>CM055971.1:52780000-53260000 GCA_029531755.1 Holothuria leucospilota
TCGAAATAGTTCTGTCTGCAGATTGAGTTATATATATATATATATATATATATATATATATATATATATATATATATATATATATATATACAAATGGAAATTATTACTTTTACACAGGAAGTTATGCAGAAATATAAGCGAAAGGAAGTACACAAAAACCCCAGATGGCCTGAGAATGTGCACTCCCTATAAGAGAGAGACAACAAACATGAGGTGTTTCTGCCGAAGGGGACTGAGTTTGCACCTGCTTAATCAAGTATAAACTAACTGTCAGTTAATCCTGTCTGGTCAGCAAACTGTTCACTCAGCCATGAAATGGTCTTGCAGCAGATGTTTGCCTAGCCATTGTATTTCCACAGAGAAGTCTTTTTACGCTTGAGTGTGTTTGTTTACACAAGAGCAGAAGTAAGGAACCTTATCTAGTATTGTGGTTTTCAAACACCGCCGATCGGCGGTAATTTCAGTGGATTTGAGCTTCGGGAGAAACACGGCATGAAAACCAAACAAGCAAACAAACAAACTGCTTTGACAGCAGAAAATAAAACAAGTGATCTAAAACACAGAAAAAGGGTCAAAAGAAAACACGACGAAAAGACGATGCTTAAGACAATAGAACAAAACATGATCAGAAGTCTACGGAATGAACTCAGTGCAGTACCAGTAAGATTAACTCTAGTAGTCTTGAACATAACTACGTAAAATTCTTTTTCTGAAGTATTTGGTGCCTGGTTAGCTATAGCAGCAGACGGGAGGGAATTCCACAGCCGAATGGCATTTTACGAAGAGAGTTGTATTGTCAAAAAACTTTGAATAGAGTCCAGATGTAGAGATGCAGATCGTCGAATGTTGTGATCATGAACTTGTATCAAAATAGTTTGAAAATTGACTGGGAACAAGGAACTAGCATGGTCACGTGCTCTGGAGCAAGTGATGTGTCGAATGACTCTCTTTTGTAAGACATTTATAAACCTAAACGTCATTGTTATACTATGGATTTAAACTAAAAGTATTTAGTATCCAATAATCGAAAAATTCCAAAACAGCCATGAATCGCATCATCTTCAAAGAAATGATTAAACTGTCCTCCGATTTAGTCTAATGAGTAATAATTATGTGTTAACGGAAATGTTCCGGGACTGTGCCTTTTTTCTTCTTTTTGGGGGCTATTTTTTGTTTGTTTAGAGATTCAATGGCCTGTGCAATATTGACTAATATTGACTAATTGCACAAGCTTTGTGAGAACTTTATGACTTTTTTTTTCTAAAACATTCATCTACTGTAAATTAACGTGCTACCTCTTCGAGGCAATCCTTTGGTAGCATACTTTGACTTCATCATCAAACCATTTTCATTACTGAACCGTTTTACCTCCATATCATGAAACCCAAAATTTGCTTGCTCAGCCTAGAGAATAGAACTTGCGCTTTCTTGGAACAGTCGACTTGCCAACTTTGCTTTTACTTTCAACTCCGTGTAGAGGGTTTCATCATGGAGATTTTACCTAATATCCCCATGCTTTGAAGGGGTCCCCCAAGGAATGTTTACGACGTGTTTAACGGCCTTCGTTCTTCCACCCCCTCCCATGAAAGCATTAACTTTTAGTGAGGTAGTTCACAAAAGTAGTCTTATTCCAGTGCTGGATATTTCGATGAAATAGGTCATTGTGTTTTGATTCAATGGAAGGTTTTATTCATGTTTTTCATAGTGTAAGTTTATAAAATTGAAGATATTTAAAAACCTTAAATGTTAATACACTTAATTGACCAATCTGATTTTCGTTTTGACGAGCTCCCTTGTGCTTGACATGTGTTGTTTCCTGACAGCGAGTGATAGAACATGACACTAACAATCCGTAGTAAAAGAAAACTAATGGCTAATCATCAATGACATTTTAAGGCTAGTATTAAGAACCACATAAGAATCTTTTGCACTGTCCACAGGATCAACTAACTCCTTGACTGGAAGCAGTTAAATGACCTTGGTACGTTATAGTCACGCGGAATTACTGATTATTGATAATTCAGTGTCTTGTGCATGTAATGCAAACAATCCCCTTTTTAACATTTTATAGTACAAAAGTTCCAATTTTTATAGAAAAGCTCCCTTTTGGAGAATCTTACGGGTTTAAACTGTATCCGTTTAAGACTGCATGTCCCCTCGGTCACGTAATTGCAGCAGCACCCTGCAGGTTGCTTCATTGCATTGACATGTGTCTCTAGAGCTAGAACTGCTTTACTCATTTAGTGTCACATTTCCCTGACCATGCAATGTTGGAAACAATGTGCCTAGTTCTGAATTTTATTCTGAGGGATACGTATTGCGAGGGGTATAAAATGCTTTCAATCAACTATTTTGCAATTCCGGTCGCCATGGTCGCAATGACGACTGAAAAAGTAAGCCTGACGACAAAGAAACACCCTCACAGAGTGTTGAAGTCGCCAGTTTTTATATATAACGAAAAATATTGGTGACTAACTTTTCTGCAAGACAACCTTAATACCCAGTCTCAAAGAACCGGGCAAACACACCGGCAATATACTGTAATAAGAATTACATCAAAATATTTTCCACTTGATAAAATACCGTAACTCCCACTAGAACACATTGCTGTATTCCTTCAGGGAGGTGTTACGAAGGAGATACAGCGTTCTTTATACTCTGTGAAGCAAAGTTCATTTCTGACAGTAATCTTGCTTTTCTTCTCAAAATTCTTATCTCAATACCTAGATGAACTAGGATCAGTTAGACATTGTCAAAATGACCTTGAAAACACACACCCCTTACGTAGAACCCATAAACTTTGCGTATACTTCCCTGATTCCTTCTCAGGGTAGCAAGCTCAAAACGTAAAACAAACAGGCGTCCAAAATTATCTAGATTAAATTTACTTCATAAAATAGTTTCGAGGTATGTGTAAAAAACTCATACTAAACCCTGTTCAATAATCTCAAAAACTCTTCTTCAGCAGTTTTCTTGTACGATATGTTTCCTTTAGAGTTGCTTGCTTTGGCTGGTAAGCTATCCTAAAGCGGGTCTATATAAAGATTACGGATCCTATCCTAGTGTTGTGCACAAACTTACATTGGGAGGCAGTTGCCGATTTGGTTTAAGGATTGGTGCTAAGTTTGCATGCAGTAGAAAAGTGCAGCGCGTGATCATGATTTATGCAAGGTGGAAATAAGCGTGGAAAATTTACGAAATAATCTCTAATTTCAAACCTCATTTAAGGCCTAAAAGATGTTTACTATTGTTTTCTTAAATATACGGAATTTATAGGAATATTAGCAGGAGGAGTATCCTTTACAATGATTTTTTAAATTTCATACCGTTACAAAACTGGCGACCAAGTTTTCAGTGCAATTGCAAAGGGTTACTCTCAATAAAGATTGCAAGGGCAGGTGTCGAAATAACTCTTCTAGCAGGCCTGGCGAAATTAGTTACCACGAGAACGTTCACTGGAAAATAAACAAGAGAGTTTACGATGCGTGGTTATCCTTTCCGTTCTTGGCACCCACGCCCAACTTTAAGTTTGTCAATACATTTACTACCAGACCTTGTTAGGCATCACTGAAAGCAAATGTTAAACTTTTGTTATCATTCTGTTCTTGGAAAACGATCAAGTAGAAAATATTAAAGGCAACGGGTATGTCGTTTTGGTACACTTATTAAACGATCGTTCTACTTGTTGGATAGAACGTTTCACTTTATTTGTAACCCATTTCCAGTTTTTGCAGAGATAAATGACCCAGAAGACGACCCCATTTTATGAAAGAAAAGTTTTATTGTTTAGTAGTAGAGTAACTGTAAAAATGTAAATGATAGTATTTTAAACTAGGAAAAAATACCATGCAGGCATACGGCAGAAATATTTAAGTACACTGGTTAAGGTTTTACTCAGACATTTCACAAGATAGCGTTTTCCTGCTACCAAAATCATTTTGACGCTTTCAAATGAAAGAATTGCTTTACTTCTAACTTGATAGCTTATACAGACACATTCAGGAGATGTTGTGTCACTTTGTAAACAACATTATGCATGAGAGCCTAGTTCTCAGTGAAAATTGAATTGTTTATACTCCCTTTGTCTAGATAGCTTTAGAGAGAAGGGATTAAGACTAATACGAGCCATAATACGAGCCATACTACGAGCCATAATAAGAACCATTTGAAAAACTTCACAACCGTGCAGGTTTTGTAACAGACGCTTTGAGAAGTTAAAGCTTCCTCTAAAAATATGGACGCTTATCCCTCCTGTCGTCTAGACAGTTTGCGAAACAGAAGTTTACGTTGTAAATATAGTAGATAATACTAACCATGAAACACATCGAAGATGAAAGTACCTCAAAGGTTTTCAATGTGCATTTTAAAAAGGAGCTAATTCTTGTAACTAGAAATGGAGAGTATTCTGTTCCTTTGTCTAGAAACAGTCAAAGAGGAAGATTGACACCTGTCAAATGGAGCTTTTATACAGACCACATAGAGACATCAAACAATAAAACTGAACAATTAGTCAAACGCAGTTAAACAGAAGTTTATATCTTGTGCCAAAATATGGCTAGTAAGCTTTCCCGTCGTCTGGGTATAGTTATTTAGAAAGTTGTTAGGATTTGAATATGAACCATTCTGGTATATTTGCAGCATTCAAAATTTTGTAAGACACGCTTCAAAAAGTGTAGCAGATACGTTTAAAAAATTGGATACTATACTCTAAGGTCGCCCAGATACCGTCAATGAAATTGTGCCTCTCCGTTAATAGGGCGGAAAGCACACACTATAAATGGACATGCAGAACGAAAAAATGTACATTTTGCAACGCATTATTAGACAAGGGGCAGTTAAGTTTCGCTCAGACAGACTGTGGTAGTATACTTTGCCGTATCTGTCTTATAAACAGACGAATCTCGTTTTTGTCACGTTCTCAAACGTAGTTGTAATTTAAGAAGAAAAGAAAACGATGATTGGAGTTAAATCACTAACGCATACATTACCCAATAGAAGAGGGCGTGAGAGTGAAACTGGGGTAATGAAGTAATATTCTGTTTCTAACTCTGAGGGATGGAATGAACACTTGTCACTAAATTCGTTCGCAATGACTCCCTGGCGCGTAGGCAAGAGAGGATATGGATCGGATGTGGGGCTCAAGAGAAACAAGCGATGTCCAATACATTCTCCAATTCCTGCTCTAGTCCCTTCCCAGGAAATGGGACCAAAAAATATATTACTGTAGCATGTGAACCCTGCCTGATTACTTATCATCATGTACACAATCATGTTACACTTTTTTGCATATTTGATCCAGATAATCCACTGCGTTTGCTAAAGCGTTTTTTTTTTTTGTTTCATCAATTAATCTGATAAAGTATACTTTCTACTGAAACGGCTATTTTGCGAATAGGCAATTCGTTAGGACAGCACTCTTTTCATTGAATTATTAGTATACACTAAAGTTAATGACTTGATCAAGAGCCCTCGATACTGTAAATGGGTAATCTGATGAACGAGGAAGTTTTATACAGAAACACAAGCTACTGTCGAGATTACAAATGTGAGGGTAATGATCATTTTGGAAAATACCGCGACTGATATTTTAACAGCTTCAACCAATCACCGATGGAGTTTCAGTATCCCCGGGCAGTTATTAAATATTCGGTTTAAAACTTTCACACAACTAAGGGTTTTCTGTATCTTGTTTTACAGACTATGATGGCTTGTCTGCTCAGCTGTTAATGCTGGCCCGTTGAAAATTTTCAGTATCACAGCTTATTTTTGTAATCAGTTTTTGAGAAAAGAAATTCTGGAATGACATGTTGTTGGTTTAAATTCATGTTGTTTCTTATCTACACTTATATTTGTCGTTATATGGACATCTATTTATCAAGGAGGATGTGCTTCCTCAATAGATTTTTTACAAGAGAGTAAAACATACGAAGCTCTAGATAGGACATGGTAAAAATTTTTTTTATTACGTACGTACATAATAATTATTACGTACGTACGAAGTATTATTACGTACGTACGTGATATTATTACGTACGTACGTAATAATTATTACGTACGTACGTAGTATTATTACGTACGTACGTAATAATTATCACGTTCGTAGGTCGTGGTACTTACTACGTACGAACGCAGATACAGCACTGTGGTAATCAGCCCACTTATTATGAAGGGTTTTAAGGGATTAACTAGGACACTTCCATTGTGTTCTAAAGGCCTACATACAACAAGGTGGTGAACCGCAGGAAATACTAGGGTGTCAAATACTGTCCATGTAGATTGTTGGTACTAGTACATGCTGCCGAAGTGTTTACACTTACTGTGCGCACCCTTGCCCAGGCTATACTCAGTACGGAGCGCCTGTGCACCAAACTCTCTTGAAGGTCCATTCAAGTTAAGCCAGTGAAGGATTATGTTATGGTTTGCATTGGGTTTCATAAATCCACTCATCTGCCCAGTAGGACTTAATATTGGAATCAACCCTTACAATTAGCGAAGTGATTCCCAATCTTTCTGAGGGTGAGGGCTAAAATGCGTTACAATGGGCTGAGGCCGAGGGCTGCAAGAGATGATCTCAGGATAAGAGACAGGACACTCTCGCCAAGGCGAAATTCATACGTAAGAGGTCCCTCAGCTGTATCTGTGTGTGTGTGTGGGGGGGGGGGTTGCCTGTATGGTTTTTGATATTAATGTTTTCCTTCATTTAATATTGAAAAATTTTAATCATGCTAGGCTATTAAAAATTCTTCTATAACTTCTTTGGTCTCGCTTCCTTTTGCTTACAGTGCCTGGATACAAATAAGCACTAGGCATTTAAAAAACAGTAAATTGAAGACTTTTTGGAACGGAATATTCGGTGTAGCTCTAAAAAAATAGGGTGTTCAGTGTATTCTCAAACAAATATACATAAAAGCTGAACTTGCTTTTATGATATATGGACTTAAACGGGTGTCTATTTTTTACTAGATCATATGCCAATTCTTAGACCAATCGTCTAGCATATCCAATACTAGTTTTAAAACATAGAAGGACGTTTGGGGCCTTCATGCAGAACACATTTAGAAGAAGGTTAACAGATTTCTCTTTGTTCAAAGGAATTTGGTTATTTGCCGAACTATGAGCTGTTGAATATGAAATCCAAGATGGGTTGTGTTTTTACGAAGCTCTAGATAGGACATGGTAAAATTTTTTTTATTACGTACGTACGTAATAATTATTACGTACGTACGTGATATTATTACGTACGTACGTGATAAATATTACGTACGTACGTAGTATTATTACGTACGTACGTGATATTATTACGTACGTACGTAATAATTATCACTTTCGTAGGTCGTGGTACTTTCGAAATTTTCTTAAGAAAGTTTTTTTAAGAGGGCAACCTGCAACCTTACAGCATCCTACGGGACCCGCCCGACCTCAGCCCGACCATGGCTTTCCAGACGCCCTAGATGGCTGGAACTCGCACTTTGAACCACAAATTTGTGTCAAAAATTTTATGTGGCGAAAGGATTTTCCCGAGAGGGTGGCTTATCTCCCCAACGGGAGGGTAAAATGGAAACCCCAGAAAAAAAAAGTGACGGGTTGCCAAAAGGATGGGTAGTGCGAAAATTTTGGGCATTCCCTTTGAAAACAAATTGAAAATTTAGGTTTTCATTAAGAGTCTGCCCTTCTTTAGAGCAAATTGAAGAAACTCGTCGGTCGGCTGGTCCTTGTTGGGGGATTACTTACTTTATCATAAATTTTACGCCCCCAACGAAACTGGCATTTCCCTGAGGGGAAGTCTTTCCGAAGGAGGGTCATTTCTTTCGCCCTTACCCCTGTCTAAAATTCTGTTTCTAGCATGCTTGAGTGACCAGTATGATCATTTCGATGTTTTCATGCAGAGGTCTGCGATACACGACGATACACAATTGCCATCTCACGAAGAAGGTTGCGACAAACCAGACCCTTTTCACGGAAGATACGGGTCGCACTTATCCTACGCTAGTGGCTAGTAAGCTCTCGATCAGTTGTTCTCGATTACAGATTTTCTGGTCAGACAGAGATGGGATGAGGCCAAGGGCCGCATTCCAGAATTTCGAAAAGAAACCCTTAAAGTTGATGAAACGACTCTGTTTCATGTATCAGAGTTGTGGAAAGAGGGAGCGCGTGTAAAACCGTCACAAAAACATTGTTAGGTGATGCCAGGCAGCGTTCACATTTGATCAGTTGATTTAGTTTCTACAAGTATTAAAAGGTAACTTGCAGAGATTTTAATTTCAGGGATCAATCAACACACGTTTAACAAGATACGATCAGGAATTGTACAATTACTCCACGCAGCAATTAAGGCGTATATACTCTTGCTTCAAACTACAAATACCACACTCCGTAATCCACCACTGCACAGGCTATATGTCACCATTATATTTATATAGACATAACTATGATGCCACCGTGTATAAAATATGACTGTCACCAACACGGGACACGAAACAAAATACCCAATCTTGGGTAGGTATGGCTAAACAAGAAATATATGCCCTACAGCCTGATACGTAAGGGCAGCACACACTGCACTGACCCGACTGCAACCCGACTGAAAGCCAGTCTGGTTGCAGTCAGGTTGGGTCAAGGCGCAAAATATTGTTTCCAACCCGTTTGCCATTCGACAGTAGGTCCTCGTCTTTACCGAATAGAGCATATCAAACATGCTTGATATTCGTCGGGTGGTGGTGGGGGGGGGGGACTTTGTACGAAGCTCTAGATAGGAAAGGTAAAAAAAAATATTACGTACGTACGTAATAATTATCACGTACGTACGTAAAAATTATTACGTACGTACGTAATAATTATTACGTACGTACGTGATAATTATTACGTACGTACGTGATAATTATTACGTACGTATTAATTATCACCTTAGTACGTGACTCTAATACGAATGTAGATACAGTGCTATGATAATAAGCCCATTTATTATGAAAGGATTCATCTTAGGGTAGATTGTTCTGGGCACTTTAATTGTGCACTAATTGACCTTCATACAATCACAAGGTGGTTGACCGCAGGAATTAGTATGTGTTAAATACTGTCCTTTTAACTCAGGGGTGGGGAACCTCCGGCCCGCGAGATCATTTCATCCGACCCTCGAGGCTATTCATAAATGACAATTCAAAATCACTTTAACTAATTGATAATAATCTCTTAGCCTACCGTACGCACAGTTTATCCTGCTTATGCAGTACCACTTCTCGTGTATTCACGTAAATCTGCTGTGGAACACTACCAGTATATTAAATCCCTGTATGCTCGATGTAACATGCCAACCGTTTCGTTACACGTTAATCGGGTGCCGAATCCCTGTACTTCAGTAGGTAATGGGAGCTTTGCGTGACACTTTAGGCTACATAACATTGTACAGAATCACACTATCATTTGTGTAGGTACATTCGAAAGGGGTTGTGGGACTTAAGAACCGTCTCTTCGAAGAGTGAATTTAAAGTCAGAAAGTGGACAATTTTGCAATGTAAATGAGGAAAAAATAAAGTCAGTTCAAAAATACGCAATTTTTTTCGGCGTGCTTTGCGCGCACCTTTTACTTGCGCTCATTCATTATTACTTCACGCCTGGGTAAAAAGACTAACGATCATATTGTGATACTTCTGGCTTGTTTATCCTTGCACATTCTGTGTCATTTAATAATGGTGAATGAGCATTCTATTGTCCAAAAATTAGAACAAATCCCTGATCTTTTCGGGGATGCGTCCCAGTTCTTGCCTAGACTTTTCCCCTAGACCCCACTAGGGCCTGTTTGGGGCCCCTTGGCTTGTCCCCTTGGTGGGAAAGCTTATTGCGCCCTCTCTATGTGCTGCCCGCGAGTAGATTATGACCTTCAAAACGGCCCGCCAGAGAAAAAAGGTTCCCCACCCGTTTTAGGTTGTCTAACTCACAGGCACTCGGTACTAGTATAGGCTGGTCAAGAGTGTAGGCTATGCGGTTACTGTATACCCTTGGCCAGTCTATACTTGTACCGATCGCTAGTAAGTGTCTGCCAAGAGTGTACGCTATCTAATACCACCAGCCTGCTAGTAACGAGAGCCTGTGGTCAAAATATCTTAAAGTTTCAATCAAGTTAAGCCAATGGCTAAGAAGAAAGACAATCAGAGACAGCAGTCATTAAAGTGTACCTAAAGTCTAAAAATTCAAAAATATATATTACAGAGCATGAAAACTGAATTCCAATGGTTCAATACCCATCTTCACAGGACTTTCTTAAGCTGAGATATAAAATGTTGAAGTTTATTCACTCGATTTAAAAAGGTAGATTGCGCAATAATTTGTGATGTCATTGTTGTACTAATCAAATAACAATCTTTGTATTTCTTTGTTTTTCTGAAAGCCACCGCACCTTGTGCCAAAGCGTGATCGCTTTCTTACTGCTTTGGGGTGACTTGACTATATAAGCCCTCTCTGTACAGTATGTCATGCAAGAAAACAGGAAGCGGTCAACGTCATATCAACATTTTTAATTTTAAAAGAAAACAAAGCATTTAATGTGAGTTGTACAACAAGAATGTCAAAATTTATTGCGCAATGCACTGTTTGGATTTAAGTGAATAAATTTTAACATTTAATATCTCAGCAATGGAATAAGCTATGACAATGGGAGTTGAACCAATAAGATTAATTTTGTAACCTCTAAAATATATATTTTTGCATTTTTAGACTTTAGGTCCCCTTCAACAAATTTAGTAGTCACGTTTCTCCTGCGCAGTGGTGTCGCCAGATTTTTCGAAATGGGGGGGGGGGGGACTCGGTGGCAAAATGTTCCACCGAAGGGGAACATCGATATGAAGAACTGAGCCTCGCTAAAGAAGTCGTGCTGGCACAAAGTGATATCATGAAAGCGTCTTGGCGCAGGGACCTTTCAAAGGGCTCCTGGTGGGGTCCAAAGACAATCCCCAGTGCGGTTTCAAAAGGGAATGTCCCCAGAGGATCTGGGTTATCAAATTATTTGTAAATGGCATTGCATGGACACTAAGCAGACCACAGAAATAAAAATCACAATTTTACCCAACTCGGACTGACAATATACTGATTCGGGTGTAAGGGTGTCAGCTTGTCCGTCGGATTTAGTTATGGTTTGCATTGGGCTACATAAAACCACCAATGCTCCTCAGCAGCTTTGCGCCTCCTCCAAAGAAAACTGACTAATACAATTAAAAAGTTTGTCTGGCACCGTAAAATTTCTTTCCTCCTACGCGCCACACTATTATGGCTTTAGTCTCTGAAAAGGGTCACTGGAAGTACTAATGTACGTCACAATATGCACCACTGTCGTTGCAAACAAAGTCCCAACCCTCTCCATGTATAGGGAGTCGCAATTGTCGAAACATTTCGACCTCCTTGGCATACGTCTTACATAAGTCGATATCTCATTATTACTGCTGTACTGCGGTGCGTAGGAAAACTTTCAAATAAGTGGGATTGCCTTCTTATTACTTCCTGTAGGACAGCTAGAGTAAATAACTATTTCCAAATCTACCACCATCCTCAGCAAATTGACTGACTGTTACTTTCTTAATTTGTGTTCGTCATAATGTTGTGAAGGCCTTTTGTTGGGCCAATCACATTGTGAAGGCTAGGGGGTGTAGCAAAAGGAACAAGGAAATATCCAGGAAAAGATGATTCGAACAAGGTTTCGATGGTTAACTAGTTTTTTTCAGAGTCAGAAGTCCTTTCTCTGACTGACTGAAGAGATAACACGATTTGACTCTACTACATGATGCTGAATATGAGAGGAAATATTCTAAGTTTCCTTTCTTAAAACTGAAGTTCAGTTTCTCTTAAAACTATTCCAGAGTCCAGGAACTAAGAAAATCCTTGCTGACAAACACCAGCAGGCGAAGCCCAGCGGCAAAAGCCGCAGGACTGTGCGTGTTATTAGTTAAGTTCTCCCCCTGCCCTCTCTCTCTCTCTCTCTCTCTCTCTCTCTCTCTCTCTCTCTCTCTCTCTCTCTCTTACATAACACTGGAGGAGAAACGGATGCGATTGCGTACCCCCGGGAGGTATTTTCTGTGTGTGTAATCTTGTACCAGGGAACTTCCATTTGCCTGTATACCAGAGAGTCCGTGGGAACTCTCTGCTTGTACCAAACCAGTTGACTCAATGAAGATTGTCCTGTGAAGGAAACGAAGGTTTACAGATATAACTTTGATGATTATATCAATCATTTTCTTTGCAAGAATAGTAAGCTATGCATCATCTTTATAGGAGTTTCTGATACTACATATCGTGCAATATTCCATAACATCAACAGTACAAGGTATGTTTAAAGCGCATTACTTACACACAAGGCGAAGTTGAGCTTCGGAGCTGATGTCATTCTTTAATCAATGTAGTTTCACTTTTTGAGCTGTTGTGCTGGAAGGGGTACCATTTCGTTTGAGCATTTCTCTTTCATGGGGCGGTATTTTTTGAACATAAGTGTTATTTTTGGTGAAAGATATGGTCAGAGACTGACATTAAATGGCTGTCTCTTCATAAGCCCTTTAATGTACCAAAATCTCTCTCTTACATTCCTTGGTATTCCTTTGTTGTAATACGAAATCACCCCAGAGTTCTTTCTGCACAAGCAATCCTTTGTTTGAATAAACAGGCCTAGGTGAATAAGTCAATTGTTGTTTCGATTTGTACAGTCTTGTAACAGTGACTGAGCTACGTCTCAGCTCTAGCTCTGTACACACATTTGTATGTACAAAGACAGTACAGACTGCAGTGGAGCAGCTGTTGTTTGCACTTGTTGTGTGATCGTGAGTGCGGGACGTACAGGCATTCTTCGTGAATTTATTTATTAATTTGAAGAGGGCAAGAATGCAAGATTACTTCCCTAGATCGTTTGAGACATTCATTAGAACAGTAAGTTAATTAATTCCTTTTGCTTTTCAAGTTTTACATCAGAGAGACCAAATGCAACGAAGTGGCATGGAAAGTTTAATGTAGCCCCTGCATTGTGCCTGGGCTTGCATGGTTAAACGTAACAGTAACGGTAAAACTAACAGTATCATCTAGGCTAGAATATAAGTAAACTGCAGTATAGCCTATTTTGTAATTCATGCACACTTCCAAAATTCTAACATGATTTGGGACTTTTGATAATTCCTTCTGCATCGGTTAAAACTCTCTGATGGAAAACGTATGGGAGGACTTCTAAGTGACCGTTAATTTTGATTAAGCTGGGGTAGTTCTTTACTCAAAAAGAGCTCCCAAAAGGGTGGTTGGTGAGAGGACATTCTGCAATAAGTTGGAACTATATTTTTAACTTGACAAGAAGCTGGTGACTTACAGATTTAGCATGAATGTTTCAAGTTCAATTAATATGCTCTTTTTGGTTACAGCATTTTACTTTCTAAAATCATTTCCAAGTTATATGTGCAGTATTCGTATGCTTTGAATTCTATTTTCCATTTCATTTACAGAATGACATGGCGGCAAAATCTGCGCAGCTTTAATGGAGTCATTTTATGAAGTAATAGTGTCCGTACATTTTCTGTTCAGCCTGTCAGGGGGTCGATTCAAGCATAACCATTAAGGCGCTTGAGGAAATACATATATTTCACCACAAGATTGAAATCTGTAGCAGTCTTGAGTGACATTGCACTGTACATGGAGACTTTAACCGACGAGGTATTATGCTTTTATTATCACTGGATTTCCTTTATGTTTCTGAGACAGCAAACAGGTCGACCTGTAATTGCCGGGTCTCCATTTCTGATGTGCTTCCATTCGTTGGACCTACAATTTATTCGTGAAATAGCGTGTGCAACCGTTACATTCATGCATGAAATTCAGGACAAACGCTAACATTAACAAGTTTGTATACCATTTGATGAGCTTGCTGCGGGGTAAATGAGTTAATTCTAGATCTATAGAGCTACAGTACTGAACTGTACTGAAAATGGATGATTTAAAGTGACGCAATAGAAGGCCAAACTATAGATCATATTGAACCCACAGCATATTAAGAAGTTCCCAACAAAGGGCTATTGACTGTACAGTAGCGATGTGTAAAGGGAATGCTGGTCATCTAGCTTTGCAATTCGTTCAAAGTATTCCGTACTATTGAGGAGTCCTGTTCAATATTGAATTCAACATTTTTGCTGAGGGACTGAGAAGAGTACCTACAGCCTACAGGTACAGTACGAGGATGGGTGAGAAGAATAACTGCCATGTTTATAACTTATGGAATGTGGAAGAACTGGAATTAGGGCCTTGTTCTGAGAAATCTCAAAAAAACAATTCACTGGGATAGCGTGGACATACTTCTGGGCTTGGGGAATACTGCAGTATTTTATCATGGATGAAACCTTGTTGAAAATTGGAAAATGTGAAAAACGGGATGCCTATGATCTTTTAAAAAATAGCCTTTCTACCATGGATAAACCAATCTTCTGAACTGGAAAAGGTAAAATGACTTGTGCTTAATTGATTAGTAAAATATCTTCTAACAGTTAAACCCTGGCCAACCTTTGACTTTATTTGGCAACATGTAAAATTTTGTCATGGACAAACATTAAACTCTGAAAATTTGAAATGAATAATGCTTATGACTTTTTCTACCTTCGACAAAAACGTGTTTTCTAATGGAGAAAACATAATATGGTTGATGCTACTGATTTTTCGTGAGTCATTTCTTGAGTGTGCAATAAGAGTTGTGCAGGTTTGAATTAAGCAAGTTGTTTTTAATTTCTTGCTACCTGTAACAGTGCAAGTCCTCTTGTTCCCTTTTGGTGCTGGACCTAAAATATTGTCTTATGAGAGACGCGACAAGAAAGAGTTTCCTTTAACTCGAAACTCAGCATTTTTATTTTCTCTTTTTCATTTTTAAGATTTGTAATGACTATGTCGCTTTTCTGATGATAATAACATTGGATTTGATAATAATATATTTACGTGTTCAAAGATTAGTAAAAGCACTTAACATTTAAGAGCGGTTACTCCACACAGAATTGGTTTAAGGTTCTCGATTAAGACAAGTCTCACATTACTAGTGTTTAGGCAAGTAGTATATTAGTAAAGTGTAAAGTGCAAGCTCTTAATCAGCTGGACCAGTTGCTCTAGTTGAAATAGGGTCTAAAATTAGTAGGACCATTTGGACTGGAAACCAGTTTGATCAGTTGGATACAGTTAAGACCAGTTGGACAAGTTGAGACCAGCTGGACTGTTTGGAATTTTTGGGACCAGTAAAGACCAATTGGGACCAGTAAAGACCAATTGGGACCAGTAAAGACCAATTGGGACCAGTAAAGACCAATTGGGACCAGTAAAGACAAGTTGGACCAACTGGGGCCAACCGGTTTTTTTTGGGGGGGGGACCAGTTGGAACCAGTTAAAACCAGTTGGTACCAGTTAAGACCAGTTGGGACCAGTTGGAACTGTCCCATTTCCCATATTGGAAAACTTCCAGGTGTGACCAGTTGGAAGTTTCCAACTGGAATTTTTACCTGGGATATAAAAATACAAGCCGTGCTTACAATATCACGTCTTTATAAACGGTCTAACCTCGTCTAACCACCAGTGCCCCTCGTTTAACCAGGAAGATGTACGTAACACCTCCGCAGTCGTACACATGCATTGTACTGTATACAATTTTGGAATACGTTAAGCCTTTTCAGCATTATAAATATTCAAAACCTTTGCTAATAAAGGGAGAAGGATACTGTTTAATACAAAGTAAGTTTTATATAGTCACATAGAGTTACGTAGTATCTAGTTGAGGCCTTGACAAGGACGCGTCTACTTTTCAGAAAGTTGTTTGAAACTGCTTTTAAGTGAAATTACGTTTGCGTAATTTATTCATGAGCACAGTTTTAAGATAGTGTTTTAAAAAAAGCTTAGCTTCTAAAAAGAATTTGAGTAAGATATAAAATGAAAAGAGACATACTTTGTTAGTGCCAAACAATCGATTTCTGGTTACATAAATTTGTAGCTATAATAAAAAGATGCAAATGTAAAGTCTTTTGTAAAAGTGTTCAAAATTCTTTTCTATGCTGGGTTGATCAGTGGTTCTTGCCTTTCCACACAAGGCTGAGAGTAGGGTCTAAACCAAAGAAAAGATAATCGTATAAGTTATAACATGAATTTATATCTAACGTTTGGAGATCTACGTATCATATGAAATTGTTTCATTTCTTAAGGTTGATTTTAATGACTCTCCTGGGAGAAACATTTTTTATTGAAATCATTCACAAGTTGTTATTTTAGTGAAGAAGGTATTTCGCATTCAAAATTCATTTTGAAAATCATTACATGGAAATTTGAGAGAGCATTAGTTACTCAGCAATTTCCGACTTTTGTTATCACTGAGTTTTCTATCATCATGCATGGGAGAAAGTTGGGAAGCTGGGAGGCTCCTTCCCGGGAAATTTTGGAATTTGGAGGGAAATTTTGAAAATTGGAGGGAAATTTATTGTTTAAGCATGTGAAAATACAGAAGCAATCGTGCAAAATTTGACAAGTTCCTTCCCAGGAAATGAACATTTTTGCCAGCCCTATGTGCATACTAATTCATGGTAGCTTGTCATTTCTCACTTTAAATCAGATTACATTCACGTGGATACATTGCACTACTAACTACGTTTGTTAATATTACACATCAAGTCACTGAGGAAGGCCACAAATCCTGCAATGTGTGAAAGTAACCCCATATGCACTATATTTGGTGCGACTTCATGTTTTAGTACTATGGTTCAGATCGTATGGTACAGTTTCCTGAAAGGAAAAAGTGCATTTCTGCAATCCAAATAAGATCATTTTACTATTTCACAGGTCAGAATTAAGGAACTTTGACAAGAAAGTCACACAAACTCTATATGGGAGCACTGACAAGGCAGATTCCGTGTAGAAAATGAAGAATGAAGTGTAGAAAGGAAGAATGAAACAAGCGTTATCGTGATCTGCCAGCCTATGGGCATTATCACCTTATTCCTTTTTGTGATCTACAAAAATCACCATGGCATGTTTTTTTGTCCAATGTTTGATAAGCCTCTGTATTTTGCGTTACATACATTCATTTTTCTTGTTTACTTTTGTAAAGCTGGAGAGTTTTATGCAAGTACTGTAGTCTCTTTCGAAAGATAAACATTATATATTACATTAATTGATTCAAATAAATGAGGACTGGCGTGAATCTTTTCCCATGTAATTCATTTTGGAAGTAACAATTCTTTTACTTATCAAAGATTATTTTCGTTAAAATACCCATCATCTACAAACCACAGTGTCACAGCTGCCAAAATTTGATCAGCGATTGGCGGAAATATTGAATAACACTCTCCTGAAAATACAAAACTTTTTAACTGAATGCAAGTATTTGTCTGTGATGCTGTACAAGTAGGTATGATGTTATGATAGCATATAGTTTTATGCCCTGTGCCGTGTGAAAACATGGAGGGACTTAAAAAGTAATTACCACGGCCGAAATAACGATAATGGGTAGTGATTACTTTTAACGAAATAGTCCTTATATTTGGCATGAGTCTGAACACGATAGATGATTACATGCTCACTTTATAGTTCTCACTGAAGGCTATTTCAGAAAAACAATAATAGCATTTAGGGAAAAATAAGAGATATGATCAAATTCATAACTAACAAACACCACCTTTACCTAGAACCGTACCTTCAAAAGGCTACCACCACATTTCCTACTTTACCTTTGTACGTGATATGAAATAGATTTAGCAGAACCCCTTTCCTGCCCTCCAGATACTAAATTATTACTTAAAATTCAACACATTATGTTTATCGTGTTTATCATTACATGCCAAAGCCAACACTCTACGTTACAACGCAGCTAAAGAAGAATATCATCTTGATTTGAAGGATGCAACCGTATCTGAAAGGATTTTTAGAAGGTCCAATTCTGTATGTGTATGTAAGGGTGTTATACGAGCAATTCTGTAAAAGAAATAGATTGTTATGCAAATATCTTTGCTAAGTTAATGTTTATATTTCGTGGCTCGGCTGCCTGGGTGAGTTTTGTATTACTGTGAAAATCTCAGCAACTTGCGGACGTTTGTGTTCTCTAACATTAATCTCATTATTCTTGCGAGTGGGAATTCTTTGAACAAAGGAAATGATACTGCAATGTTTAAATTTCACACCTATCAAGAAAGGATTCAGAGTTTTCCCAAAAAGAGTTGTGTACAAGAGAAGTATAAACTTGTCGGTGTCATGGGTACGATATCTGCACAGGGGCTCGGGAAAGAGCTTTGAGTCGATATCTTGGCTGTTGACAAAAATTTAGATGACAGATAATATTGTACGAAGTAGTTACGTATTATGTAGAGTGACCACTGTAAATCTCAAAACAGCCTAGTTATAAACATTATGTATTAGTATAAATAGCTAAGTCACGGGATTCGTGGTGCTCTTTCCGCAGAGTGTTTTAGATACCCTGCTACATTTTCTCGGGATCATGAAATCAAGATAAGATGACAGAGAATGTCTTATGGTATATTCAAACTATGCCATTTAAACTATTCAAATTTAGATGAGGCTAGCAAAGAACGACCATGCTTCAATTAAAACGACCGGAAAACGGGAGTGGGTAAGAGGGTTCTTCTAGCGAAACGTATAAATTTGCTGTAACATGAGAATCGACATTCCAGTCAAGATGGTTTCCAAATTCCCAGTGCAAAGTAAGAATGAACCTCGAAACGAAACAGTGACGGGAAAAGGGAGGTGCGGTAATCTTCCTCCACCTTTCGGATTTACTCCTGACTATATAGTAAGGAGGTAAGTTAGGAAGTAAATAGTTTTACAGTTACTGAATGTTTCCGGATAGCAAAGTTTAGTCTGAAATTTTCATTTCCATATACCAATTATTTATTGGTTTGTGATAAAGTAATGCCCCTTTTGTCTTGCTAATTTGTAACATTATTTACAGGTACCCACGGGTTGTTTTGATGTAGCTAATAAAGTTAACAATGGACCGTTGTAGTCTCCATTTCGATTGAATAGAGTGGAACGCTACCGATCCCCCCCCCCCCCACCCCCCCATGTTCAAAATAGCATTTCCTAAATGTATGGATATACCAATAGCCTACCAAAGAACATTAACACTGAAATTAACCTCTTAAAACAGCCATCCTGGTACTTCTGAGACATTAAATGCCAGCAGCTTCCAGGGGCTTCGCCCCTTGGACCCCCACCCGGGCTTTGCCCCTGGATCCTACCAGGGTCCCAAAGGCGGGCGTCATGGGCTCGCGCTTCGCGCTTTCCGTCCACGCTTCGCGTGCACATTTTCCACGTTTGCGATAGTTCACCCCATCCCATCCCCCAAAGTTGAAAAGAAATATACGCCCCTGCCACTGTAGTATAGGACAGAAAGTTGCCTTCTTGTTCTCTGTATTGTTTTCATGAAAATGGAACGTTTACTTCATCAAAATTGAGCTTGTTTCAGTTTCACACTTAACGATTGCTTCTTGGGTGTTCGTGACAAAACGTCCTTACCTTGAGTTCTTTTCCGTTAAGCTTGAAGATAACCGATGAAAACTTTCAAAAGGAATTTGAAAAAAAAAAAACAATTTCGTTTAAAATATGTATTTGATTTCGATCCAACCTTATTGGATTGCCCAAAAACTGATAGAGCAATATCAGCATCTTCAGGCACGGGTAACTTGTAATTTTACAGGGAGTAAAGGGATATTATAAAGTCAACGTCTTCCCTTTTAAAGGTATGATTTACAGAAAGTCATCCCCGAAACAATAACTCGTAGAAAAAATACTGTTTCGGGCCTTTTCTACGCCCACCATATGACTAACATAGACAAAGTTAGGAATTTAATGTAACGAGATACTCTGTACCAAATTTTTGCATGTGATTTATTGGTGGAACAGGATTGAGTGATACGAATGAAACGTGCAAATCATTAAATTACCATATCACTGTTTAACCTTTGCAATGTCAGTGATGTTCTGCTTTCGAATGGGAAGGAATTTACCATGTGCTATTTACTTCTTTGAATAGCAGCTTAATGTTTTGTAATATATGTCATTGATGACACCACTAAAACACCCCCAAAAAGGGTATGACCACATAGAAGGGAACCACAAAAGAGTTCTCTTTTCCATAAGGTAATTAAAAACGAATATATTTCAGGATTTTTTTTTTTGGTGAACTTAGAAGAATATTCTCTGTAAGAACCTATATATCAATATAAAGAACAAAGATGGGGAATTTGAATGCATATTTTATTTTTGTAAACTAATCTCATTATGTATGCAAATATGCAAATTAGATGACGTCCCTAACGTTTTTTTCCATAGAAACCTCCATACATAGCACTATATTTTGTAATTTATGTACAGGAAGATTGTTAAGCTTCTTTTTCTCTTTCATTTTTGATACCAAATGTTGAGGAAATTTGAACCAAAATTGGAGATATGGCCCATTTTTCTCATTGCCAATACAGCACACACTGACTAACACACCTGAACTTATCTGTGACCTCTACACGAACGCAATGCTCGTGCACGTGGAATGTAAGCAACCTTGTATCTACACAGAGCTGCGTGGGCTTTGTAAGGTAGCTCTAAATGCATTTTAGTGAATACAAGTGGAGAGGGTTGTTGTGGGTTATAAATTTTGATATTGGGAGGGATTTTTGGGTCAGAAACGCTGTTTTGGGTCAAATTTACGCATATTTTGAAAACTGATATGTTTGGGCTTTGAACCTCTTCTAACTCACCTACCCTTGTTATTTTAATGCATTGATGGTTGATATTTTTTCTGTAAGAAATCTTTAACAAACATTTTGGTTTTTTAATACAAAAATGATTAACTTTCCGAGTTGTGAGTTATGATTTCGGCGAGTTTGTGGTGTTGGGGTAGAAATGACCATTTTTGACCAAGAAAATTGATGCATTTTTTGAAATTAACTACTTGAATATCTCAAAATCCCTATACCACCTGTCGATCTATCACCCTCGTGGTGTTATTTTAGGATCTAGGAAATTCAAAAAAACATTGTATACTGAGTAGTGTGACCTGTTCCTAGTAACCTGAAATGATTTTTTGAAAATTAAGGCACTCAATTTTTTAGCGATTTTTTTGAATTTTTTTGGAGAATGTTTGAATGTAAACAACTATTTTGATCGAATGTTCTTTGTGAAAAAATTCCTAATCCAACCCCCCCCCCCCCAAAATGTTAGCATTCAATAGATCTATTTGTTGGCTTTATTTTGGTGGTTACATGAAGGCTGGTGGATGTTGCATGACAAAGTTATGATTTTTTAAAAATTATTCCTCGATGGGGGTGTCTCAGACATCCCCGTTATGGAAAAGTACTATTGTTAACAATTTACAAGAAAACCTCGGTACAAAGTCCCCTTGCTAACATTTGCATGGACTTTAAATTTCTCTGTAAGAGTTGAAATGAAGAAACTTAACGATGAGACTAAGAAGAGTTTGGTTAAAACTTTTAAAAATGTAGCAATTATGTACAGCTTCTTTATGTATTGAGGTGTCAACGTATTTTTAAAATGTGTCTCTTTTCCTACTGTTTTCATAATAGGGGCAAATTCTGTTTGTAATTAATAGTCAACGTTGTCATCTAAATTTATAAGAAATTGCTTAAAATATGGCGTAAACAAGTTGTGTAACATACCTATCTGTGGTAATGTATCTAATAAACCTCCATCTTGAGTGAAATTAAAATTCTACGATGAATGAAATTTAAAAATTTGGGCACGGAGGCACTAAATTGATGGCATGCATTTTATTGTCTTCTTTTACGATGGTATCCACCCCATATACAATATACAAACGTAAGTATTGAAAATTGGTTCAGTGTTAGGCCGAATCAGGCTTTTCTAGAAAACATCCATGTCACTGAAGCGAGTCCCCGCCCTTGACCTTTCAGACTTACACACCACCTTTACTGGAAATTGAGAAACACGGTTACATGGGTGCTTGTAAGATATGTGGTGAGTAGTGATAATAAATAGGAAACTTTCAAGTATCGGTCCAGGAATCGATTTTAAGAACCAGAATGTAAAACACCAAATTCGTATTCGTCCAGTTTCCGTAGGGATACATCCTTTATTAGTCCCATCGCTAGGGACCGGAACGTAGCCACCCCGGACGGGAACCGCTCTCTCAGTATAGTTTCCTCGATGGTGGACCTGTGCCTGTTCCTGAGAAGGTAAGGTTTTCAAAATGATGCTAAAATTGCGGTCTGTCTGACGTATCATAGAATTGCATTACACTTCCATAGTTTGTTTTTGTATAGCTCATTGTAAGATATCTGTATTCAGGTCAGCCTGAGGGTGTGATGGAGTATTTCCATCCCCAATCAAGTCCTTATCGCACTGTCGGTCTTCTCGTACCTTTCCACTACCCTTGTTCTCCTGACTCATATCAAGGGTTGCGGCCCATCATAAGGTTAATTCTAGCTACCCCCTCCCCCCTCGGTTCATTACCAACATTTTTCTAGATTTAGACAAAATTTCCTCCTAAGAATCCAGCTTAACGATGCTACCTTTGGGAAATTCCGGCCACGCCCATGATCATGCTTTTATGCTTAAAGGGAAAAATCCAGGACAAAAATCGAACGTATCTTATTCCCCTCGCATGAATCACAAAATAATTTTTGGGTAGAATAACTCATTCTTGAGTATCCCATTTTTAACACATTAATTTAGTTATTTTACTCAAATTATGTGTGCTTTATTACACAGATTTAGTGAGTAATCAACAGACTACTAATCTCACTTGAGTAGCATTACTCAATTGTTACAATTATGCATTTGTCCCATATTTGACACATTTTTGGTTTTACTACTCATTAGGAAGTAAAACTGAGTACTCCAATACGAGTAAGATGACACAAAATGAAGGAGAACAAAATATACACATTTCACTATCTTCAATATTACTTCTTTTCTTTCTCGTGACAAAACTTCATTAATTAACATCTAAATCATCAGTTCAAGTTATGAACAAGAGTTATCTTTTTGACACTCTGTAAAGTAGGCTTGAGTTGTTGTTCGAAGATTCTGGCAAAAATAACAACCACAGGTTCACAATTATTCCACTGACGTCCACTTGTACAGTGTTGTATACAGTACCGAAAAAGTTGCGATAGTTTTCACCCAAGTAGGCTAGTTAGGCTTTTTGCTCTGTGAAGGCCATCATGACCTGCCTAGCCTATTGTTTTTCTTTATACTACGTTAACTACCAACTGGCAAAGTCACTCAGTCAAAGTACAGTAACCTACTATGCAGATTACTGTACGTATCTATTTGTAAGGCCTAAGGTACAGCAGCTTACGATATGAAAGCCTAAAAGGATGAATGTGTAGCGTTACAATACTATTCAACTGCATACACACGTACGCCAGTATGAGCGTAACGTTAGGTTAGGCTATAGCTTTAACATGCGCACTACATGAATCTTGGCAAAGAAAATCGTTGTTAAGTACAGTTTTGATCACTCTATCGACTTCAACTTGTAGGAAATATTATCGATGATAAAAAGTCGGATTCTAAAATGATGGTTAGCGTAAATACGAAGTAGTACTGCTTTGTGAAATCAAATTCGAGTCTCTTCAACTGTCGAAACTTGCTCTGAGTTTGGTCGTCGAATATCGTCCCACGCTGACGAATTATTTACATTGCGTGTAAGTTAAGTGCTTGTTGAATTAAATTTACAAAATATGAATACTTCCACTCCTGTTGACAACTTGGGAGTTCACAAACACAACAAATAAGTTAGAAAACTGGTCAACTGAGTATTCTGTCAGCATTTAAAAACTTCAGTAACTGAATTACTTACTCAAGTCGGGTTTTTAGCTCGAAAACGTGTAAGATTACCGAAGACGACCTAAGTTACTTATTTACATATTGAACGAAGTAGATATGCTGGAGTAGGCCATGCGTAGATTCATAGATTTCAAATGAGTGACAATGAAATACAATTCTTATCTGTGTTAAGTAACCGTTTGGGGGTAGTTTTACACGGAATTACAATTAATTTATCTATAATACTTTTGCGTGTTCAACGCGGTCGTGAGACTTAGACTTTTCACTGTGTCAGATCTTTCGCTTTACGAAACTTTCCTGGGTCTGGAAGTTAGCAGTCTAGGTTATGGCTTATTATATGTAGAAAGCTTCACCTCACAGTTTAAGGCCAGAAGTTAAATTTCTTTCTAATTCAATTTTTATTTGAAGCGTGAATTTTTCTAACTTGCTATCTCAGAATAAACAAGGTATCGATGCAACCTTTACTAAACAAAAAGTGTGTCCTTCCCAGCATGTTAAAGTGATATTACCTGTTTAAGAAAGGGAAATACATAATACTGCCTTGTCAAAAGTGTTTGAATAACGTTGAAGCAGTCCGTCCGAACAATAAAGATAAATAAAGATCCCTCACAGAAGTAGTTTGTTCCAAATATTGTTTCAATTATCATAAAAATAACGACAATAACTATGCAAATCGAAAATGTTTCCACACAATCCATTCAATCCCACTCCTGGCCGAAAAAAAAACAATGGGAGTGCTCTAATATATGAATATGCAAAAGGCAGCACAACGAAAGGTGCCCACGTATATGTCAGTAAAAAAACACTGTACACATGATATTCACGCCATAGCCTAAGTACTTGAAAACTGACTGCAGGCCTATAGTACTATGGAGCTGATATCCGAAAGGTTTTATTAGCTTCATGATAGTAAATCGAAATTTCTGTTGAAGCCCTTCCGACCAATTTCGGAACAAACTACAGCTCTCGTGAGCTACTCGATAACACCACAACTTAATTGGGACTAAGTATCAGCAAGGGTTGCTACCTGGAAGGAAAGGGAAAGTAATATTTGTGCAGTCAGTGGGCTTTCGTGATCTTCGAAGAGTGTTTTTTGCATGATTCTGAAGGCAGACTCAAGAAAATACGAGTAAATCTAACTCAATTTACCCACGAGACTGGCCGTTGATATAATATGTGAGTACTACCTTCGACGAATAATATTGACCAATTCTTGAGTCATTCAAATCATCGATGGTCAACGATATCAGCTTGGAATCTGACATCTGAGATGCTTACCCTGCGTCGCAAGGCCATACCATGGAGCTACTACTACTACCTGGACATTCTTTCCCTGTTACGTTTCCCAGCTAAAATGTACACAGTTGCCTTGATTCAACCAGGGAGTTCTGATACAACAGACACAAATTCTTTTACATGTTGGAAACTCTTGGAGAAACCATCTACAACAATCGAAGCTGGCCGAGGGAAAAATACATTGCTTACAGAGGAAATTGAATCGAGCCATACGATTTTACGACTACGACTTTATATTGTCATACTTCAGGTTAGTGCCCTTGCTAGTTATCGAAATCTACAAACTCACAGATTTTTCTTCAATTAATGTATCGTTGTCCAGTTTACGTAGATTATTTGATATGTAGACCTATAGCCTACCGCTCAAGGACAAAGACTTGGGATGCGGGGAAGTAAGCAAGCTAGTGTATAGAGGTGTAACTGGTTACCGTTACAAGCGTTAGAATGCATTTAGTGTCTTCTTGAATACTGTTAGAGGTGAAATTCCACTGGTATTACATTATGATGAAAACAGATACTTTTGTTTCAAAACCGCAAGTGTGCTGTGCAGTATACAACCTTCAAAATCACTGTATTATCAGCGTATGCATGAATAACCGAGGAATGTAAGCCCATGTATAGTGATTCGGTACACACAGCTGCGTGATAATTGAATGTTCATATAGTGTTGTGATAGGCGTGGTTTAAGCTCTTTGTAATAAGGACGGATTTTTTTTTCAAAACAGCCTGCAGATTTTGACTGTTTTCGCACTGTTTCTTTATATTTTGCCATTCACACTACCATTTTCACTCACTACATAAACAACTCTATCCATGAATAGTATAGTAAGTGTATTGACAAATAGAGAAAAACATTAGGCCGTATGTATTTCCCTTTTCGTGAACAGGTAATATCACTTTAAAAGCGTTTACATTCAACGATGTTTTGATAAGCTACTTGCCAACTAATGGTGACAGTCAGGTTTTGAAAACTGCAATATTAAAATCAACCACAGACTGATACTCTCCTACCAGTAGCGCATTCAGGGGTACGATGAAAATAAAAAAGACATTAGGGTATTTGTGTTTATATGGTCAGTGCACAGCCGATAAAACGAGAAAAGTAATGTGGTTCATTGCAATTATTTACATTTTAGTTACTACCTCAGTCAAAGTTTCAGAGAATTTTCCCAGACCACTTACAGTGGTTTTTCCCAAAATGCCACCAGGACACCTAGTTGACAACGGGCCACACACTTTACATACGTGTCTTCCTATCATGTTTTTTAGCCGGTAGACGGCGGTCCACCGCTGGGCAGCAAAGTCAGCAGGAATAGATGAAAAATTGTTAAATTGTTTGTTAAATTGTTATTTTTGTTATTAATTTTTCATATGGTTGTCTCTTGCGACAAAAATAGTTATTAGTATGTGATAATAAATGTCCAGACGTGTTTCGTACGATAATGTTTAAAATATAAGAGAAGCTTCATTTTTTACCTAATGGTGAAGGGTGACCCTCGGGTAATTTCAAGGACTAAACATTGTTAGCAAGTTTCCAAAGGTTGAGAAACCCTGATTTATGATAAAATGCATAAGTGTACGAATCGTTCTCTGAAATGATGAGTAAGCATGGGCGTCAATCCTGGGGGAGGGGGACGGGGGGACATGCCCCCCACATTTCGATGGGTGGGGGACACAATATCAAATGCCCCCCCCCCCACATTTGCGTAAAAGAGTAGTGTCGTGGCTCTATTTGACTGGCTTTTTGAGTGACATGTAGGTTTGTTGGGCAATTTTTAAGTGTCTTGATGCAGATTCTGGATGCAGATTCTGAATGTAGATTTCGTCAGGGAAATCTTATTTAATGGCAAAATTTCGGCGCGCTTGGCGCGCATGCGTCACGGTTTGCACTTCTTCTCATGACCGTTAAAAAGGTAATTATACATGGAACAATTCTGATCACAACACTTTCCGAAAACAGACATACATCTCCAGACATCTGTAGGGGCCTCGCATCGATATGGGATCATTCAATCAGTGGCGTGCGCAGAGGGAAGGGCCATTCCGCCATGCCCACCTTCATTGATTCCGATTTTTTTTAAGTTCCTAAAAATACGTAAATTTTTTAACACAAATTTACTTAAAAAAGGTAGCATATTTGGCGGCAGATTACATGTCAGGACACCTAATTTTTCAAAAAATTTCAAAGGGGATGGGGACACCCCATTGGGCCATGTCCCTCTCACTGATGCCTAATTTTTTAGTTCCTAAAAATACGTAAATTTTTAACACAAAGTTTAGTTCAAAAGGTAACACATGTGTCACCAGATTGCATGTAAGGACACCTAATTTTTAAAAAATTTCAAAGGGGAGAGGGACACCCCCTCCCCTTAGATTCTTCCCCCAGGCCAGCGGTCACACAACATACTGCATGCCCGCCCCCCCCCCCCCCTTTGTGGAAGGTTGAAAGTACGTTGTTGCCGTTAAACACTTTTCAAGAATTATTACCGAGCGTGGCCGAAGCCATTACTTTTACCGAGCCTCGCCGAAGCCATTATCGGTATAGATGGTGCAGGCACTGATCCAGGTTGGCCTGAGGAGCCTGCCCCCCCCCCCCCCCCACGAAAGGAGAAAAAGGGAAGAAAAAGAAAAAAGAAAAGGAGAAAGAAAAATTAAGAGCAAAAAAGACATGAAAGTGTCTAAGAACGTATTTAAAGTATATATTTCTCTAGGGGTTGGGTCGAGCTATAGCTGGATTATCTCTTTAGATATCATTCACATAATGTTCGAAAACAGGTGAATAGCTGAGTAATGATCCTTGACTTAAGATCTAAATAAGTAAACATCGTGACATGTGCAGTATGGGCCCTGCTAGCTGCACTGAAATCAGTAACAATTTTGTGTTAAACTGTTAAAGAGTGAAAGTTTTTGAAATCTAAAGGGATTGAGAGGCAAAGTTTTCGCCATGCAGACCTTGCAGAGTGAATACAGAAGACAAGCTGTCAGGTGACGTGCTATTGTGCACAGTGGCATCAGCTGTTGCAGGCAAAGTAGCGGCATGCATACCCTATTCGATTTCAAAACTGTCTGAAAAGTTTCAAAATGAACTCAAAAGGCTTTTAAGCTACAGATTTCTGTGGAGGGTGGAGGGTGAGATGTATTTTTGATGATTGGTTCACTTGTTCTTACCCTTTTCTTTCACAAACTGTTCTCAAACTATCATAAGTTTTGGAAATTCTTGACAAATTCCAAATTTTCGCACGCTCCGCTAGCGTCAAGCCTTGTGTCAGAGTTGTCCTTATTTTCAATAGCTTTCGGTAACTCACGGGGGAACCAAGGAGCAAAAGTGCTTTTTAAGAATTCTCAGTCAGAAGATTCGTTTCTGAATAGCAAAGGTTGGTCGGAAAATGACAGTGTCCGATGCAGGTTCTAAATGCAGGTTTTGTCATGGACTAATATCTTATTCAAAATTTCGGCGCGCTTCGCCCGCATATATACGACAGGGTTTACACTCGATTTCATATACCATTGACAAAGCTATGACGCAAGAAATTATTCAAATTCAAACATTTTTCTAAAAAGTACATTCTCCTTCTCTGTAGGGCATTCATCATTATGGGATCTTTGAGTAATCTAGTCTAGCACATGGTTTGAAAGACTGAAAGTACGTAATTGCCTTATTTTCCAAACATTTTACAGCGGCGTTCAATAAAGATGAAAATCTTTTCTGAAACAAATTTTGCCTGTCCACCATCCCTCTTGCTATACTTTAAAAGACAAGGTGATATACATCTCCTCCCATATGGATGTCGGGTAGTGAGAATCCCGTTGGCCCCTCTTTTGTATACTGTAACTAATTCAGAGCTCCCGGGAGGCGCTATACTGTCCTTTTTCAACCTTGGATATCCTTTTAAAATGTAAAGGAAATATTTTATTATAGTCCAAGAATGTTTCTGTGGATTCCACGCAGGTACAGTATAATTGCGTGTACAATTTTCCCATGGGCGTGGATCATGGGGGATGGGGTGACGCGTCCCTCTCACTTTTTTTGGAAGGGGGACATCATCAAAAAGTCCCCCTCACTTTTTCAAAAATGATAGAACAGACTGCAATTATGCCTAGGAAAACGAAATTTTTAGAAGAAAAATAACCTAAAAAAAAAAGAATCCTACACTTTTGTTTCACCAAATCGCATCTGAGGGCATGCAGTTCTAGAAAAATTTCCCTTCGACCCCTCCCCCATGCCGACGATCACAAAACTTATTGCCTCCCCGTGACGCTTCTGGCTACCATCACTGCTTCTTCCACCAGGACGGCAATTCACAAATGTGGAAAAGTCCCCCCCCCCCCCCACACACACACTTTTGGAGATGGATCCACGCCCATGATTTTTCCTGGGACTTTAGGAGGTTTGAAGACAATATATTAACCGTCTCTTACTCACCTTTTTCACCTGAACGAAAATTAGAATTCACTAAATTGTGGACATTTTTTAAACATACATACACTTTAGAATGACCCAAAGATACCATCATTTTGCATATAGGCTCCCTAAAATTATCAAACATTTCTCAAAGGGGAGGGTAAACTCCTTTCTGGGATTGCACTCTCATGTACTAACAAGAAAAGGCTCTCCCACTCTTGTATATAGCGTATACAAAATCCCACTGCCTAAAAAGGCACGGTTTAGCAGTTATCTGCTGTTCCCCCAATCACCAACTCCCGCCGGCACCATCGGTCATAGATTCTGAAGGGTATACCCTTCAGAAATCCATAAAGAAGGTGATATATCATCTCTCCTCCCATATGGACGTCAGGTTGTGAGAGTCCTGTTGGTCCCCCTTTTCAGTGTACAATTAATGCAGAGCTCCCGGGAGGCTCTATACCGAAAATTTCGGAGCGTTTCACGCGCAATTGTTTACGCTTACAGAGAGAGGTATGTTTTTATTGAGTGATGGATTTATTTTTATCACTTTTTACGAAAAATCATTTGACATCTTTCACGATTTTTGCAAAGTCTTCTCAATATTTCTTGATTTTCGCTTGATCTGCGTAGTTTTAGACGTGAATTACTCCTTTTACTATCAATAAGGTCCCAAAAATATTCGCATTACTCATCGGTGGGGTTCTACCATAGGCCAATTATTCATGTGCATAAATGTGATTTCAGAGGAGCCAGCATTGTAAGGATGTAAAGCAACTGATATTCATTCTTTCACCCTCCTCTTCTTATGTGAACTGAAAAATTAGTATCGAACCCACCTTCTAATTGATAGACACACGTAAAGGGAATTGACACCGTTTGTAATAGCAATAGTTTTAAATGTAAATTCAAATTTTCGCGGGCAATTGTTTCATCTGACGTCCTTATACCTGAATACCGTATAACGAAAATAAAACACTCATTATGGCAAAATCATTTCAAGTTGCCTGCATGGGCTCATAATTTTGGCATGTAAGTTTTAAGATAACTTAGATTCCCCGGAACTTCTGCAGGTACATATAGTAACTTATACTGAGCCATACACATCAAATTCCATGCAACATGAAAAGGTATAAAATCTCACTGACATAAGAACTGGAGCCGATTTCTGTGTTCTTAAAATGCAATACTGCGAGAGCTTCCGGGGGCTTCGCCCCCTGGACCCCGAAGGGGCCCTATCGCGGGCCCCTGGACACCACGCGTAGGAATTCGCGCTTCGCGCTCGTGGTGAACCTTCGGTGCACATGAGATTTTCCATCTTGCCCCCCCCCCCCTCAAAATTGCTGGATCCGCGCCTGTAGATGGTGATTGTTAATACACTTACGACTACAAAGCACTCTGAAAACGCCCTTGCTAATCCTTCACACCTTTGCCACACTACGATCAGCTCCAAAATACCCCAAAGATATCCCATTTTGCATCTAAGCAACCTTAAATTAACAAAAATTTCTCAAAGGGGAGGGTTGCACCCCCTCCCCTTAGACCCCTCCCCCAGGATGACACCTTTATATAGTGACAAAAGAAGGATCCCCACTGCTGTATACAAACGCAGGGTGAATAAAAAAGGTGCAATTTACACGCCGCCACTGCAGTTAGTAAAAACATCCAGCCAGTCGGAAAATGTAAAGAATTCACTAAATTATGGACATTTTCCAGTCACCTACGATTAGCTCCAAAAATATCCCAAAGATAGCACCGTTTTGCACCTAAGCAGCCTTAAATTAACAAAAATTTCTCAAAGGGAAGGGGGTGTCCCCTTAGACCCCTCCCCCAGGACGACACATTTATGTAGTGACAAAGGAAGGATTCCCACTGCTGTATACAAAACGCAGAGCACATAACATAGTGCAATTTAAACGCCTCCACTCAGTTGGAAAAAACATCCAGCCGGTCGGAATTTGGAACCTTCACACGCCCAAATATATCACCCTAGCAACGGGCCTGGTCGGATCCATGATATCCGACAATGATCCATGCTGCGAAGCGTTGTTTCAGCTATTTTGGGACATGATGAAAATAACATCTTGAAGTAATTCGATCAGTTGACTCCGTGTGTTTCACCTGGCAGATCATCTATGATGGTCATATTAACTTTGAAATGATAATTCTTATTAGAAAAGGACAACGTCAGTCATCATAAGGGGGGGGGGGGAGGAAAGGGCCTATAGGAAGACGCCCCCTCTTCAAACCAAAACCAAAGGTATTGGTTTGTGCTAAGTCATGTATGTCCCCCGTCCCCCCCCCCCCACATTTGAATACGGATTGACGCCCCTGTGAGTAAGTGATGAAAGTTGGTGGGAATTGTCACTATTTCGTGAACGTAATTTTAATACAGTGTTGTTTAACACCGAACTCAAAAGATGACAATTTCATCTGCAAAGGCTGTTAATACTTCCAAAATAACACTGTTAATGAGTCGAGAAGGTTCAAAAGTGGCAGAATTTTATCTGGTAGACACGATTAAATTGACTTTTGGCAGGTCGGTGGTTACGAAAATCGCCCACATGATTTCGGGATTATCCAAATGGGTCCGAAAGGTCTTGCCAAACAGTGACCGGGACTATACACTCTAAAAATTATTGCCCAACCTGGGCAAACATTTACCCAGCCGTTTGTTCCGTATGCCTCCTAACCGGAATTGGGTAAAATATTGCCCAACTTAGTTGGTTAAGGGTTTTACTCATTAGTTGGGAAAAAAAATGCTCAACCATTTGCCCAACTAATTGAGGAAACATTTTGCCCAACCAATTGGGCAAAAATTTGGCCCAACTTAGGTAAAATATTTAACCAACCAAGTTAGGTAATTTATTACCCAATTCCGGTTAGGAAGCATACGGAACCAACGGTTGGGTAAAACAAGTTACCCAACGGGGTTAGAACATTTCAGGGAAGTTGCCTTCTACAAGTTTTAAAAGCTACCGGCATTGCTAATGCTAGCCACTTTTAAAAGTAGCAGGATTTTAAGTGGGAATTCACATATTAATGAATGTTATGGTCTGGTTATTATAAATATTCAGTGAGACTTGTTTGTTATTATTAACGATTAATAATACAATTTTTTTCACGATATTTCAATTCTCCTTTTTTATGTTGTATTGTACAACTAAGAAACATAATTTTCTGTAAGAATTCACCATTGACAGCTTCAATTTATTTCATTTAGACCTGCAATAAAGGATAAACACAAATTTACTTTGAAAAATTCGGAATGTTCTATTCAAAGGATAGGTATATAAACATTTCACAGCATTTTAACATGCCTTTCTCAAATTGTTATAGCAAAAATTCCCACAGTATAAGTAAACGTTTTGCAAAATGTTAATTGTGAATGTAAAAATTTAGAAATAGGTGTTATTAAAAGAATTAAATGGCGGTATGTTTAACCAGTGTTGGGTAAAGTAATTCACTTAATTCACCTATAGTTGGTCAATAGGTTTTTCGGTTCTTTTGCCCAACATTGTGAAAAATTTAACCAACTCTACATTGCCCAGAAAATTTAACCCAACTTTTTAAGAGTGTTAGACAGTTTCGTCGCATACGATAACAGGCTATTCTAAAATGAGCCTCCTCAGAAAGCTCAGCCTTTTTCTGCAGACTTTGAAAGCAAGTCTGTCGTCTGCTTGGTCGGCTGCGAGTACAATTGTACGTAGGTACGTACGTACCGTCCGTATACTGCAGTACAGTATAGAACCTTTTCATTAATTGTGTACGTACGTATGGCGCGCAAATCAGTTCACTTTAACCAACCTGGGTAATACTGCAAGAGAGATGGACTTTACCCAACCTGAAGGTTAACCAACTCGGTTGGTTAATCTGTTTTGCCACTTTGTTGGTTACCAAACTGCCCAGGTTGGGAACTTTGAATTTTACCCAACCCTTTTTAACCAATTTTTTTTTAGAGTGTATACGTTAGAGGAAAAAATCTCAGTGTTTACAGTCCTAGAGATAGGATAGAATTGCAATTCATGATCTCGATCGGAAAAATAGCTCTCCCTAATATAAAAGCAATGCTAAAGTTTTTGTACTTCCTGACAACATAACAGTATCAGCTATGTCGTTCCACCATTATGTAAATGCAAACGAATGCCAGTAGTTGTATGGTGGGTATAAAACAGCGGGCATAGATCTTATCAGTCATAAGCTTAGTGATGCATCGAAGTAGGACCGGTGTAGCAGAGTCAATCCTCAGCGCAAGTAGAATCTCCGACTGGATATTCTACACTGAGGAGAATTGAAACTGTCACACTTGTCCTGAGTAGAACGTCCGCGCAAATTACGATATTTCGATCTCTATGGTAAGGCTCTCCGAGGCTAATCTACGTTTATCAATATAGCACTCACTCTAACCAGGGAGTTTTATATTTAAACAACTCCCTGCTCTTAACTAAGTTGCTTTTAGCTGGCTACCTTGGGGATCGAATACATGACGACCAAACGTGGAAAGAAGGGGCCAAAGAGAACAAACGTGATTGAACGTGAACTGTACAGGGCCATTAACTCAAGCTTCGTGAAAAAAAATCGTCATAATCATGGCATGTTTGCATCGCTGTCAAAAGCAGCTTGTGACAACGTGTTTCATACGGTACTCCTGCGGAGCGATCGTACAAAGCAACACTACCCCAATAGGAGAATCTACGGGAGCTTTTTAAAGTGTCAATGCAGATGTTGAGATATTGTGTGAATTTCTCGACTTTTTTTTCAGTAAAATATTCGGTCAGATGTGTGACATCCGAGATCTTGTTTTCTCAATAGTCTACGCTAAAATATTGAAATATTACTTACAGGATCTCAATATCTGAATATCCTTGACTGAACGATATTTGTGATATTGACATCCAATATCTCGTTATTTCAATATTTAACTATAAAATATTAAAATATTGCATTGCAGATCTTACTATCTAATACCTTTACTGCAGGATATTGAGATATTGACATCCAAATCTTGTTGTTCTCAATACTTTAACGTTAAAAGTATTGAAATATTAACATTACAGGAGCTATAACATCTTAATATCTTTTCTGAAGGATATTAAGATATTGTGAATCCGTGTAATGAAATATTTCAATATTTTTAATACGCCTAAAATATTGACATAACGAGAGGCCTTTGGATTGGGGTCAACATCTTCAATGTTGGTTTCAGTAAAGATATTAAGATATTGAAATCTTGTTATGAAATATTTCAATCTTTGTACACTAAAATATGAGATTAATGAGAAGTTTGATGCCCAGATCTCAATATTCCTTTAGCAAAGATATCCAGGGATACTGGAGATGGTGTAATACAGTATTTCAATATTTTACGAATAAAAAAAATATTGAAATATGAAATAAACGAGAATGGCTGGAAATTCAATATCTTCAATATCTTTCAGTAAAGATATTAAAGATATTGAGATCGTGTAATAAAGTATTTCATATGTTTGAATGCTAAAAATATTGCGAAACACAAGATTTTGGATGTCAATATCTCAATAATCCTTACAGAAAAGATATTAAGATTATGAAGGATTCCTGTAATGTAATATTTCAATATTTTACAATAAAATATTGAAAACAAAACGAATGTTGGATATCTTTATACGAAGGAAACACTAAAACAAAGGTCAGTAAAGATAATTAAGATATTGTAGATCTGTGAAATGTAATATTTGTCAATATTTCACATCTAAAATATTGAGAGGCACAAGATTTTTCGGATTGGTACCAATATCCTCAATATCATTCAGTAACAGAGTATTAAGATATTGAGATCCTGTAGATGTAATATTTCAAAAATTTTAACGCTAAAATATTGAGTTATAAAAAGATCTCGGATTGTCAACATCTGAATATTTTTCACTGTATGTAAGAAAAGTCGAGAAAAGTCACATAATATTCTCAACCATCTCCTTGACACCTAAAAGCATCCGTAATGGAATCTCATCATGAACGAAAGCTGAGAAATTTTTACAGAAAAAGAATTGTCCATTGCGAACGATGTCCGGCGAGTTTGTGATTGGCTGATTAACATCTATCTCTAAACAGAGATACACTTCTATCTCCTAAACGTAGTGCCGCGGCGGGGAGGGCGGGGGATTTTATGATAATTCCTCTTTTCGTAACGTTTGTTTTTATTTTCTTTCGATAATGTCGCCGCCTGCCGTTAAGGCAATCAAGTTGATAGCAAATATTATCCCGGGTCGTTTTACCCTTCACCTCGCAAGGTAGTTTCGTCCGGCCAGGGCTATTCTACTACCGCAGTGGTTTATCCGGTCGGAGATTCTACTTTGGGCTGTGCGGATTTCACCTCTCTCCTATACCGGCAGACAAACAATTCATAAAGAATACAACAAACACTCCTAGGGAAAACGTTGGGGGCAAAAAATAGTTTGGGTAAAAAATATATTTAGTCAGCAATTTGCTTGCTCAACAATTTGCCCAAAACTTGCTACAAAGAACGCTTGGATGGCATTTTATTACCATAATGGGACTGAGCAAGCACTAGCTTTGCTTCAACTTCTTATTCAAACGCGCGGGCGTCAAAAATCCATCCATTGAATTCAGTGTACGATCACAACACTTTCGAAAGTGGAACGCGTGCGTATGTTCACAAAACAAACAACCAAACATACAAAAAAAACAAAAAAAAAAACTAGCGTTCACAACGTACGTATCCATGGATGTGCTTAGTGTTACTTACTGGCTTCAAGGATCGAACTCGACGTCGACGAACGTAGTACTTGCGCACTGCATGCTAGAACATCTCACAGCAGATCTTCTCCGCTGTGCACAGTATGCTTTGACGTTAAGTCGAAAGACCTTCTAGAAGAATGGTGGATGACAGAATTATTAAAGCCTTTTGAATGTAATTTGATTCGTTATGCAGAATGTATTTCAGAATCCATCCTTTCGGTTAATACCTGAAATAAGAATTTGACATAACACTCGCGGCTAGGCCCTAAACTTTAGGCTACAGCAATAGCCTATCCTAGACGTTAGGGTACTAAACAGAGCCGGCGAGTAGCGTTAATTATTTATTTTTACGTGCTCGCTATCCTAGGGGGGGGCCTAGCTAAGGGCCGTTATAGCCAAGCCAAACCGGCCCTAAGGCCTAGGGCTAGGCCTAGACACAGAAAGTGCTGACTGGCATACTAAACACATAACTTAGGTCTGAGCAACATATAAACACATAAATGCATGAAAAAGACAAAACTAGGCTAATTAACGTTAAAAGTAAACGTTAAGGCTTAAACATTGAAAATATCACTAACGTTACACTAGGCCTAATCAAAAAATATCAAAAAATAGGCTAGAGCCTAGGCCTAGGCCTACTGTTAGGACTAGCATAGCCCAGACCAACTCTTGTACTAGCAATCACATAGGCCTACTGTAGGCCTGTGTTCAGTTGATGATTGATGGGTTTGTGACAAGAAACATTGGATTTGTTCAGTTTGAGTGGCTAATCACTGTCAGGGCTTTCACTGCACAAGTTAATCCAGCCTAAAAGCTTTTTTTGTTTCCATGTTGGCCATCAGTTTTTGAGCTGTAGGCCTAGGCTAAGTAGCCTAGGTCTATTACATTCCATCATGGCCTACAAAAGTTGTTTGTTTTTTTTTTTTTTTTGTATTATTATTATGGTAAAAGAAGTATACTGGGCGTATCATGAGTCGATCACCTAACCAACATTGTGACCATAAAAAATTAAAACATTTACAAAAATCAATAAAACTTTGCAGTAATATTTTGTTATATGTCTTCCTCATTGTGCTATATTTTGGTGTTGTTCGGGACGTGCAAGACGAAAAGGAATCGCGTAATCCGTGAGAAAATTAATTTTGAATGTAGGTGTGGGAGTACAATGTAACAATCTTCTCAATGAATCTTGAGTCAATCGCTACAAAAAACAAGCAAATACATCCTGTAACTTCCCACATTCAAGAATAGTTTATGCCAAATAATCTTAGAGAAAAATGTCTTGTCTTATCACAATTTTTAATCAGACTTCGTCACACGACACTTTGGTCACCATTTTTGGGTAATTTTTGCAAATTTCTATTTCATGACTTGTTGCCAAAACTTGAAATTTGCCGTGAGAAACATTTTTGCTTTATAAACTCAAAATAATAAGGCAAATCTTCTTTTTGATACTGTTTGGAAGAAAATGCATTGCAGGTCATCCATACATTTGCAATCACAGTCGCGCCTGCCACGCTGTACTGGCATTTAGAATGCGTGATCGAAGGCTCCTGATACTGATCGACGTCATGATTACTGTACTATCAGTGTAAACTTTAATTTTGCCATGGGTTCACTATGATGGAATGAATCAAGTAGGCCTAGTCTAGGCCTCAGGTAACCTAGTGTCTTTCCGCCATCGGTACATTCTGCCATAACATTCTGCTATAGGGTTTTGCAGCCATGTACCACCTGGCGGACAGTGCGAACACATGGCAGAAAGGTGCAAAATCTACGGCGGAATAGGCTCGTTATTAAAATGGTACCCAAAAATGACTTGATTTCCATTGCAAAATTGATTTTAAAAAAAGAGTGTTATTGTGTGAGAACGAGCGACATCATTTTACTGTTAGAAAGTTATTATAATTTACACTTTAATGCAATGGCGGAAAGACATGTTTTGGCTATGCGGAAATGAACACTTTTCCATGGCGAAGTACCGTACCTTGGCGGCCAAATAATAGGGCTAAGGCTGCTGATGGCACACTATAGGCCTAGTAGTACCATGATGATCCAACCCCCCCACCCCCCCCCCCCCCCACCCCCCCCCCCCCCCACCCCCCCCCCCCCCCACCCCCCCCCCCCCCCACCCCCCCCCCCCCCCACCCCCCCCCCCCCCCACCCCCCCCCCCCCCCACCCCCCCCCCCCCCCACCCCCCCCCCCCCCCACCCCCCCCCCCCCCCACCCCCCCCCCCCCCCACCCCCCCCCCCCCCCACCCCCCCCCCCCCCCACCCCCCCCCCCCCCCACCCCCCCCCCCCCCCACCCCCCCCCCCCCCCACCCCCCCCCCCCCCCACCCCCCCCCCCCCCCACCCCCCCCCCCCCCCACCCCCCCCCCCCCCCACCCCCCCCCCCCCCCACCCCCCCCCCCCCCCACCCCCCCCCCCCCCCACCCCCCCCCCCCCCCACCCCCCCCCCCCCCCACCCCCCCCCCCCCCCACCCCCCCCCCCCCCCACCCCCCCCCCCCCCCACCCCCCCCCCCCCCCACCCCCCCCCCCCCCCACCCCCCCCCCCCATTTGGATGGTTTCTTTGCAAACCCCGATTTCAATTAAATTATAAGGAGTAAGTATTTAAGGTATGTCGTAAGTAGTGGCTCATGACTTGATAAAATAGGAACCATTTTCAGCCTGGGAATTGAAAAGAACTGAGAAAACCATCACCATATAGAACTCAAGGGTGAACAGAAGATATGATTTTGCCCTTCTTCAGCATTAGGACCGACTGCAGTGGCCAAGTGGTTAGAGCATTCGACTTGCAGCCGGAAGGTCTAGGGTTCAAATCCTGTCCGCGTCATACCACAGATTTTAGAAATGGAACCTAATGCCTTTGTGCTTGGTGCTCAGCATAAGCAATGGAGTAGGGAAAATAAACCTGTGAGCCACAACTGGAAAAAAGGCCGTGGTCGTCTCGACTTGAACCAGTTGGTTGGAAACTGGGAAGTTAAACCTCATCTAACTAACTAACTAACCAACCAAATCTTTAGCATTAGGACTAAATGGCAGTTTCACTTTACAAGTTTAGTTAGTAATCACTTTGTAAGGTACCTGACAGCTGTTTTGGAAAGTGTACCCACATAAAAAGAACCTAAGTGATCGTTTTATCCTAACATCTTTGCCTTCTGAAATGTAACAATTTAATTCACAGGTATTTCAACGCCGCATCAATGGAGCTACCAACTTTTACAGAAACTGGTATTCTTACAAAAATGGATTTGGCAACGTCCGTCAAGAATTTTGGCTCGGAAATGAAAAGCTTTATTACTTAACACAGCAAGCTACATACGAATACCGCGCTGACTATGTATTGTCATCAAATTCCCCCAAGTTTCATACGTACACCAGGTTTCGCATTCACAACGAGGCTAACAAATATAAAGTGACTGATGTCGGTAGTAATAGTGGATGGGGTACGTATAACAATGTCTTACAAGTCCCTATTTGTTAACGTTATTCGTGTTTTTCCCTGCAGGATATAAACAGATAAAGTATCTGCGTTAATAAAAATACTTGGAATTATACAGTGGAAATATACTATAAGATTGATAACCGCAAGCACAACAATCACATTTCACAACAAAGTAAAAAAATTCACTGATGTAAGGCCAATAAATTTTGGATGCAGATGATGGTTAGATAACGTGAGCAAAATGTGCAATAACTTAAGTTTTTATTTAATTGAAAACATATGTAATACATAATTAACAAACGATTGATGCATCTGTGGTTAACTTTAAGGTTTCAGAGAACTTAACAAAGAAGAAGCAGATGTAGCTATTGAAAAAGAAACTTCAATAATACTATTAAATATTTCCAAAGTGATGTGCGCATAAGTATAAGCATATTTTAAAATTAACCAGTTGTACCCTTGTATTTCAAAATTGACCAGTTCTACCCTTAACTACATACATATCAATGCTTGCAGCTTGAAAATATACCCGAGAGAGATTTGTTTAAGACCCTTATACCTATGGACATTTATAGGCAAGTCTAAAATAGGGTGCAGTGTGAACAATCCTTAAAGCCCCTATTTCTGTTAGTGTAACTTAAAAACACCTTTCTTTGTGGTGCGACATTAATCTATTTACATAGACGTTACCATAACTAATACCAATTTTGGATGGCAACATTTCATACAAGGAGATGATTTATACAACATTTGTAAAACAAGGATGAAAATGACGATATCATTGATGTGATTTATGCTTAGTAAAAAAGGCCAATTCTTTTCTAAGGTATGTGTCGATATTAACAAAGCATTAATGCTATGGAGCATACTGCCAAAACTTTAAGTATTGGATCCACATCATTATTCAATTTAGAATACATATCATACAGTACTCTTCGCTACAGTATACTGAAAATATCTAATGTATTCAATTTACAAAATGTTAATGGTCACCATGAAGGCCGCCCCTTTTACAAATAACAAAATAACGAAGTATGATGAGCATCATTTAGTACTTAATCAGCCCAAAAATTGAACAGAATAGACCATCGTTGTGAAATAACACTGTAATTAGAAAATACTTTCAACATGTGATCCCTCATTACATTCAAAATATTCTGTTTAACTAAAAATGTCTTATATTACTTAGTTCTTGATATATTTTACTGACCCGTTTGTCACGTCATTTTCTCTTTCAATGCAGGTTATAGCCTCTATAATACTCAAAACAAAGCTTTTAGCACGTACGACCAGGACAACGACGGACAGAGCGCCACCAACTGTGCTGAAGGACACCAAAGTGGGTGGTGGCACGGCGGTTATTACTATGATTATTCCTATTCCTATTGTTATTATTACCCAGAAGGCAGCCGCCATCGATATTGTTCATATGCTAACCCCAACGGTGTCTACAACGGCGGTAATGGAAGAAACATATATGTTTATTATTATTATTGCAATACAAAATATACAGAGCTGAAAATACGCCGAACTTCGTGAAGTTCGTTTCATAAACTAATCGCGTAAAAATAACAAAGGAGACTGGCAATGTGCCTAAATACAAAATACTACCCCGAGAGTCCTTATAATAGCTTACACAAATGGAGGATGTTATTTGCAGAGTTCTTGTTCAGGATTATAGAACAGTTGGAGAAATCGTTAGAAGATCTGAAGGCATTGGCTTATAATTCCACACGAGACAACATGTCAAGAAATGTCTAACAATTATTTAATTTATCCGAAAGGATATAACCACGAACCTGTCTATTGGTTATGCTGACAGTATGACAAGAATAAAATAGATGTATGTGAAAAAAAATATCATCAAATAAACGTCTTATGTGTGAAAATCATTAGATAGGTCTATTGTAGTGTAACTGTCATGTTTTGGGATATTTGAAAAAAAGAGACGAACACAAAAATGTGTAATCTTTCTAATAAAAAGGGATTGATCTAAGCGGCTGAAATAATAGCAGAAAATTGCAGTTACTCCTTTATAAATACACAGGATGGTTGAATGAAATTAATTTCATTTCAATTCTTTTAGGGTAATAGTTCAAAATTCGGAAATTAAGAGAATAATTGGATATAAACGAGCCGAGAGGTTGCAAACATGGTTCCCGGACAATTGCCACGGACAATTCCCACCCAGACAACTCCCACCCGGACAACTCCCACCTGGACAATTGCCAACCCGGACAATTCCCACTCCGGACAATTCCCACCCGGACAATTCCCACCCGGACAATTGCCAACCCGGACAATTCCCACTCCGGACAAGCCCCACCCGGACAATTCTCACTCGGACAATTGCCAACCCGGGCAATTCCCACTCCGGACTGTTATCACAGTTAGATGTAGACCTACAATCTGGGAATGAGAAGATACAGGTCAACACAATTCTTGAGTAGGCTAAGAAGAAATTTTTAAAGGGGTGGGCCACGATGGTCAAGCTCAGATGCACAACGATGGCGAAGGATCAGTTTGCACGCATGGGGTTTAGAAGCCGAGCCCCGGTGGGTTCGTGGGAAATTCTCGCTACCTCTTGCAATATTTCATATTTTAATAGGAGAAGATGGCTCCTGTTACTCCCTTTAAGATATTTTGTTTCATTTCACGCTGCAAAAATGCAATGTTAATTACCTACTGCAGGTTATTACAATCCGGCTAATGAATTTCGATAAACTATCCCATCAAGTGTTCCTTAGTAATATATACTTCAATTTTACCGATCAAAGGACTTGCTTCCTCGTTAACAGTGTACACTGGGTAGGGTGATTAATTCACACACCCATCATTTTCTACGTTCACGCTACTTTGAAGACGGGCCATTTCGAATTTTTTAAATAATAGCGCAGTGAGAGATGTTGGTTGCCAGGCCCGTACGCAGGATTTTTTCAAGAGGGGTTAGAATAGATCTCGACATATGACGTGGCTTTTTTTAGGGCACAAGTGGAACAAACACTTTTGTACACTACCGCATCACTGCACTACACTACAGTTGTACACTTCACCGCATGTGCGGTATATTTTACACGCACATGTGGCACCACTGCCGGACTTCGACTGATTTACCATTTGAATACGTAAGCACATTTTCGCCTCGCTTATTCCTGGCCGCAAGATGGCTGCTTGTTCTTCCATAACAAAGAAGCGTGGCGTTGGTAAAATGGGTCTACAGGTTACATTGAATCCCCATCTGCAGGGTAAGTACAAGGGGTTGGCCATAGGCTGGCCCCACAGAGAATGTCATACACTTTTCTCAGATAGCTTCATCGTCGAAATGTGCATATGCGCCGGACGCAGGTGAAAAATTTTGCTTGTCCTAGTGCCACAACCCCCCCCCCCCCCCCCAATCGTAGGAAGAAGGTCCTTTCAGAGGATTTTTTTTCAGTTGAAAAGTAAAGGTTAGGGGTTGGAAACAAAAAAATCATGAAATTATCTCAGTGGAGAGCACCACCAGTTCGCGAGTAACATGTTGGGACGTTTTCCCAAAATATCTTTCAAGCTGCAAAACGGCACTTTTTATGCCTTGTATGTTCCATCTGAAAATACACTTCTTATTTGGCGGTCTCATGACTTAGAGATTTACGATTAAGGTTTAAAAATCCTGGTAGAAAGTGAACGGAAGAGCACTGACCCCTTGTGGACTTTGCATAGGAGCGCTTTCATTAAGGGATGGGGTTTATGGACCTCATGATGGGCCCTTGTTGCGTTTCATGGATAATACTTCCATAGGGGGTCATGGAGTAGCTGTGGGTTGATTACTTAAGGATTTATCAGAAACGTTTAGAATATTTTTTCTTCATTTCCTCAATGCATTAACTTTCAGGATCTATGGGATAGCGGGAATCGCGTAAAAGAAATGTTGTTTGCAAAGAATGTATACCAAGAAATCTTTTACTTTAATTCTTGTATATTTTGCTACGAATGTTATCGTTCTCTTGATATTCGGTTGGTTCATGTTGCCCTCTAAATGCCCGGCGTCCACGGGGTTTGAAGATGTACCTCTATTTTGGAAATGTTTTCCAGAAAACATTCCTTGTAATTTATTGCCCTTTTAATGCAAGATGTAAATCGTGACGAATGCGAGCAAAGCGCGCCGAAATTTTGGAAAAATACCATTTTTTTTATTACTACAGTTGCACCCACACTTTGCACAGAGACTCTCAATTTCCAACCAAAATATATCTACCGAGAGGGCAATGATGATGTTCATGAATCTGTGTTCCAATGTACAACGCTATATTCCTCCTTAATCACGCATAACCTTGAATGATGCTGCTACGTTTTAGACGGTATTGGCTATAAAAATTGTAAATTTTCTTGTATCCTACAGTGCGGGATCTAGTTTGTAGCCAAGGGGGGGGGGGGGCGATCCGAAACTGACCTGTACATGAGAGTGACATGGGGAGGGGTCTAAGGGGAGGAGGTCCCCCCTTGGGATTTTCAGACTATTAAAGCTATGAAGATGCAATTTGTGCAATCTTTTGCGATTTTTCCTGGTTCTCCAACTTAATAAAAAATATCAACTTTGGGACTGGCCTAGCATTCAAAAATAGAATTCCAAGATGATCACCAAGTGAGGGGTCTTGGGGTGTTCGGGAAGTTTGCGTCAAGGGTCATGTTTTTTAAACAAGCAAAATGCTAAATTCTCCTACAGATCAAGTTGGATTCTCACCAGAGTAGGTCAATAAGCCATTATCATTGACCAATGGTGCCTTCGGGGTCACCGGTGTTCAGGGAGTTGAGGTCAAATATCATCTAGTGGTCAATTGGGGGGCATATTGTTGAAACACACAAAATGCTTCTCCTCCTACAGTTGGTCAGTATTATCACAGACAAATGGTGCCTACAAGGTGTTCGTTGATTTGACGTCAAAGGATATCTAGGGGTCAATTTGGGCCATTTTGTTGAAATACGCAAAGTTGGATTTTCAGAGTAGTTCGTCAGTAAAGTTTCCAAAGTTTATGAAAAAGACACTGATTCAGCATGAGTATCAGAGCCTATTTAGCTACGGTGGGTCATAACAACCATAGATCGATTGGAGGCTATACATTTTACATGTTTTGGAATGACAAATGGGGGATGATGATGTTAATTTCTGAGGCGGGGAACACACAAAAGCACATTGCCTGCCTCACTTTCAAATTCACTAGTTTAGACAGGGAAAAAAAGTCAAAATTTTCCAGAAAGGGAGGAGACCCCCTCCCCTAAATCCGCCCCTGAAATACTAACTTCTATCATACATGAGTTCCGAAGTGTGAGAGAAAATTGGCATCACGCTTTGGATTGAGGGAAATTGCGCTCTTAAGCACGATATTTTTCCTTTTATCTTTGTCCTTATATTCTTTTAATTTTACGATGTAAGACACGGGTGTACTTCATATAGTCCGATAAGGCTGGAAACTTCATGAAATCTCCATACTTTGTCACCACTAGCTGACTAGTGGCCGCCATTTTGTTGGTCGAGCTCTCGCCAGCATATAGGCAGCTGTGTCACATGATTTGTGTACACTAACGTGATTGGACGAAGGGTGCAATGTTTTGAACATTTGTTGGAAAGATGAAACATGCTTCTAAAATTTGAACAGCGTCATACAAGTTTGACGCTGTTCAAATTCATGTAGAAATGCCGTCTACAAGATCATACATTTGTCCTTGTACAACACCCGGCAAATGTATGACAATGTTCTGAACAAATGTATGATCGTGTAGACGGGGCTTAAGAGAATGGGTGTGCAAAAGAAAGTAAATGTTATGTATATATCCTAATCTCTTTTTGAACATAGAAGGGAATCTAACCAATGGTTCTGAGCGAAGCCCGCGGAATATTAAAGGTGTTATGGGATAATGATGTAATCATGCTTATTATGTTATCCTAATATTCATGTGAAATGTGTTCAATTTGTAACAATATCAGTTTCTGCATTGCAAGCGGAAGAGAGAAATCATAAGTAATGACGAACCACCCCTAGTTAACAAGAGGGTTCGATTATAAGGGGGATTTGATTTGAAATACGAACCCATTGACGATGCAATAGAACCCCCCTCCCCCGTTTACGGACCTGGTTACATTGCGGGTAATGGAGGTGTCAATGTTCAAAGACCACGGGAGACACTGAAGCAAGCGGCGTGAATCGCTTCCGCCAGTGGTGAAGAGGGTATCATACACATTTTTTCACACCTCATCGCGTAAGTCATCTAGTACCGAGACGCATTTTGCACCCATTCTTGGCCGCGAATGTCCGATCACATTTTAGGCTCATTCCTTACAGAGACCAATCCAAGATAAATTGATTAGAGCGGTTTAAAAGAACGGCGCATGGGATTATTCCGACTTTATCCCAGCCACGGATGGGACCGAGGTCAGAAAAATTTGGCACTTCAAAGACTCCAAGATTCTTTCTTCCATGTTTTATGTTTGTCGATGGTCTGGGACAAATCATTAACACAAATTTTACTTCAAACGTAGCATACGTGGCACCAGATTGCATGTAAGCACACCTAACTTTTCAAAAATTTTTAAGAGGAAGGGGGACACCACCTCTCTTTATTTCCCCTCCCCTTTAAGAAATTTGTTGTTAATTTAAGGTTACTTAGATGCAAAATGGCGTTATCTTTGGGATATTTCTGGAGCTGATAATATACAGTATAGCTGGAAAATGTGCATAATATAGTTAATTTTAATTTTTTGGTTACATGAAGGCAGAGAATAATGTTGTCTAAGAGAAGAATATGTTGTCAACAAACTTCCTGAAGCCCCTCCCTCCTCTTGGCTACTTTTCTAACTGGGCAAAGTTTTTACGCACAAATACGTGCATGGAGTCAACAGAAACTTTCTTGGACTATTACGGAAACTTTCCTCTCCTTCATTGTGCATTATAAAAGGGTATCTAAGGCTGACAGATACCTGTATAGGGCCTCCTGGAAGCTCAGGATCAATTATACCAAAAAAGCCAAAAGACTTAGTGATTCCTCGCCGAATGGGGATGCTTTGTTGCACTGAGGCTTATCTCTCAAATTTACAAGTATTTCAAGTATCTAACACCCCTGAATCGAAATATCGTGTTTTTCAATGCATTTGACCTCCGCCAAAAACAATAGGGTTCTTCCTATCAACATGCAAATCTGTATACCAAATATGAAAAGTGTCGGCCATTGCTAACTCGAGACATTCACACACATACAAACACACACGGCATCACTGTCGCATGGATTCCTTGCCTGCCTTCGGCAAGGAATCAATAAAATGGGGCAACGACATAATGCTTATTACCTGACATCCAAATAATAGTATAGGGCAAGACGTCAAGCACTTTACATCTATCGTATTTTTACTAATTTTGAACAAAAATCCGGACGAAATGCTTCCAGCAATGGGAAATGGGCGGGAGAGAGGGTATACGTGCAGGAAGGTGATATTAGTCTTCCCTGATAGGTATAGCAAAAGGGGTAAATGACTAAGAAGCGCGTTTCAGAATGCTTTTTTCGTCGAAAGTGCATTAACAATCACCATCTATATCGATAATGGCTGCGCCCAAAGAGGTCCTTGAAAATTTTCGAAAAATGTATAACGGCAACAACGTACTTTAGACCTTCCACATCTGCTACAAATTAAACTGAGAGATCCCATATTGATGTGGGATCCTACAGATGTTTGGAGATGTATCTCTGTTTTTCGGAAAGTTTTGTGACCAGAATAGTTCCATATATAATTCAGGCGAGGTTGTAGGGATATAATGGGGGGGGGGGCTATGTTGTCATTAACCCTGGTAAAACCGGATAAAGAGAAGGCCCGTGGTCAGGAATTCTGACATAGGGGACTCCGGTACCGCAAGAGTGGGCACGGAAGAAGACTATGTTTGTAGCTAGTGGTGCCAACAGATGATAGCAGTTTGCGGGAACCACATGGGTTGATATTTCAAGTCCTACAAGGACCATAGCTCAAGAAATCGCTCCTCCTTATGAACGTGCGCGCTAAGTGCGCAAAAAGTTCACCCTACCTGGAGCAATTTGTAGAAAGTCTCACAAGTGAACGGAACAAGGCTCTGATGGTGCTGCTTCAGATCCTCAAGCGTAGGTGAAAAGTTGAGTGCTTTTCGGACGGTCAGGGGACCATGCTGCCATGGTCTACCATAAAACCCCGGGGATGATTCAGCATAAGAGTACACCTAGTTTATGCTAGAAAAGTTTACCGGTGCTTTTGTGCGTATAGTGTTAATAAGTGATACAACGTGGATTGTGAGGATTGCGCTCAAAGCGTGCCGAAATTTGGGGTATACTTCAATGCCAAAAGGAAAAGCCTGCATGCAGGCTCAGCCAGGTTATGCTTTGATTTGCCGGCATTCGGGCCAAGTGCCCTGACTGGAGGCCAGCTACGGAAAGTCCTGAAAGATGCAATGGGTCGCCGAACTCGAAATATAAGGCGCGCCGACAAATTCGGGGTTTTATTGAAAAAGATTTCACATTCTTGTTTCATTATTTAAGAATCTGCACTACTTAAGAACAAAACTAAGAGATTTGTTGGGGAGACTGCACGGTAGACGCCGAGGACTACATCCTTTATCTTACCCATTAAGGCTCCCCTACGAAACTGAAAAACCTTTTTTTTTTTTACAAAATATGTTTGCAACGATTGCAAGGCTGAAAAAAGAATCTTTCAAAGTTAGAAAAAAAAGAGGACAGAACTTCGCAACAATGCATTTTCGTGTATCTCTAGAATCACGCCTACACGGAAGAACAATATTTGTGGAAACGTTGAATTTATCCAATATGTTTGAAATGGCGGGCGTTACCACTTGATGGGAGTAAAGATGAAATCGCGTGTAGCGCTCGAAACCTTTTTGAAGTTATAGAAAGAACTTCGTTACACCACTTACTAGCTGCGGGCCTGATAAATAGCCATTCGGAATATTTTCTGAACATATCTATGGTTTCACCTCTACTAGTCTATTCAAAATTTTGCGCAATTTTTGGGAGCTAGGAAACCCCATTCCCTCGTAAAAACACGCCTGGTATATTTATATTAGTAATGGTCATGGCATGAGTGCAAGTAGTGACGCATGCGCGCTAAGCGGGCCGAAAGTGTTCATTAAATAAGATTTCCATGACAAAACCTGCATTCAGAATCTGCATCGAGACAATTTCAATTACTTTTTCCTAGTAATTCGCAAACAGCTTGCAACATCTGCTGCTGTGCTGTTGTTATTGAAATATATTGATAATGAGAACAACATTGTGGTAAGGTTTGAAGCGTGCGGAAAATTTTGATAATTGCAATTGTTTGGGGAAAATTCTGATAGTTTGAGAAAGATTTGTGGTAGAAAATGATAATAATAGATCCATCACACACATACATGCACAAATATTCCATGGAAAAGGACAGTGATAATTCGATTTCACGTGAGGAAAATAACGTTGGGTACTATTCCCACTTGATCTAGTTGGAAAATATATACAAAGTTGACATAGGCTCAGTCGGAAAAGTTTGCTACCCTGAGATATCAAACATTCCAACTGGTATTCAGATTTTCCGACTATCGTCTCTCTGACGAACTTTAGGGGTCAGACACACCACCCCGGTCGCGACGGCCCTGGTCTCTCTGTGAAGGTCCAGAGGGCGAAGTCCCCCGAAGCTTTGAAGTATTAGCACGATTGCGGGCACTAGAATAAAGCATTTTGCTGTCTACAAAAGACATCGAGTACCCACTAAACAGGCCATAAAATAACAATTTGTCTACATCTATATCAAAACAGCAGAATTCGGACTAACCACTGGTCGACTTCTTCAAGCTGCAGCGGGATTGGTGCTGAGGAGGATCATAGAGTTTCTACGGTGGGGTAACGGTGGGCAGCGCCATACTGTGGGGAGGGTCTTGGAGTTTCCACAGAGTTTTGCAATAACTGAACTCATTTTTTGTATGGAAAGTCTTAATACATACAAGAGTACATATAAATGCGCCGAAAAATAACACTTTTGAAGACATTAGTAATGTTTGTCTTCATTTTACAAAGCAATTACCTATCTACAAATTGCACAAAATACGCACTAGACAGACCTAAAAATTGCATTAAGCGCTTTTGTTTCATAATAGCCATTCCATTACATTTCTTTAGTGATGCAGCAAATTTGAGAGTTGGCAGCTAGGACGAACAATCACGGAGGTTGCACGGAGTTTTGCAATAATCCAGCGCACGTTCCGTCTTACTTGAAATATTAATTGGGCAATAAATTAGCGGATGAAGGAAGCGCGCTAGCGTGCTGAAAAATAACATTTTAAGGAATTTTACAAACGTTTTTAGCCATTGCATCTACAAAAGGGGTATAGGAAAGCGAGCCTTCTTCGCAAACACCGCAATACAAAGTGTACGCACTTTCAGGTGTTTACGGCAAACACAAAAGTGCTCCGACTTCACGATTTGAATAAGTAGAAAGCCAACCCACACTGCATCGACCCGACTATAACCGGACGGCGGAAACCAGTCCCGTGGCAGATGGATCGGTCAAGTGTGTTACAAATTTGTTTTCTACCCGACTTTCGGTCCCTTTTGATATCAAACTGTTTGATATTCGTAGTTGAGTCGAGGAGGGGGGGGGGGGTCGCGTCGCAGTTGAGTAAAGTAGTGGTAGTTGCAGCTGTCATCGACCCAACTGCCACCCATTTTTTATGAATTGGCCGACAAAGGAGGGTTTGCGAAATCAGATCACGGTTGCAGAAAGTGAACGTGCTCGCCCTCATGTGTGATTGGTGAAAAGTAGATAGACTGATATCAATGCCGACATTGGGTAACCTACAAACAGACTGGTACCCAATGCAACTGACCACGAGCACCTACAACCTATCCCCGACGATCAATCAGGCTGAGTTGACTCACATTCCAAATGGCTTTTATACTACAGTGTCGGACACGGTGACAATTTCATGGCAGCCAATTATGCAATTAACTAAATATTATATTACTATTTTCCCGACAGTCTGGATTTCGTCAAAAGCAATGGCTTCTCGAACAGTGCGTGTAGTAGGGATCACTGACATACAACCCTCGGCTCCTGGTAAATTTCCTAAAAATATATAATAATTTCCCGACAAACGAAACAGTTCCCCAACACAGTTATATCTGCGAGGGGTTACCTCTCTGGTTAACTGTATCCAAAGGAATATATTCATCCGACAATAACTCACATTAAGTACGACTTTGTGCTCGTAAAATTTTCCGTTATTTCTGTAGCCTTAAAAGATTTATTCCTGTCCATGTAAATAAATTGCAAAAGAAAGTGTCAATTTTTTTTCCCCGAGGGACCTCAAACTTTTTCCGACAGATCGAACTTTGCTAATTTATTGGGGGTTTAGCACTCCCACATCGCTGTAGTGACGCCCCTGATAGTCAACCCAAATACGCTTATTAGACCTGATTGTAATTTTCTTCCAGGTTGTGAGACACGGCTACAAGTTTTTAGCCTGAATACAGGTGTTTGCACTGTCCAGTGCATCATGTAGTTTGGGCATCAACATCCATTATCAGTCGGGCCGATCCAATCTTTTGAAGCAGGGTTAGTCATTAATAACGACGGGATCGTACGTAAGAGTCTGTCTGTGATGAAGGTAAAATTCAGGAAAAAATACCTTATAGGCCTATGTGATTTCCCACGTTCTGAAGACTTTTCAAATAACAGTTTTTCATCACTTTTCAAGTAGACCACTTTCATTTAGGATGTAAAACTTCAGGAGGCAGCCTCCCCAGTGATCCTGCAGACTACGGCCTTCATAAGCCTAGGTGTACAAGAAGAGCAAATGTACAGAAGTATAACGTAACTTTCTACATCGAAAGAACCCAGGTCACTAATATCGCGTACGAAGCGAGCGATTTTGGTACTCAGTATGTCGTAATTATACTTACTATGATAAAACAAGAACAAATGTCCATGTGGTATAAGCCTATATTACATTTGCAGACAGTACTGCTAAGGATAGGGAAAATATAAGACGAACCACCATGTGATTCCGTTCGATAGGTGGTTCGATTTCAAAGGGAAGTGTTTGTCTGAACACTAGAACCCAATCCGTCTTCTGCGTACGCGCTTGGGTTAGGCAAAGCAATCCAACATTTTAAAGAGTGTCTTTACCCAATCCCTTTTTAGGGCATTTAAGGTATATTTGTTTGTCATTTTTAACTTCTGTCAAAATGTTGTATAATTTTGCACGATTTCAGACATAACATTAAAGTGTGAAACAACAAAATTTGATATTAAAAGCAGTTCAAACCATTCTTGCTAGACTTATATCTTAAATAACATTCAGCCTGTATTCTAGGTCACACAGTCTTGTGCAATTTTATTGGGAGAATTGTCCTGGGCATTATTCGGGGCAATTGCCATGGCTGGGAGCCATTCGGTATATGGAATTGTGAAGGTGGAAATTGTCCTGGATGGGAATTGTCCTAGTGGGAATTGTCCGGGTGGGAATTGTCCGGGTTGGCAATTGTCCGGGATGGTAATTGTCCGGGTGGGAATTATCCGGGTGGGAATTATCCGGGTTGCAATTGTCCGAGTTGGCAATTGTCCGGGTGGAAATTGTCCGGGTGGGAGTTGTCCGCGTGGGAGTTGTCCGGGTGGGAATTGTCCGGGTGGGAGTTGTCCGGTCACGGCATAAATACCGGGAATTTGATGGATCGAGACCGCCAAACCACCAATAAAATTGCTCTTTAGTACTTTGTACCCTTCAGTGGGCTGATATTTCGGAGAACCGAGAGTTAACTTAGTCCCCTAATTCAGTGCTCTAGCGCCCTCAGCTGACTGACCCTTCAAAACGTTGAGTCCGTACACTAGTACCTCAGAGCGCTGAGGCACCCAATAAGCTGGTCCCTCAAATCGCTGACACCCTCAGTGAGGTGACCCCTCAGAGCGCTGAAACTTTTAGCAGACTTAAACATCAGTGGACTGATGTACACAGCAGGCTGATACCTTCTGTAGGCTGAAATTATCTAGCTGGCACATTGAGACATGGAAACATTGAGGGGGGGGGGGGGGGAGGTGTTGAGTTTATTGGCCTGTACTTCCAGTTTTCCATATCAATATCCTTTAAAAGGTTACTGATAGCCACAGGCTAGCCAAACACTGTGCCTTTAGCTACGTAGTTAATCTTTCTTCTTCGGATATCCACGGTTATCCCCAAAATAATCAGTCCTAGAACCAATGATGATAAATTTTACCCAGGGTCGAGTGACGGAAGCGGGTTTTGAAGGGAAGACGTGGTGGAACTATACGCTGTAGGCTTATCAAACTTATGGATTTGGCTATATACTGGCGTAGCGTAGGGCTCAGGGTACATAATAATTGTATTAGTTTAAATTTCTCTCCACAACCTCGCACAATGCTCTTTCACAGTCTCTTCCCTGGCTCCAACTTACGAATGCCACGCAATGCACCAAACACGTCCTCTTCTGACAGGCCGATGTCACGTAGACAGTAAAGCAAGGTAAATTGTCGACTTAATCTAACGTGTTGATAACAGATATTATAAGCGTAAATCCTTTTCCAAATAAAGATTATAGGGTAGAGTTCGGCACGAGTTAATTTTTGCCACAGTAATATGCCATTGGAAAAACGTCTTTCACATAATTCTGTGAAATTGATATTTGGAAAAGGGTGTATAGATATCAAACTTAAAACGGGGTGCTGAGTTATCATGGGGACGAGATAAAGTGAAGGAAGTGGTGACTATCGTTCGGTCCTTTTGCGAACTAAAGAGACTTTAATGCCTTATACAATCATTACTTCAGTTAACTCGGAACATTATCAAGTCTAAGGAGTCACCGTTTTTAATGGTTTCCTTATTTACGAGAAGAATATCAATTCTGCTCCCGGAATTATAAGGATATACTTTGATTGCCTACGTGACAGGCTGTGCGGTCTATTCGTTTTTCAGGCAAGTCCCTTACGGCTGCCTAAGTGAACTCCAAACAAATTCTTTTGGATATTCATATAAATATGTGGCCTCAAGACTGGTTGATTGTTAGCGAATATTCACAAGACAACATCCGGTCCCGTTGAAATCATGCAGTAGTCTACACCACCCACATGGTTGGCGTGTCATTTGAACACCCACTCCCTGGTAGTACCCACTACAAAGGTGTTTATTTAACACCATAATGATAGTACGTCTCAGGTTTCAGTCTAGGTTTTCAGTTTACAATTACAGGAGCAAACACTTACTCAAAAGCAATAGTATGAATTATGACATAGTGCATGAATAAATCATATTATGGTAATGAACTATGGAATTTGAGTTTAAAATTGGACGCAGTTTACTTTGCTTGGGCGGGCGGTGGTTTGGGAAGCGGAGGAGCTAAGCAAACAGGGTCCGCTCGCCGAGATAATACTTTGAGTGCACAGTGACTGATTCGTTATCTTCAAATAACGGATTTAAGTGGCCGGTTTCTAAGTTTCTTACGAGAACAATCAGCGTATTTTTTCTTCATCGGGCGCACACCATTAGATATTCACTTACAACAGATGCTTGCATTCTGCAATGACAGAGGAATTACTGCGACAAGCTGGGAAAACACGATTTCAAAGAAGAAGCCGCTGTGTTTCCGAAGACTAAATAGCTAATATGTGGATACTACACTGTGCTGTACTGTACAACAACAGTGTCATGTCTTAATGGCCTGGACTCGGCAGTACAAATTGCTTTAACAAATCTGGCAAACGTAATGTGTCCTGTTTCATTCATACTGTCAAGCACTTACTGAACTCTTAAATACTGCGGCTAAGCCATTACCAAAGTAACGCCTGCTTCAAGTTACATCAAGAAACAAAGATTGTCTTTGAGTAAAAACGGATCTCTGCAAGTTATATCGAACGAAATGTAGCATTTCTAGTGTCCCATATATATATATATATATATATATATATATATATATATATATATATATATATATATATATATATATATATATATATATATATATCGACCAAGCGAACAAACCAATCAATCAATCATTCCATCCATTAATGAATACATTGTTATCATTCTTTAACATTAGCACGTTGCTTTACAAATTGATTTGATATCCGACTAAAAGTCACTTTTTGAGCATGTTTCCTATAAAAAAGAATTATCAGCAGATAGAATATTTGCAAAAGATTTAAGAGCGTAATACGGTTCTGGATATTAAGGTCAGGAGATGGGAAAAATTTTTAGTCTTTGCACAAAGACGGTAAATGGCAAAGTGTAGCAGAAACACAAAGCCCTATTCAAAGGCTGTATAACCCTTGTAACTATACTCCAAGCACTATTCAGACAAGGTTATTATATTCACAAACTAAGTGAGTGGCCCTATAGGCCCTGCAAATAAAAGCTCTGTGCATGTTGGATAAATACCATCCCATTTCTCAGAACTGGGGCATTCGACATGAGAAGTTGATCCCACAGAAGACACAGTCGTATAGTCCAATAAAATACCCGTCAGCCTAAAATCTATCCAGTCATTAAGCAGAGCTCATAAACAAGGTGTTCCCTAGCTGCACCCACTCCCACACTTGTGTTTTATTGACCAAACAGATCGTTGTACTGATATTCCATTTTACTTACCAAGTTGTTGTTAACCATAGAATTCTGTAGTGCCGACTCTCTTGACGGCACGGAGTAAGTTTAACAGCTGTCGAACAGGTGTTAAGTTATTTGAGATTTATGATTTACTTTACTGCTATAATTTGTAACGTTCTGGGGCCTTGAGTTTGACAACAGTAAGATTGAGGAAGGTGTCAATTTTTCATAAAATCTGATTTTTTCAATAATATTATTGACAAATATGTTTTGTTGAAGAAACCCCTTTCATAATATACCTCAGCCTTGAGAAGTCCATAAAATGAGGGAGCAGTCAAGGGCATATCTCCCAAGTGGTTGCCATACTTTGCCTATTCATTGACAACTCTTGCGACCATCAGTTCTGCAGGATCATCTTGACATGAAGTAAAGCAAAGGTATCATATAAACAGATTAACAGGCCTATCATCGCACGTACCAGCCAATAAGGAAAGATGGCCATAGTTTCCGTTTCTTCTTGTATTAACTTCTGACAGGACTGTAACAAGAGAATGCGTGGGGTGGGATACCCCCATTTACGACACCAGTAGGCAAAATTCTGCACCAGTCGGCAAAGCGAAAGGGGGATGGAAAGAGAGGAAAGCAGAGAGGAAAAGAGGAAAGAGAAAAAAGGAAAGGATAGAGAAGAAAGACGGAAAGATTTGAAGGGAGGAAAACGACAAAAAAAGAGGAAAGAAGAGGATAGCTTGTGTGTATAAGGGATGGGAGCTCAGGAAAATAGAATTGAAATCCATATAGGCTGTACACATTTCATATCATTATATTTGAGAAAACGGGTTAAAAACCCGTCAATTCGTTCGACGAAACTGCACTAAAATAGTTTCTCAAGCATATCAATTTTTTTCATGGCAGTGTGATATCGTGTCACGATGACGCGACAAAATTTTATACCAGTCGTCAAAATGAAGGAAAGATGGGAAAGGGAAGGAAGAGGGAAAAACGAGGGAACAAGGAAGAAAAAAGGAATAAAATGGCAGTCGAGTATGATTTGAAAAGGGAGGAGTGAAGGCACACATTTCCACCATACTAGTGTCTAGAATTGTACAGACACCCAATTGGACTCAAGTCATGGGATACTTAGAAAAGGCTTTCTTGAGTCAACTGAATCGTGGGAGAAAGCAACAGCCATGACTTGCTACAATTTTGCTGCGGCTGGTTCCCCTTTGCTTGTTGGTAGACGCTAAATATAATGATACATTTGTGTTTCAGAGTGCAATATTATGCAATGTACAACCTTTGGCAATAGGAATGTGAGGAAGAAGGACACTGGCGATGGTACGATGGCAGAGGAGCGAATGCCCCCAAAGCAATTTTCGAAATTTTTCGCTTTTGTTTACATAAATTCATGAAACTTCTGGTCAGAGTCTCGTCCTGTACAGTTGATTTGTAAAACATAGCAGAAATAAATATTAATCCCTGAAGCATACACCTTATTGTTTTGAGTCTTGCCTTGGGGTAATGTTATTCTAAACATTTCTATTACGGAAATAGAACAGTTACTTACATAGAAAACTCATTGATAACGAAAATCGGAAATTGCTGAGTAACTAATGTTCCCTTAAGTATCCATAGCGTAATTTATAAAATGATTTTGGATGCAAAATAGCTTCTGTACCAGAGTGACAACTAATGAATGATTTCAATGACATAATTGTTCCTATCTCAGGAGTCATTAAACCCAATATTAAAGCAATGAAACAATTACAACAGATACGTAGGTCTCCAAACGATAGATATGAATTCATGTTATACTTAAGATTATTCTTCCTTTCATTTTGACGCTACTATCACTCATTTGTACAAAGCAAGAACCAATAATCAACCCATCATAGCAAACAAGATTTGAAAGCGTTTTCAAAAGCATTTAAATATGCATATTTTTGTAATAGCTACATGTTTATGTAACCAGAAATCACTTATAAGTATGCCGCTTTATTTTATACCCTACCCAGACTCTTATCAGAAGCTAAGCTTCTTTTAAATCAATTTCTTAAAATTGTGCTAATGAATAAATTACGCAAACATAGCTTTACTTAAAAGCAGTTTTAAATCAACTTTCTGAAAAGTAGACGCGTCTCTGTCAGAGCCTCAATTATAAAAGACTTGTTTAGAATTACACCTTCTACAACGTTTCTAAATATGATAGTAACCCTATCTACAAGACTAGGAACGAGTAGTGTATAAGCAACTGGTGCGCACTATCTAAGAAGGTATTTTCCGATTGGCTGATTCTATTGTATTGTGTCGGTTGTATCCTTTGTTAAGGTTAGGGATCAGTTAAGTATTAGGGCTAGCGTTAGCCAGTCATAACAAAATCTTCTTAGACAGTGCGCATCGCCACTTTATACGTGTTCATATAACATTTTAGAAAATAAAGACAATTTTAGGTCGTTTGCTTGAAGGATTTGTTTGCTATCAGAAAAATGGTAGGCACATGAAGTATTTTATTTATATATTTTAAGATCTTTTATTTTACTTGAGTGTTCACCATAGCTGTTTGTATTTAAAATACAAAGGGATGTAACTATAGCAACATTAGCATCCTAAGCCTTTAATATCGGGGAATAAGGCAAGCCTAGTTGCTTAACAATATCCGTCTTTTGGTGATTATTGACAGCAAAAGTATTTAAGTTACATGCGGAATCTGCCTCAAGTCATGTATTTGATGGCATAGAATCCATCGACTTTCAATATATTTCAATATTTGCGTGGATTAATTGTTTAATACTTGTGTGGATTGAATAAGATATTCCTTAATAAAACGCGTACCTTGACCTTGATACTCCCATTTAATGTTTTTTTTTTTTTGGAGGGGGGGGGGGGGACAAATAAAGTGCGTGACAAAGTGAGCTTCCTGGCAATATTTCTGTTCACTTTTGGGAAGCTCTCACCTTCCTTATGTAAGAAATCGAATGCATAAATAAGTCATGTGAGTTTGTAGCTACTACTAAGTTGAGCGAATGAGGACGATATAATGAAATCATAAAGTTAGTGTACACAATTTTAGAAGTCTTTTTACTTCCAGAAGATTTAATACACATGCAAAATATTGCTTATATTCTGTACTATATTTGTCACGCAGTAGAAACCTGTGTTTGCGGTAGGTTCACGATGTTCATAAGTTTCATTAATAATAAAAACTCATCCAAAAGCTACGCAAAATGCACCTCCGTAATTAAGCAAAGGTTTGGAATATTTATAATGCTGAAAAGGTTTAATGTCGTTGGAACCTGTTTACAGTACAACGGCTGTTTGAGACTACGGAGGTGCCTACAGCTTCCTGGTTAGGCAAAGGGGTACGGTTGGTTAGAGGAGGATAAAAGGCACAGTTTTAAAAGAGGATGTCCGTTCCCTCATCCTTTCCATCAAACCATCCATGTTTTTCTCGAAAGAAATGGAATGTCAAGTATATTTCCAAGCTTACATAAATAGTATACGGAACTTTACCTATGGTAGACGGGCTTAAACGGGGTTCTAACTTTTATTATTTAGATCATATGACAATTGTAAGACCGATCGCCAACGAATTCATTATTTTCAAGACATCAAGGTACACTCTTTTATCCCTGCTAAATTATGCACAAAGTTATGGTAAACTCTGAATCATGTGAAGTGGCACTCGTCGGAGGGCATGGCTCCGTCAGGGAAGACTGGACCTCACCGGGGACGATAAGCATTAATCCAAGGCGGCGAATTGTTTCCCCGAAAGATTTCATGATTTTGTTTTGTAGGTAGTGTTACAAGACGACCCGTCAGGAACACCGGATTGAATCCATCGACGAGCGAATGGAAAGTTCCAGAGAATTCAACTTCAACGCGGCCTTTCTAGAATTGTCTAGAAGTGAGAACTGTTTACACGGCCTGACGACACTTCTAAGAAATATTGACATTGTCTGTTTACTACCGTGCATACAAGGAACGTTCTCGTAATTGTTTGACTGTGTGCTCTGGAAGTTTCTATTAAGGAACGTTCTCGTTATTGCTGGACTGTATGCACTAGAAGTTTCTGTTAAATTCTGGAGAGTTCTCAATTGAAAGCCTAGCGTATAAGAGGCAGTTCAGCCACTGTTATAGGGGAGAGACATCATAATACTGACCAGACACTGTTTGTTGAGAAGTCACCTGAAGCCAGCCACCGACCCTACACACTTGTGATAAATTGCCTTACGCCGTTTCTACGCTGTGTATTGTGGTTGTTGTCATCCATCGCCTACCTAGCCTTGTCATTATTCGCTCGTGGAACCAGTTCCTACGCTACAGCACGCTGCAGGTCTACTACTGTACCATGGTCGACGTGCATGCACTACCAGCCCTTAGACCAGACCAGAATAACATTAAGTAAAGGATTGGGAGTAAATCTATTTAATTATTGTAAATTTAAGTAAGATAAGGAGATTGTAAATAATCATTAAGTTGTTGAATTTTAATCTCGTTCTTCTGTGACCTTTCGCTGTTATTGGTTTGACTTGCGACCACAAGCCGTAACAGAATGTAGATTGTTCCATAAAACTCCACCTTTACATCAATAAAACTCACAATTTTCAAACCCCTGAATGTTTTAATTCCCCAAATCTCAAGGTTTTTGTCAATGTAGATCAATTAAACCACTACAATTTGTACGTAATTTCGCTTAGAGAAATATTTACTCTCGCAATCTTTCAAGCAACTAATCGTTTTTGTCTGGAATTCTCGTTGCTGCACCGTTCAGTAGGAGAGGTTGACCTACCTTTCGGGCAAATCTAAACATCACTCCCGATTGGTTAAGGGCTAGCTCTTAATATTTTGTACTTTTAATGGCATCAATTTGCAGAAATTTTTGGTTTTGGGAAAAGTCAAAGTTTCACTGAAAGAATTCTTCAGAGTCCGATCGTTAATTAAACGACAAATATATCCAATTACAGTTTAACAGAAACATAGGCGGACTTTTGAAGCCTGCATGCAGAAAACTTTTAGAAGAAGGTTATCATTTCTCTTTGTTCAAAGGAGTTTGGATATTTGCCAAAATATGGACTATAGAATATATAATCCAAGATGGGTTGTATTTAACTTTCTTGTACGAATCTTTTGGGGGAAAACACATCCTCCTTGATAGATAGATGTCTAAATAACGATGAAGAAAAGTGTAGATAAGAAGCGAAATGAGTTTAACGCAACTAAATAATGTCATTCTAGAATGACTTTCCACAAAACCTGATAGCAAAAACAATCTTTGATCCTTAAATTAAACCCTTAGCTGTTTAAAAGAGCCAGTACAGCCATCTTAGCAGACAAGACATCGTAGTCTGTAAAACAAGATACAAAGAACCCTTATCTGTGTGAAAGTTTTGAACAGAATGTTTAATAACTGCCCCGGTAAACTGCATTTCCATTGGTATGTCTTTTGATTGGTAAAGTTGTGACAATATCAGGCGCGGTATTTTCCAAAATAATTTGTGACATTTGTTAACTTGATAATAGCTTTTAGTTCTGTATGAAAAGTCCTCGTGTATCAGATCACCAATTTACAGTATCGGAGGCTCTTGATCAAGCCATTTAGTTCATTGTATGCTACATAATTCAATAAAAGGGGTAATGTCCTACCGGATCGGTCATAAGCACAATAACCATCTAAGTAGTAAGCATACCTTATCAGATTAACTGATGAAACAAAAAAGACGCTTTAGCAAAGGCAATGAATCATCTGAATCAAACATACAAAAAGGTGTACATGATATCTGCACATGATGATAAGTAGTCAGGCAGGGTTCACATGCTACAGTTATACAATTTTGGTCCCATTTCTGGGGAGGGGAAGGGAGTAGGACAGGAAGCGGAGAATATATTGGACATCGCTTGTTTCTCTTGAGTCCCACCTCCCATCCCATGTCCCCTCTTGACTACGTGCCTGGGAGTCATTGCGAAGGAATTCAGGATAAGTACTCCATACGTAGCAATTCAAGGATACAGTCATTGCTTAAAGTTAGAAACAGAATATTATTTTATTACCCCAGTTCCATTTCACGCCCTCTTACAATGGTTCATTTATGCGTTAGAGAAGTAGTTCCAGTCACTGTTATTTCCTTCATAAATAACAACTAGTTCTGAGACATTGACAAAAACGAGGTCTGCCCATTTTGAGAAAGATATCGGCAAAGTGTACTGCCACTGTCTGTCTGAAACTTTTTGCCCTTTCTTTAATTACACCTTGTACAACGTATATTTTTGTTCTGCATGTTTATTCATAGTCTGTGTCTTTTCTACCCTGTAAACGGTGTGACATACTTTGACGGTATCTGGACGACCCAAGAGTATACTATTCAAATTGTTAAACTTATCTGCTACACTTTTTAAAGGATGGTTCATATTGAGATACTAACATTTTTGCCTATGTCTAGACGACGGGAAAGCTTACTATTCATATTCTGGGGTAAGATATAGTCTTCTGTTTGACTGTGTTTGGCAGTCAGTTTTATTGTTTAATGTCTCTCCTTGGTCTGTATTTAACCTCCATTTGACAGGTGTCAATCTTCCTCATTGACTTTGTCTAGACAAAGGAAGAGAAAACAGTCCACTTTTGTGGTAGCAGGAATTGGATCTCTTTAAACGCCTACATTGAAAATTCTTGAGGCACTTTCACCTTCAGTCTTCACTTTTAATCTTTAATCTTTAGTCTTTCGAAGCGTCTGTTACAAAATCTGTACGGTTGTATGTTTTTTCTTCAAATGACTCTTATTATGGCTCATATTATTAGTTTCAATCATTATCTACTACATTTACAGCGTCAAATCCTGTCTCGCAAACTATGCCTAGACGACCATCCAGATTTTTAGAGGAAACTTTAATCTTTCGAAGCGTCTGTTTCAAAACCTTGTTTCTCCTTAGCCCCGCCCCTCATCTCATATTGAATCTTGACTATGCGCCTGGGAGTCATTGCGAACAAATTCAGTGATAAGTACTCCCTACCTAGCATTGCACCAACTTTTCAAATACAGATAGAAGCAGAATATTATTTTATTACCCAAGTTTCACTCTCACGCCCTCTTCTTTTGGTTGATATATGCGTTAATGGATTAACTCCAAACATCGTTTTTCAGCTGATGCGCACTGTCTAAAAAGGGTTTTTTGCTGGGGGGGGGGGGGGGATTGGCTGACGGTATTTTATTGTATCGATTGTATCCATGTTAAGGTTAGGGATTAGGGCTAGCGTTAGCCAGTCAAAAAAAATCTTCTTAGGCAGTGCGCATTGGCCCTCGTTTTTTCCTTCTGAATTTCAACTAGGTTTGAGACCTTGACAAAAACGAGATTCGTTTGTTTATGGGACAGATATCGGCAAAGTATACTGCCACTGTCTGTCTAAGCGAAAGTTGATTGTCATTTGTTTAATGACGCGTTGTTAAATGTACACTTTTCCGTTCTGCATATCTATTCATAGTCTGTTTTATACCCTGTTAACGGAGTGATTCAATTTCTTTGACGGTATCTAGACGACCGAAGTGTCCACTATCGAAATCGTTAGACCTTACCTGCTGCACGTTTTGAAGTGTCTCTTACAAAACTTTGTGTGCTGCAAATATACCAGGATGGTTCATATTGAGATCCTAACATCTTTCTAACTGTCTATGTCTAGACGACGGGAAAGCTTACTAATTATATTCTGGCATAAAATATTATCTTCTGTTTAATGTGTTTGGCTAAGCTCAGTTTTATTGTTTAATGTCTCTCTGTGGTCTGCATTAAACTTCCATTTGACAGGTGTCAATCTTCCTCATTCACTGTGTCTAGACAAAGGAAGAGAAAACTGTCCATTTTTATGGTAACAAGAATTGGCTCTTTTTAAAAGCCTACATTGAAAATAGTTGAGGCACTTTCACCTTCAATGTGCTTTATGGTTAGCATTATCTACTATATCGACAACGTAAAATCCTGTCTTGCAAACTATATCTAGACGACAGGAGGGTTTACCTTTCTTGTTTTCAGAGGAAACTTTAAGCCTCTGTTACAAAACCTGTACGGTTGTAACTTTTAAATGGCTTTTTCATGGTTCATATTATTAGCCTTAATCCCTTTTCTCTAAAACTACCTAGGCAATGGGAGAAAACGATTCATTTTTCAACTGAGAACTACGCTCTCATTCATAAGGCGGTTTACAAAGTGACACAATACCTGTCCAATGTGGTTTGTATAAGCTGTCATGTTAGGAGTGAGTCAATCCTTTCATCTGAAAGCGTCAAAATGATTTTCATAACAGGAAAATGCTATCCTCTCAAATATCGGAGTAAAACTTAACCAGTTCAGCTTAATTTTTCAGCCGTATACCTGTAGTATTTTACCTAGGTTTAAAATATTATCGTTTAGTTGTTTTTGTTTTGTTTTGTTGTTTTGAAGGACTACTAAGCAATAAAACTTTCCTTCGTTAAGATAGGGTTGTCTTCAGGGCCATCTATCTTGGCAAAATCCGGAGATGGGATTAAACTAAAGTGACACATCCTTCCCTAGAGGTAAAATGATCATTTGACAAGTTAAGCAAAGCCAAACGCGTGTCCGTGACCTTTAATATTTTCTGTGTGAGCGTTCTCCAGGGACAGAATGAGAACAAAAAATTAACGTTTTTTTTCATTGATGCCTAACGAGGTTTGCTATCAATTGTATTGACAAACTTGACGTTGGGAGAGAGTTTCTAAAAAGAGCAGGATAACCATACTTCTACTGTCTTGTTTTATATCAATTAAACTTTCCACTGGTAAATGATTTCGACGGGCCTGCTAGGAGAGTAAGTTCGTCACCTGCTTTTGCAATGTTGATTGGGAAAATAGATTGTTTATCTTTTGAATTAAGCCCAGCTGAACCACGTCAATACGTACAATAATAGGTGAAGGCTGTTAGCTTCCCTGAAAGTAATTTTTAATTTAACTGTAAAATCCTTAGACCCATTCTGAAGGTATCGTTTAGACTCCTCGCAAAATTTATCCCTCAAATTAAAGTGCCAGGACCTGATAAAGGAAGACGTTAATCCGAAAGAGTCTTAATTCCTTCAAAATTGGAACTTTTTCCCTTAATAACATTAAAAAGGGGATTATTGGCGTTACACGCACTAGACACTGATTAATCAATAACTAGCAGTCCCATGTTACCATATCCTAGTGTATAACCTAAGTCATTAAACTACTTGCACTCAAGGGGTTAAGTGAAATAGATCCTCGCGTGGTTCCTGAATGTCCATTAAATGTCGTTAATGGCAGATAACGTATTGGTTTTCTTTTGCGATGAATTTTAGTGTCATGTTTCTTATCACTCGACGTCAGGAAGCAAAGCACGTACAAAGATACTCGAAGATACACTTCGAAGATATCCCTTGGGGAGTAGCCCAGCATACATGTACCGTCAAAGTCGTGTTTCGATAAGAGAAATTACCACAAAGCTATATTATTCCGCGTGGCTTTTATCAAGGTCTTTTACCACTTTTACTACTTTTTTACTACTTTTATCAAGTATTTGTCATTATGTTTCTGCATAAAAGCATTACATACTGAAGGTAACAAATGATTTATTTACATGGATATTACAAATAAGTAACTAAAATATTGTCACATGATTGAAAGGAGCCATTCCTGAAGTAGGATGACGGGGTACAGTAATCCAAATTAGGTGGACTGCATTTTCCCTTCAATTAGCGCACAGATACTTCTTGCGAGCTTTCATGTAACGAATGACGTAAACCCGGTGAAAGCCTCCACACGGAGTTCAAAGTAAAACCAAAGTTGGGTAGTGAACTCAAGGGCGGTTTTATCCAGCGCACACTCAACTTTGAAGGCTGGGCAACTGATTTTGATGCGGGATATCATGATATTAAGGTTAATCGCTTCAGTAATGAAAATGGTCCGATGATGAAACCAAAGTATATTTCCAAAGTAATGCCTCTTAGAGGTAGCATGTTAGTTTACAGCAGGTGAATGTTTCAAGAGCAAATAGTTCGTGAACCTCTGGCGAAGAATGTACAATTAGCCAAATTGAATGTTGCACTGAATCGCCAAACGAAGAAAATAGCACAGTGCCAGAACATTACCATTAACTAATGATTTCCTAACTCTGTATACTAACCGGAAAGACAGTTTCATCACTTCTTTGAATATGATGCCTTTTGTGGCCCGTTTGGTCTTTTTTCTATCATTCAGATCCACTTTCACTTCTCGTATAGAACTTACACGGAATGCTAAATACTCTTAGTTTATGTCAACAGTATCCAAAAATACAGTTCAGGTTTGTTAATGCTTAAATATTTAACACGTGGAAATTCCTCAACGTTCTGTATTGATTACCAAACTTAAGTTAATTACATGAAATTACAGATGTATCGATGTAAAACAGTCAGAATTCTTATCAAAAGCTGCAACATAGAGTCTACTTTGACACCATTATCATAAAAGATATTAATGTAATACGGAAAGCAAACACCTGCATTACCTTGGTTCTCAAAACAAAAAACAAAACAAAACAAAACAAAACAAAAAACTAAAAAAAAAAAAAAAAATTCTTCTTTCCGTTTGTGCCGAATCCCCGTTTTGAGTTCAATTGTTTGGGTGCTATGGTCGTAGAGATTTCTTTCAAAGAAACAATTCTCCCATGGAAGAAAAAATGAACACTTTCTACCAAAATTCAAACAAGCTTACAACTAAGTAAAAGATACTGTAACTTATGATATGTTTAAAAACGAAATAAGAACAACATACAACATCCGCTATTTACAGAGCCTTTAACCTCATAAAAACTCAAGTCAAATCAACGTTAGTGATGTTTCATATGGCCGTGGGGCTATTTCACTTTTTGGAGGGGGGATGTAATTTACTTTAAGAGTGGAACAAGCAATATTTCGAGAGTCCATTCAAATTTAACCTGAGTACATAACTTTTTCAACTTCATGAATTACTGTAGAAAAAAATGGAAATTTGTACAAAGCATTTCGACAATGATAAACTTTGTCAATTGTTCATTGTTAAGAAAACAAAGTTGTATATTAAATACATCACACTTTTGATACTCTTATCAATACACTACTTGCTCGGCAGGGGGCCAAGCTCCCCGACGGTTGGGGGGGCAGCAAACCCAAGCTCCGACAAAAGATATGAGTTGACAAAAGGATGGGACACACAAAAATATTTGGCACTTTTTACAAAATAATCAAAATTTGGGAGTTTTATTGAAGAAATTTTGAAAAAAATTGACTTTTTATGGAAGAAAATTGAGGAAATTTGGGGGCTTTTTTGGGGAAATTGGAAAAGTTGGGATGCATATTGAAGAATACGCCCTTCCTATGAGCAAAATCAAGCAGATCATCAGGGCGTCTGAAGGTCATCGGGATTAAATATTTTTCATACGGACTGAGGGACCCCCCACGAAATTGGAAAATTTCCCCGACGGGGGTCAGCCTTTCCAGACAGGGGGCCATGGCCCCCAGGCTCCCCGCTGGCGCCACCCTTGTACAGGAGTCATTCCAAGGAAGCTTTAAGATAAATTTATTGTACTTTCTTAGAATATGCTATGTACAGTATTTACAGGTTTATGAGAAAAGAGGGGACTGCAGGCATTGTAAACTATGTAAGGTCGCTTGTACTCGTTATCTCTTGGTGTGATCAACACGGCCATTATTGAGATAAAGAAAGTGTATGTGTAAAAATCGGTAAAATGACCTAGTGAATAAGCACTCATCTACACGATATTTATCCAGCCGTACGTCATAGTGCATGGCAACAGTGTACCAACAAAGGTATCAGCGACATGGGGGTTTGATGAGGTTGATAAAATTGTCAAAAAGACCGGTCTTTGAGCAAAGCTAAGTTTTCAAACTTTTTGCATAGCATGAATATAAATTGGTAAAAAAATGATGAAGTGAGCAAATAATCTTGTCAAAAGGTTAATAGGAAATGCTTATTTCTTTCAGACATTTTGGAGCCCAGAAGTAAACAGACACTTCGGTAAAATTTAGTGTGTTTAAAATGTGATCTTTAAAAAGTAGGAAGTTAAAGACCTGTTAACATAATATCTTCAAATACAAAAAATTGAAAAGTAAGCTACCTTGTAGACACATGAAACATTTTTACATGGGTTTGATTGCACTCATTTGGCGGCTACTTTTCAAATGCAATTCTATTTGCATTTCTCAGTTATTCAAACCTTGCCAAAATCAAACGAAATTGCACTTTATACCTTGTAAAAATAACTTTTATTGCTCATTGTTACATCTCACTAATTGACTTAATGTTCATAAATAAGGCAGTTTATTAAAACCTTCCAACCGATGAAGTCTTTTCTCAATAGATTTTGATTACAAAGGTTTCTGCAGAGCCATTTGGGTGACTGAACGATATATATATATATATATATATATATATATATATATATATATATATATATATATATATATATATATATATATATATATATATATATATATATATATATATATATATATATATATATATATATATATATATATAAAAGAATGAATGCAATAAAGAGCATAACTGGTTGATTAGAGGAGTACGAATCTGTGATTTTATTTCGAAATTTTCGAACCTTCTTCGAGGAATCTTACAACGAAGTGAGTAACTTAATCAAGAAAATAACAAGCAACGAACAAAGCGCTGGAAGTTAAATAAACAAACATAATAAGATTAAAGTGTTTGATGAAAGGTGTATTGATTAAGAAGACCGAGGTCTTTGTTAAGTCCAATGAGATGTGAAGCTTCATTATCCACATTAGTTCCGTACGTTTACGGTTTTCTGTGCAAACAAAGTTGCTAGCTATAAGAGTTATTTTTAGATTACCAAGGGTATGACAGGGGAGATTGAAATGTTCTGCTACTGGGAATCCGATAGCATTGTCTCGAATAGACTTTTTGTGGTTATTAAATCTAAGACGGAAGGAAGTCCCGGTTTCTCCAACATAGAGTCAGTGTTTACACAGATTACAATGAAAAATGCAAACAACATTACAAGAATCGCAATTAAGGTTGGGGGGTTTTAACGGAAAATTTATGTTAGGGATGGTGACCCGCTCTCCCGTATTGATATGTTTGCATATTTGGCAGCGTTGCTTGTTGCAACATGTATTACCCCTAGTGGCCTGGTCAGAGGTCGGTAATTTGGACTGAGCGATTAGTCTCCTAAGATTTGGGGGCTGGTGTAGCGCAAGGAGAGGGCCGAGAATCAGCAAAAAGGTCAGAAATGGAGGGGTCGTCCTTAAGGGATGCAAAGGATTGTTTTAAGGTACGAGCAAGACTGGGGATAAGGGGGTGAAAAACAAATATAAGGGGGATACGTTTGTTTGAGGTCTTGTTTTAATAGGTCAGAAGGTCATGGCGGTTGATTAAAGCGGCTTTACGTATACCTTGTTTAATGATACGGATAGAGTAGCCGCACGAAAGAAAGTATCCGGTAAGAAAAGAAATTGAACGGTCGTAGTCAGCAGGGTCGGAGCAGATACGTTTGGTGCGAAGGCATTGGCTGTAAACGATCGACTTTTTGAGATTGGCAGGGTGGACACTGTCGAAATGAAGTAAAAGATGCTTGTCGGTGGGTTTGCAATAGAGGGAAGTTGAAATGGCGCCAGCGTTCAGTTTCATCAGTATGTGAAGGAAAGCAATTTGAGTACTGGAAACCTCGAACGTGAATTTAATGCTTTCATGGAAAGAATTGACATGAGTTTAAAAGCTTTCGAGGGCGTCTTTGCCGTGGGTCCAAATGAAAAAAATATCGTCAATATAGCCGTTTAATCTTGGAGTATACGTGGAACTTAACTATTCTGCTATATATATCTATATATATATATATATATATATATATATATATATATATATATATATATATATATATATATATATATATATATATATATATATATATATATATATGGAAAGCTTGACTCGACAGTATTTAAGCTCAGTTGACCGCGTTCTACCTCAATGGCTCAGTGGTCAGAGCATCCGCCTTGTATGCGGGAGGTCGCTGGTTCGAATCCTGCTTGAGGCTAAGTTTTCCATTCAAAAATATATATCATCTTTCATTATAAGGCAAGTTAGTGGAGTAGAGGAACAATGGCCTAAGGTCTTCATGCGACTATTCAATACAGCGTTGATTCATATATATATATATATATATATATATATATATATAGATATATATATATATATATATATATATATATATATATATATATATATATATCTGAACAAAGTCATATGAGAGTAAACAATGGATTTTATTTTTAATTACCGCATTTGAAGCACTAGCTGCTTATACGTACTCGACTTTCTTCCATCAAATGCGGTAAAGGATTAGGATGATGTTAAATAAGTTTTTTCTCCTGTAAGGTACAAACTACACGTTTTACAGATACAAAGCTGATTACGTTTTTGCATTCAATACGAGGAAATGAATACTTTTTATCAATTGAAACTTGAAACCTGTGTTTGACTGCATTACGTTATACCGACATTTTAATCCACGCTATGGGTATATAACATGATACTGTTTTGTTCTCTCTCTCTCTTTATTGAAACTTTGTACTAATATATTTCAACAAAGCTTCATTTTTTCCGACTGCAGAAACTATTTATCAAACATTTTTAGTAACGTTTTACCCCTGTATTTTTTATTAAACGACATTTAAAGATTTTGCTACTGAGACTAAGCATTAGACTTTTAGGACCCCTCTATTTACGCATACATTTCTCTAAACTTTTACTATATTCCTTGTGCTTGCGATTGTATTCTTACTCGTGATCTTACTTGACGTTTTGTACGTCTACTGTTGTACTTAAGTCTACTTGTTTGAAAACCATGTCTTCGCATTCATTGTAGTACTCGGGACGTGCTCTTTGTATTCATATAGTTCTAGGGTGTCCTCCACTTTGTACAATTGATGTAGAATTTGGAAATTTTCAATAAGCCTTCACCAAGTCTCTTGAGTATTCCTCTGTAGATGCCGAAACAACTTTATTTACCGAGTATTGTACAGTCGTCTCTGTTTACGTAAAAAAAAAAAGAAGACATAGGATGTGATCGTTCAATAAGACGCCTAAGATATTAATGAGAAACATCTATGGCCAGTTAAGTTTTAGAGGAATATTGTATATGTAATTAACTGTAATGGAAACAAATGTAACACATTTTGCATATTTTGGGCTCTTAAAATTTCCCTCATTTTTACTTACTTATAGAATTGTGCGAGTTTGAGGAGCGATCACGGTTAAGGTAAAGGTTTCACCTGCATGCAATAAATAAGGAAACTACGAAAACGGTCGCCGGTAAACATAATTCCTTATTCCGAAACTAAACTTTCTTAAGAATTCTTTTTACTTTGCTGTTCCAAAGATAGTTTAATGAAAGGATAAATAGAATATTAAGTATTTCTAATGCTTTAAACTCTTTAAAGATCAAGTAAAGTGGAAGCAGCAAAACCTTTATATGTAATATGCAAGCTTTGACCAGATCTTTCGTTGCGGTTTTAGCACACCTTAGCAACTAAGAATAACATAAACCAGGTTAGCTCAACGTACTATTTAGCGATGATTGATGTAAAAATTAGAATGAACTACTTCACCATCGTTACTTTAAAGTCCGTTGCTCAAGGATTAACTTATTGTCAATATATGCGAACTCAATATCCTCATATTCTCCGGAGCGGAGTCAGCGGACCTTGAGGCCCTAATTGTCACTCTGACATATTTCTTCCAAACAAAATTGTTAAAGGTATGTTAGAAAGGTCACAGCTTACCTCAGAAAATTCCAAAAATCAAAGAGCTCGAAGGTTTAGCCCATAATCTTGTACTCCTTTAAACAGCCTTGATATTTCTTCAAACAATTCCATACGCTCAGGTCTTTAGATCAGTGGCTCCGACATATGAGGGGCCTATATCGATTTTCGAAAATTTTCCCGAAATTTTTAAAATAAGCCACAAAAGCGTTTATGCTATAGATTCCTATAGGGGGGAAGGTAAGGTGTGTTTCTGACTAAATGATGAATCTATTTTAACCAATTTTATCACAAGCTGTTCTGTGACTAAGGACTTCTAGCAAATCCTGCTCAAAGTACTAAAATTTCCGTGCGCCCCGCCCGGGTGCAGACTCACCGCGTGGCTATATTCACCATCTATACCCTCTCAAAAAAATTTCTATTATTCAACGGTGAGGATTCTACAACTACGCCGATTGTTCTGGTGCATAAGAGTCATTATGGTGGAGCACAGCATTGGAAGACTCCAAAGTAGTGCAATTCAGGAAAGACATTTTATGAACAGTGAAAGCTTATACAAATAAATAGACAGAAGACTAGCCCTCCAACTGGCGGATGCATTTTGTTAGTAATTTAGAGTGTCTCAGTCCAAAGTGTGCATGCAACTTGTTTTATGGAAATAATTTTCAATGCAAACTTTTGGAGCCTTTCGGGAGCCTCCGTAATGGTACACACTTCTCATTCTATTACCATTATTAGAGCAATAGTACTACACTATTCTGACCTAAACACTTTTTCAAAAAAGTACATATCCAAACTCTGCATGTACCCGCATCAAGAGAGAATCTTAGAGCAATCTTATATCATGGGTAGCTTATACGGTAACATTCAAAGCATGTATTTGTCGTTTCACATTTTTTGTTTATAACGAGTGCCATGCCACAAGCACAATATCACTCAATAATAGAGCAGGATATAGGAACCTGTATCCTGCTCTATGATTCTTTGTTCCATGTTTCATTTCGTCGATGGTCTGAGACAAGTCCCCATCCACTTTTCCCGCTTGGAGAACGTGTATTACTCATGTACTAATTCGACTGCGAAATAGAGTATAAGAGTATGTACATCAAAAGATGTGTACATATTCGACACCTGCTATGACGGTAACCCTCAACTTTGTTAGTGTGAAAAATAAGGTGGTGTCGATTTTGAAGGTTATAGACTACGTGATACTTTAAAAAGTCAATGAAATGTTTTGTGAGCAATTTTTAAATGGAAATGGACATGGACAAGGGCATCGGCAGTTAAAGTGCCAGGGATGTAGTTTTTATCGAAGGATGCATCCCGAAGCCTTTAATCGTGGGCGCCGAAGGCTCGAAGCCAAAGGCTGTGGACTGAGGGTTCTCCCCGAGAATTTTTTCTTAAATTTGGCGACTTTTGGGATTATTCCAGGCCATTTTCTGAGGAATTACTATTACCCCCCGGTGTAATTTGAAATGCTAATGACATAGTCTTCTTATGATGATCGCAAATTAAGGTAGACGTCGTCAGTCAATTTGCTGAGGATGGTGGTAGTTGTGAGGGAAGTAAAAAACAGCGAGAGGTGTAAAGAGGATTTCGAAATAGTAATTTAATAAACCTGTCCTACAGGAAGTGATAACGAGGCAATTTCACCAAAGTTTTCCTACGCAAAGTAGTACAGCAGTATATGAAACATCGATTTATATAAGGCGTATGCGAAGCACGCCAATTTTTTTTCTAGAATTGCGACTCCCTATACATTGGCAGGGTTTGGGACTTTGTTGGCAAGGACCATGGTGCATTTTGTGACGTACATTTTTACTTTCAGTGACCCTTATTTCAGAACTTTAAGTCACAATAGTGTGGCTGATAGGAGAAAAGAAATTTTACTGTGCCAGACAAATTTTCAATTGGATTAGTTAGTTTTCTCTGGAGGTGCGAAGCGCGCCGAAAAATCCTTCCTACCAGTTTATGGTATTTTTTCCTTCATTTAACATTGGAAACTTTTAATCATGTTAGGTTATTGAAAATGCTCTCACAATTTCTCTGGTCTCGCTTCCTTCCGCTCATTTTTTTATTATTTTTATTTTTAAGTTCTGTAAAAATTGGGGGGGGGGGAGTGCCCCGTGTCCAGCGTGCTCCCCGTACAAACGCGTAATTACTGTAGGTACAGCGAGATCTTTCATGTTGTTTACCGTAAGAGAAATTCAAGTTCTATATTTCAGTAAAACACACGTAAATAAAGCACGAAACAACTTTCAAAACCATTGAAAAATCCACATCTGCATTTTTTGTTTGGTGGTAAGGATAAAACCATTCTAATTATTTTTAATCATCCTAGTCTTACTTTTTTAAGGTCTTTATGTCTTGGCATTTTATTTCAATTTCAAGGCAAAACAATGTTTCTGTTGGTATCAGATTATAACATAACAGTATACTGACTTTTTCTCTAGAAGTGCATTTTGAATGATAGCTGAACCTCAAAAACAAGTAGAAATAAAATTTAAATAACAATATAACCTCCGGTACAAAGGAATAATCCTAGGGCACAATACAAGATTTGCTTCAAATGGGTAGGGCAGGTTCTAATGACTGATAACATGCTATATCTAGACTGTCGAACAGCATAGGTTGCATCTTTTCTTTGTAACGGGCTCCGAATTCTTCTCTGGTTCCGTTTATGACATTGCAGCCTTTAACTAGGGCCGGTACACTTTTAACTTTATTCCATGGGGCAAATTCGTACTTTTTAGCGTATGTATCCAAATTGTAGTGAAAAAAAAACGTTTAGATTACGGATAAAACAAACTTTACACTCTTTCTATTGCTGTTTACTGAACAAATTAATTAATTTTAATATTTTAACAGGAAGGAAGTTCCTACATGGGCTCGCAGTGTGTGGTATATTGGGTCTGCCAGGATAGTGTACTCTCTTGTGACTCCAAATACGCCAAAACTCGGAAAATGACTTAAACTTGAATAATGCTTAGGGCAGACCACTCGTCAAATTACCAGGGACAAAAAGGAAATACATTATTTAAACTTTCATTGACAGTCGTTTAGCGAAAACTGTTCAGTAAAGCTTGGTACCAGTCGGTAACAAACCTCAAATCAAAGCATGTGTTAACAAAGGCAATTTTTAGGATAACTTGAGTGAGAAAGGGACAGATAATCATCAGGAAGGGGGTTGACAGGCTTAGCAATAGGAACAAAAAGACACGTCAATCAAACTATGATACCTGAATGAAAAAAAAAATCATTTTTAGGTACTTTTTGTCTGACAGATTTGGTTGTTGTGTCTCCTTCCTTACAGCTCCCTTAGAGCACCCTGGTATTATTTCGGATTCACAGAGAGGTAATATTCTTCTAACATCAAATTAGTTTGACGCGATCAATATTTTGACATGTATTATGGAAGAATGGAAGAGGCTGGACGGCATGTGCAACTGAAGAGTGGCATCATTTCCACTTATCATTGAATACTGCTTAAACACCACTAGTCAGTTGCTGTGAGATAATTGCTTTTTCGCTGACTGTGGGGAATTTTCTTAATATGCCAAATCGTTCAAAACGTCAAGCATGCATTTTTATCGTAAATGAGATGATTAATCTTGTACACAACAAAAATCCTAAAACTTGGCAAGAAGCGTTCTCACTTTAGTTTTAAGTTGTTGACCTAACACATAATGAGTAACGCTCTTACTTTAAGTTTCTAATGACTTAATATTATGGGTTGACAACAACATTTATACGCCAACAGCTGCTCGCTATAAACACACAAAACTTTCCATTCACTTTTCTTCTATTTAAACTTTGATAATTGCATGCTTGTGAGCTCATGATCATTTTTATTTACAATATTTGTGAGCTTCCCGTCTGAGCTAATTGCACATAAACTCAGTCGATAACCATTTTGTTTTGGTAAAGGTATTCAATCGTTGACTCAATGGCCTCGTGGACTTTTATCGAGACTGAGAGACCTACAAACAACGATCCAATTTGTTAGATTCTGAAGTTTAGCTCGGAAATAAAAATCTCTACTATAGAAGAAAACAGAAGATGGTGCGAACTTTTAATTGATAAAACGCACATAATAGGCTAAGATTTGCATGCTGCGCACGACTATTTTGGATAGAACGATCTTCTGCAAACTACAGTATGTCCAACCTTGGTACTTTGAACGGAAGTATTGGTAGGTGTCGTCAAATAACATTACTTTTCCATTAATGTTTGATGATGGATTATCAAGCTAAGTGGTTTACTCTTAAGCCTGCTTTGTGATGACGTTTGCAATAACTTGTTCTAGTGTTGAACAAACCAGTCGACCTGCACCCTAGAGTACTTGGTACAGGGGCAAATCATTGAGGAACTATTGGCGAAATTGCATAGAAGAAAATGCCACTTGGCTATCTTTGACAAAGAAATGAGATGGTTGTGTCTGTAGACATGCTCTTTACTTTGCAATGTTTCATTTATAGCCCAATGTAAGTAAATGGGTATTTTTTAATTGGGCAAAGAGGGTAGGATTCGAAAAAGTTGTCAACTGCTTTTTTTTAAGATCCACAATGCTATTTGCAAATTGATTTGCACGCAAGAGGGAACGCTCCTATCGTGCCCTGCTTGTATGCCACCGATTAGACGCCATTTCGTGTCTACTGTCATAGAGTCTCGCTAGCCACGGGCTCTGGATAAGCAGGGTGGTGAGGTCGGAGAAGTAGAAAGTGGGGACTTTCACCAAGGGCAAAGCATCCCTATCCAATGGCGTAGCTAGATATTTTCTGTGGGGGGGGGGGGGGCAAAAGCAAAAGAATTCCGACAGATTATCATCTTGATAGTTGTACCATTCTAAATTCTGGGGCCTTTTTTTTCACTTTCACCTTGACATATCGATGTGTAATTCTGCATAAAAGCATAAGAAGTGCTGTAAGTGTTTCAGATGAATTGTTTTTATTTGTTTTTATTTATTTCCGACAGAGACTAGAAATTTCCGACAGAGGCCTTCGGAGGCTTTGCCTCCCTCTAACTACGCCACTGTCACTATCCTTAAGCTTTGTTACAGTTTTAATTTCATTTTTTTTTTTGTCAGTTGGTAATTCCCGAAAATAGACTGCAGTCTATCCTGGTAGCCAATAAACTTCGCTACTGCAAAGGGGTACTGGACTCTGAATTCAAAAGTAGATGTAGCCATGTGAGTCTAATAACATTCACAAATACACAAACACAAGATTGAATTGTTGGATCAGATATTATTAAAAAAACAGCAGATAAGGTTCCACTTCCTTTGCAACAGAGTATATGAAAATCAGTATAAGGTAAAGGTTGGACAAAATGTTGGCCTTTTCACTACATTCATTGGAGGTAGACCCTCGGTCCCAACAATCCCCCTTCTCTCCCGTCGGCTCTTTTTTGTAAGTCTTGTAAAACTACATATGGCATAAACTAAAAATATCAATTTAATTCCGAACAGTTACAGAACAAATACAAAAGAATTAAAAAAGGATAGAACTGTTGTAAACTTCTTACAAGAACACAACATGATCGTTTTTACATCTTTTCCCGTAAGTGTTCAGAAATTACGCCAAATATTTTTGCTTAAGCTATCCTCCCTGCAACCCCTTGGCTTGTGGGGCTTTGTCTTGGTGGCTCTCCGTCGGGATCCATTCGTGGGAGCGACTCCCACCTATGAATTCCAATGAAATGCTCCCTGGTCATTTAGCTTTTCTTCAAAGGCTGCTCACTTGCCACAATATACCAGAATGTGCTCATCTTCATAGAAAAAACTGAATCACAGTTTTTTTCTCTTTCGGGGGAGCTCAGTTAAGGGTCTCAGCAACCACATGTCAGACAATGCCCAAGATTCTATATATCTGTGCGATACCCTTACAATTATTTTTCTTAAATTTTTGATCACCATTTATCACGTAAGTTCTTGGTTAAAAAACTAGGTATGTGACGGGTTTGCCCTATATTTAAGTTAATGGGTTGACGTGAAAATCAAAACAAAACAAGAAATGACTCGAACAACGAAAACTGCTTGAGTAACTCAAGAACCCAGGAACTTTCTCACCGTCTTTTTTTCCTTCTCTCTTTTTCTCTGTTTTCCTCCGTTCATGTTTTGATTCCTTTCTTTCTCTTTTGTCACAGACCTCCTTACTATTACCCCATGCACTGTCAATTCACGAATGGTCATTAACAAAATGAGAGGTTTCTTCCCCTCACCTCCAATTGTTAAACGTCTCTGAAAATAAGATCAAGTTTCTGCACTTTTCATAGAACTTTGTTAGAGTTTTCATTAGCTTTGCCTTGTTCTGAGTTAGAAATTAGACGTTCAAATTTTTCAGTGCTAATCCCTCTTTTCCGTAGGATTTTCTCCACTTCACCTTTCCCGTCGCACATAACGTGGGTAAGGTTAACATAACCATTGCCATGTCTCATAGATATCGCTTTAGAGGATGGACTACATCCGTCATGTCGACTTGAAGATTTTAAACCAAAGAATCACGATAAGAAGCGTGGACAAGTCTTTCTTGATACAGACATTTTTAAACTACTTCATAAAAAATACGCAATGCAGTAGCCTTCTTCTTGTACCTGTTGAAGAAGTGTTTCTCGAAAAGTAGGCTTAAAACTGCTCAACAAACTTCAGATGGACCAAACCCTTTTTTGCTGGAAGCTGTAGGACGTATTCATTGAAAGACGTTACCATAGCTACATGATTTGCGTTTCCGTTTTCCCTTTAACGTTGTACCTTCCACTGAGAATAATATTTAGAAATATTTCTCCCTTTATTATGGGTGTTGTGTGACCTGGCTATAAAAGGCCGCCCAATAAACGTTGGATTAAGGGCGCTTTCATCCAAGGGCACTCTATGGTGTTTTCATTTAAACAGACCTCAAAACCTGGAATTGAAAAGTTTCCAAACTGGGGTAAAGAATAAAAAACTACCCAACTGGAGTTTGTGATTCATTACCAATCACGGATCTTTGCCACATTTGTGGCCCCTAAGTGCGGTAAAATAAATGCTTTCAATATGTTTCTCCGTTGCCTTAACCTTCACCTTAGAAAAATTGTTGTTGATGGTTATTTTAATGAGTTTAACGTGACACCTAATTTTTTTAAAACATCTCACTAAATATAAAATCTTGTTCACTCTATCCTCAAATTTTCAGGGCATGGTTAACACAGATTTAAGTCTGAGTCAAGAATGTCCTTCCCAGCCTACGGCCATGACAACCATATCTTACCTGAAGGAAACTGGTCTAAGAGGCACCACAGTTCATGCTGGTAGAAAATTGCATTTCTATAAATTGTAATGGGGAATATGGGGCTGGAGAATGGAACGGCATGACCCTGTATAACTGGGACACCTTCAGCACAGACTGCTTTCTTCTTGAATTTGAAACGAAAGTTGGTCCTGTTTATTTTTTTCTATCGTTCACTTTTTATTTGTCTTTAAGTTTCATCTTTTACTAGAGTACATGAATGGACATTTTCACATTGTCCAGAAATTCGGTGTATGCATAGTGTAATCCGACAGATGAGACTTAAAACATCGAAAGTTGTACACAATGTTATGATATTTTCTTCTTAATATTAGTTCTGGTTTACGTTGGGAATAATAATTTAATAAAACTTTAAAATTGAAGTTCGTTCCTTATGAGTGACTATAACCTTCACCTTTGACCGAAAGGAGCTAAATGAAATTTCTGACTATGCTCGGATTACTCGATACCTCTATATAGGTAAAAACGTCCCCCTTGAGAGCTTGGAAGTCACTAGAGAGTAGAAAGAGACTACCACAGTTACTCTTTTGGTCTAATTTTAGTCTTGTACATTTAGATAATGAATTTCATTTGATGATGAGCTCCGATGTGTAGATATTAGAGTGAAGGGAGACATGTTTTCTCCGAACCTGTAACTAAATAAAGTACAATTCTTCCTACTAAGTTAAATTTTAGCCCTTGCTCCAATTTCAACACAAAAACAGACACCTGTATAGTACACATCTAAGACAAAGACAAAGTAGCCTGGACTTAAATATGCTCACGGCCATATACATTGACGCACAGTGACTGCTTGTTAGCTTACTTGGGAACACAGCTGACTGTATAAGTCACCTTCGATCACTTACAAAGAAGCTATATTGTTTGAATGAATGTCTATCAAAGTGCAGTCAACTGTATTTAGAACTCTAAGGCTATTCCTAAATATGTTTGGGAATGGAGGTGCTTCCAACTAAATGCCCCCCCCCCCTTGGTGTGGGGAATGCCATATCCCCTTTAAGTTAGTCGTAATCAAAATTTCAAGGGCGCTCCTCCACCACCCAGCCCCCACTACTCAATCTACGGGCTTGGTCCGCTCCATTTTGTGAACTAAAAAACACAACTTAAAAGATCTTGTCTCATATGTTGGTGTAAGTCTATCGAGAGAATTAACAGTGCAATTCCTCAACTTAAAAATCTATCTTTATCCCTCACACCACCCACACAAAACAATCATATTTATTTGTCCCCTGGTCATTGACATAGTGACATTCTTGTAGTAAAGTTATTTCAGAATATGGAGTAATCCTCTCACAAATGCGATTATCTTCAGCTTGGACTTTCACATCCGAACTTTCTCTGTATAACGTGTTGCAGTGTTGTAATATGTGGATAAGCCGAACCCTCTTCTAACTAAAATACGGGGAAGGCAAGTTCGATTCATTCGTAGAAAAAAGTAGAACATCTATAAAGGATGATTTGCTCTAGTAGTGTTTAAAGAAATGCTGGAGTCCAAAGTTTAACAATTGTACTGAATCAGACATGGTTAGGGATTGTGGGTAGGACAGAGGAGGCGATGGAGCCTACGAGAGTAAAGGTGCAGGAAGGCTGAAAGAGAGACGAGGATGGAACCAGGATAATTTTGCAAAGGGAAGGAGACCGGAAAAATGTGGACGAGTATTAAAATGTGAGCCGTGGGAAAGGAAGCCGGGCAGGAAAGAAGGCAGACGCTTTTAAGGTGGGGAGAGAAGAATGAAAAAAAAAAAAAAAAATACAAAGAAAAAAAAATGATAAAGATGGTCATGGTATGAAATGAAGAAAGCTACCACTGTTATGTTCTATCACGTACATTGGAATATACTTTAAGAACAATCTCCAGATGTGTTGTTAACAGCCAGTGGGGGAGACAATGGATGAGGTATAGGGTCCGAACACAGTCAGTAGGTCATAAAAATAAGATCACACAATGAAAAGAAAGTATAGCGGAGAAACGAGTTCAAAAAGTTCGCATCAACATCTTCAATCGGATATATGATACTATCACAGGTAAGCTTGAAACGAGGTTTGCAGGTTTCCATGCAGTAGTTCAAAGATTTGGATGCTTAATGCCACCTAATATTGACCGGGAGAATGGAAGACATTAAGACACTTGCTGAAGTGTATAAAGAAGATATTGATAGAGACTTGCTAATAGCCGAGTATTAGCAATTTACTAACTTCTTCCAAGACAGCCACGTACTCGCCATATAAGGCCTCATACTGTCCAAGTCATGCTGTTGGCCGTGGAGGAACACGACTTAGACAACCTCTTTCTTAATTTAACTGTATTATATGTGATTCTTGGGACCATAACTGTATCATCGGCGACTGCAGAGCGCTCTTTTAACAGACTAAAACTAATCAAATTATATTTGCGATCAGCAATGAGTGAAGATAAGCTCAGCGCTCTTGCACTCATCAGCATTGAAAGAGATTTTGCTGGAACCATAGATTATGATTCGGTGGTGACTTCATTTAGTAGAATGTCATTGCGACGCATAGCACTGTAAATTGTAATTGTGTTCACCATAGACCCTTTTCCAAATAGCAATTGCAATGGATTGTGGAACAGAGTTCTGGTAGGCGATGTTGTTGTCAATGTCATTTTGCTGCGGCAGAAAACGATGCACATCAAAATTCTATCCCACAATCCTTTGTAATTCCTATTGGGAAAAGAGTCTATAGATAGTAACAAACTACTAGAGGACGAACTTTGCATACGCATATACATTTCGTTGTGTCGCGTGTTCGGAGTTCCGACATGGAGAAACTGCAGAAGAGAGTGAGAAGTACGCGATAAATACCACGCGTGCGTCTCACGCTCCGGAATGTTCAGCATTAAGCCGCGGTCACACTACAACGAATTCGGATCGGATTGCGATCCGATTTTTGTAAGTTTTTATCAAAATCTTCTCCACTTCGGGTCGGAAAGAACCCAAAATTTGCCAACCTGTGTAAATATATGATTTGCATCAGAGGTCTATGAAAATAAAATGTTAACTGATTTTTTCGTGACGTCACACCGACAAACAGCTTTTATCGGACACGCGTAGTCCGATAAAAGCTGTCTGTCGATGTGACGTCACGAAATAATTCGTAAAAAGTTAATTTTCGTAGTCCTGCGATAAAAATCATATAATTAAACAGGTTGGCAAATTTTGGGTTCTTTCCGACCCGAAATGGAGAAGATTTTAATAAAAACTTAAAAAAATCGGATCGGAATCCGATCCGAATTCGTTGTAGTGTGACCGCGGCTTTATTCAAGCGAAACGCGCCGCATGCATGCAGCTTGCGTAAAACGCGCATGAAATGGCTGGAAACTGCTTGGAGGGCAAAATGTATTTCAGCTGTAGTAATTCAGTAGGCTATATTTCTTCATATCGGAACTCGTACAACGGAGTGCGCTCAATGCGTCCTCTAGCTTTATTATTCTCTACGGTATTCACAATGTACAATAACATGGCCATTAGGCTGCGTAACTCGGCATCTTTATTATTAGGATACATTCTGCTGTTGCGCAAGTTATACATTCTTCAGTTCAGTCACGCAGTCATTCCACCCAGTGCATGATATTCACGAAGTTTATATGACGATAGCTGTTACAAAGGGTCAAAAAAAAATTATTTATCTAACTGTATCTGCAACATTGCAAGGCCTGGGACGTGTCTGGTGTCATTTTCGGCGATCTACGAGGTATTTTTAATCAAAAATTTCTCTGTACGCTACGGTGCCGATCACGGGGGCGCTTCGCTTAGATTGTGAGATATGCGCGCTTTGATAATTAAAGTTTGGGGAAATGTTCACAACTTCGCCCACCCGGGCTCCGGGTGCTGGCTACGCCCCTGATGGTGCATCAGTTTTCGATGAAAATTTTTCGACATTTAAAATACTGCAAATTTCTTAAATCATTTCATTTTACGGCGCTCTTTGAGCGAACTTAGGTTATCGCCATTACTCTTTTCAAGAAAACATGGGCAGAACTACTACTTTAAAACCCCGTGTAACTGCTGCCTACCATAATCCATACTTTGAGTTATAATTTCAGCTTTCCTTGGATCCCAGTATAAAAAAGTAAGTAAAATAACTGGAACACAAAGAAAAGAAAATAAAAAGAAAGGACATGAAAAGAGGATAGGTAAATCATTTTTTTAATAAGCCTGCTATTATAAATAGTGCCTAGTTCCTCAGTGCACTTCACCTGTGTATTTTAATTGTTGCTTGTGCAAGCAAAATGATTTTTGTCGTGTGTTCTTTGGCAGTACGCACCAAAGACGGTTTCTTAATTCTACATTGCTTCGTTCAGAAACATGTAGATTAGATAGTTCCAATATAGACCCTTTCTAATCGTTTCATTTTATGCTGTGTTGGTTTTTTATTACACCCATGCAAACGTTAAAGACTGTAATCTGGAATTTCTGACCGTTGGATTGGAAACGCTACAGAGAGATTGCAACTAAGTAAACGCCAAGCTGAAGGGTGAAAGTCCGCGGAGAAAGTCCATGGAGCATGCAAAGTTTTGACAGTTTGAGAATTATTTATGTTGCCAGATAAGGTTTAGGTCTTAATTCAAAAAGACTACTCACACTGTCCCTGCAGTATAATATACCTTACACGTCTTTCGGTCATTTGAAATTATTGATTTAAAATAGATGGGGAGGGGGAGCATGTGTCTCATTAACCTAGCATCACACTCATCGCATGTAAAAAATGTTTGTACGTAGAAAAAACTATGAATATACATGAAATATAAAATTCAAACTAATAAACTACTTGTAATCGCATGCACTGACCCCTCAATTCTTCTGGTAGTATTGTCATATAACAGCTCCTCTGTAGGGGTTTAAATCATTCTGAGGGTAAACGTTACTCTTTTTGACTGTCGAAGCACTGCTCATTGTTTTGGAGTTGTTACTACCTTTCTTTGGAAGGCTAAACGTTTGCTATTTTTTTTCAGACGTCCAATTAATATAGCGTGCCGCACTCACCTATACCGTAGTCATGCAAAGAATTCAAGACATAATGGAAGACAGTGAAGGTTTATTTGAGTAATTTATTATTCCCAGATACAATCATTTCCCCATGGGTTACTTTTTAAGCATTAGATGATTTCTTTTTAAAACAACCTCCAATAGTGAACACAAGACTTAACCAAAATTAGTCTAGGATATTGTTTTTTTTATTTGAATAATTTCAAGTTTACGATTTGTATTTTAATCATCATGTTGTCAACAACTATTATACATTATCATGGGAGATTTTCCCTTTTGGGAGAATCTACTTCCCCCTTTTCGGGAGAAAAATTGGTTACGGTCGCCGCCACTTTTTCTATTTTACCCACAATTCCATGCGTTCTTTGTAAACATTGTCAGTGGCGAATGGGTTTGGAATCCCGTTGCAAAATTTCTCAGTCCAATGTGATGATATGAAATGTATATTCGGTAGGTGTATTTTCATAGCTACAGAAAAGCCATATCCAAATTTGTAGTTAACCTCTCTCCAATGTGTAGCATAGGTTTGGGAATTTTTGGATTAAAATTCCGGCTTTCTCCGAAACGGGATAATCTCCCGAACTGGTTATAATACTGAACACGACCTCTCACAACTTTAGAGACTGTAATAAGATGCCATCATTACAAAGAGTCAAATATTTTTATTTAAATAAACAATGGCACGGTTATTTTAACTAAAGTACTTTGGTTTTTTTTTTTTTTGGCCACCTTTAAGACGTCCGGCGTATTTTCATCTCTGTATATGTTATATGGCAATTTTAATGATAATAATAATCATGATCATAGATGTTCTTTCCGTTGCCGCCGTCGTAGTCACCGTTGGGGTTGGCATGAGAACAAATTCGATGACGGCTGCCTTCTGGGTAATGATGGCACCAGCTATAAGAATAACTATAGTAATAACCGCCGTGCCACCAGCCACTTCGATGTCCCTCAGCACAGTCTGTAGAGCTTTGCCCGTCGTTGTCCCGGTCGTACGTACTAAACGCAATATTTTGAGTATTATATAGGCTATAACCTGCAAAACAAGTCAACATGAAGGAGTGAAAGGCCGCTCACAATATCAGGAATAATGAGGAAAAGACTTGCCAATTTAAACAAATATTGGTTAATTTTTTTACAGATAACCAAAATGATAACCAAATGATAACTTGCGTTACCTTTTAGTTCTTGGTCATTATAATAGACACCAATAACCCAATAAGGGGTTTAGAATTGATGTGCTCCGTTACGTTTTGATAGAATGTTTACTTTATAATTCCCCACCTTCACTTGGAAAGAGACAGACCTGTTATCGAGTTATTAAACCAATGTGACACACTTGTTAGACAGGGTGTTGTTAAGTACAGGTAATTACGGTTAGGTCATGTGTGCACTGTTTAGGGTTTCTGATAGTTTGTATACCTTTGTGTATATACAGCAGAAAAATGTAGACCAACACGATAAATGTGGACAATTACGGTGCCCTTTGAATTATTCGGGTTTGGCTAATAGCAAATGATTTTTATTTGTTTGCCAGATATGTCTATAATATTATGAGGTTATTATATGTATAATTGTAGCACATCGGCACCCGCTTTATACACATAATACATAATGCGAAACAGATTTAGATTTATTGTGAAGGAGAAGAACTAAAGTCATATGGTAAATTAAAGATATCGATAAATTGACAACATAGTTTTTTGAGTTAAACCAATTCTTCTCAATTTAAAGGAGAAAAAGATCAGTTTATCATTTGACTGATAAGGTATGTCAATGTTAATTTAGAAAACAGTGTCTTTCCTGCGTGTTTGAAGATCAGAGCCATCCAATGTTTACCAATTGTTTTCTATAAGCTATTGTAGGCCACTTGTTCATTCCTTCATTAAAATTTTCAATAATTCTTCAGACTTTTAAGTATATTATTATCAGTCCCTACACCATATCAGTAGACGTAATGTTGGACACGTTTATTTCAGTTGAGGTAGGAGATATTCCGTTTGATATTGGTTAAACCAGGGAGGTGTTATTAGCTGGAGATCCATCGAAAACTCTCTCTTTGAACCTTACTAGTTGCCCACAATAATCTCTTTTGTGTGTTGTTCTTGATGATTCAATAGGCTGAAGAGCTGTTAGGAACTAAGTACAAGTAAGGTACGTCGTCTGCTACATCTCGAAGAGCAGATCGGGAAATTTACCCCTTGCCTTAACATTGTCAGTCGCTTAAGATGTAAATTAATTTGAGGGTGTCGACGCGTTTCGATGCTATTTACAACATACTTGTCTAGTTTACTATAACTTGCTCAATATGGGTGCACCTTTCTAAATCATGCGAGGAAATGCGGAATTTAGTCAAAATCCAACAGGAAAGTTTAGTCTTATGTTTCTTTTGCTCATTTGCATAATCATGGGCATTGGTTTATTGTCAGCATCATTAGGTTCCTTGGCAATAAACAATCGTTTTGAATGTCAGGACAGGGTTTCGTACTTGACTGTCGGCAACTAGTTAGACATTAAAGCATTGTTCCAAATAATCCTTTTTGTCGGGGTCGCTGTAGGTGTGAATGAGGTTGCCTAGATATTAGACAAATGAATTCAATGCCCTTTAGTTCAGTAGTCCCCAGTTAAGGATTTAGTCTCCACTCTGAGGGCAATCTAATTGGATTAGCATAAATTAAAGTTTTCGATGGATCTCCAGCTAATAACACCTTCCTGGTTAAACCAGAATTGATGATATATGTTTCAACGTTGTTGGCTAATTCATAATACATCAGAAAATTTCGTAATTGTTGCCTGATTTTTACTTTTTGGAAATTCAAATGTAACGTGTCTGCCAGACTTTGAATTTTCTGCAGCAGTTTTGAAAAATAAATTGTCTGTAGCACGCAAATAAAAAGAATTGCATTATTTCAAACAAAATTAATTATTTTAAATAGAAACAGATTATCAAAGTTTTGCTCTTACCCCTGGTTCCACTCCGAGTTCCTACATCAGTCACCCTGTATTTGTTACTCTCGTTGTTTATACGAAACCTGCTGTACTTGTGATGATACGAACGTGATGAATAGACAAAATCCATACGGTATTCATACGTGGCTTGTTGAGTCAAGTAATAGAGCTTTTCATTCCCAAGCCAAAATTCTTGCCGAATGTTGCCAAATCCGTTTTTGTAAGAAGCCCAGTTCCTGTAAAAGTCGGTGGCACCATTAATGCGTCGTTGAAAAACCTACGTTTGACGGCAATAAAAGAAAACGCAAGCACGCAAAAGATAAGATTATTTAATTCAATGTCCATCAAAACACTTTTAGCACGTTTTACTGAAAAGATTGAATATACTTTTCTGCGGAGTTCCGTAATACCTTTTTAGGGTGACTTTTCACTTACCATGTGAATGGAGAGAGATCTCAAAACTTACACGTTTACCCAACGTAAAGGAAATATACAACCCCTCCCCATTGCTCAAAGTTCTGACCATAGCTATTTCTTGGCTAGGCCGCATTGCTAATCTGAGTACATTTCTTGTTTAGACCAAAGATGTTTTTAGCGATAAAAGGAAAGTCCCTTAAGCATTCCGATCCGGTGTTATTATGACACTTGCATGACAATTTGGTCTTAGATTCGTTCATTGCAGGCGTCATCACTTCAAACTAAGAGGCCAAATTAAGTAGGCAACAGTCAGATGTTAAGTTCACGTTTTTGGTGCAAATTTCTCCTAATTTGTGGCTTTAATAAGTATCACTCAGGAATTTATTTCGAACTGTCCTAGAATTCTACTAACAAAGAACCCCTTTGTAAAAACAAGTATTTAGAAGATAGCAAAACACCACCTAGGTTTTGGTCAAATAGCTCATTTCAATTAGTTCAGTCAGTACATTTCTGGAAGTCATGTTTGTTTCTTTAAAAATAAGAAAATATTATTTGGGGTCATACCTTGCAAAAGAAAACTAAGTTACATGGCTTACCGTCCAGCCCCCACCGTCGATATCCATGTTACAGAATACATCAAAGGATGAGCCATATCCCGCAGGGCGGATAGAATACACGTCACTTCGGGTGTTACCTGCATTCCGTACATCGTTGCAATCAGTGTAGATGCGTGTGCAGGTTCTACCGTCACCTTCATACCCCGAATTACAGTAACATTGTCGTGCACCGTTGCGCACCCTGCAAGCTGCATTTGAGCTACATCGGTAGTGATTATCACAGTTCAGACGATTGTTGGTGCATGTACATCTCCTTGTACAGCCAGAGTTTACATACGTTTCACCATCCTAATATGTTCAAGGGATTAAATTAAAACAGAGGAAAAACTTTTGCAAATATTAATAACTAAACAGACCGTTTCCTCCTACCCTTTAAAGTGGACAAATGGAATGTTTTTATCACATCATCAAAATCTTGAATTTGCAAGTTACAAAAAGCTGCGAATTTTCGTTGAATGCATATTTACATCGTGTAATATAATAGATTCATTTTTGCTCATTGGAGCAAGTGACATTCTACCTAATATTGAACTAGATATACGAATAGCTTAAAGAATTGTATGACAAAGGAAAAGCTTAAACCAAACTAATGAAAGATACAATTTTTGAACTCAAAGAATTCATCATGTTAATTAAGTAGTGTGAATAATATGCATTCAATCAAGCTTACGCAAAGTTTTGTTCTAGCAGATACCTACTTTACGGGATTGCATTAGGATGGATTCATTTGCTAGCCATCTTCTGGGTAAAGGCGTTATCCATTAGCTGTTGGGCAAACTTTCCCCAATTTGTGAACGTATACATATGTACCCATTGTTGCTTAAAACGTAGTTAATACTTTTACGCAAATTTTTGAGAGTGTAAGTGTTCACCAAAATTGTATACGATCCCATACCATGCCTACAAGATCACCGTGACTTTACGTTGAATACCTCTTGTTTATCACCTCTAAAAGCAATGTGCTGAAAAACAATCTACAGTTACCATCACGCCTTAACAAACTTAAAGAGATCAGAAGTTGAAGCCATTAAAAAATAGCCTAAATGTATATTACATCGACAAACATATGCAATGTAGTCACAAGAGCTAGAATCAATGTCTAAGAATGACAAATACAAATGATGCAAATCGCAAAAGCAACTCACCAGTAAAATGTTTCCATCGATATAACATCCACACTGATCCCGTCGAACACAATCCCCTCCTTGTAGGTAGAATCCGTCGGGACAGTAACATCCTTGACCCCCAGTACAGGATACACAACCAGCAGGTTCAGTACAAGATTTCTGACAAGAGCACGTTCCGTATACTTCATTCGTACGACAGATCGATTGACAAGTGACTCCATCACCAGAGTATCCCGCGTTACAGTAACACTTATGATAAGTTGACCTTCTCTCACAAACAGCATTCACATCACATTGGTAGTTGTTATCGCATGTACGCTGTCCATTATTACAGGAACATCTTTTTGTGCAAGTTGAATCCGAATAGGATTGTCCTTCCTGTAACAAATTTTCCATACTGAAATGTCACTCACTTTTCAAAACAACTGTTTTGGAAAGTAATTAAGCCTCATATGCCAATAACGTTTCTCATAAACTTTTGTGCAAATTCTTTGGTGCAAATTCTTTTTAGAAGCAAGTTGCATCCTCTCGTATTCTGGCAAAATCAATTTCTTGGATTATTTACCAAACTTGTGTAATTTTGCCGGGTTGCTCTAAGGTTTTCTCCAGCAAACCCCTAAAAATAAAATCCCATGTGCTTACGAAGTTTCGTAAATAAATTGCAACAGCAATTTGAATTACTTTCTCTTACTAAGAGTGTCTGTCTACCATTTTTCTTGTAAAAGTCGAAAAATACAATGGAATATTTTAAAGACATTTTAAGCGAGACAACTTTTTTATTAGTTGGTAACGTTATGCCCTGTAAATTTGATTATCTGAATCAATATCTAAAACTTAGGTATTTTGAGCAATGATTGATATTCTTATGTAAGAGCTTAAAACCTGGAAAGGAAGAAGTTTAAAATAAAAATTTACACAGACCTCTGTTTGACTGTCTGGTAAAATAAAAGTGTGTAAACAAAGCACAGTTACATTGGACAAGATTTTTAATCTGTGTGCGGGAAATTATATTAATCACCCAGGAGAAAAGGAATGAAAAGATGGAAGAGAAACTTACGGGTATAATGATTCCATCTATGAAGCAGCGGCAATCTTGCTGTCGAACACAATCTTCTCCTTGTAGATAAAATCCGTCGGGACAAAAACAGCCTTGAACTCCCGTGCAAGATACGCAGTCACCTGGATTGGCACAAGATTTCTGACAAGTACACGTTCCGTATACTTCATGCGGATCACAAATCGATCGGCAACTAACTCCATTACCAGAGAACCCCGCGTTACAGTAACACTGATGATGATCTGACCTTCTCTCACAAACAGCATTAACATCACAGCGGTAGCTATAATCGCATGTAAGTTGTCCATTACTACAAGAACACATCTTGGTACAACCAGTATCGGAATAGAAATCTCCTTCCTGGGGTTCAGGTTTGAGAAAAATTACTTACGTTTCAACGTTGAATAGGAGCAAACAAATCATTTTTCGTATACCATTTATTAACTTTGACGTACAGCTGACCTGAGATACGATACTCTTATGAAATATATTACCCACAATGTTTATCTACAGTCAGGTAGTTTATTGGTTTTATGTCCGAGTACAGTACCTTTTGCTTGCAGATATGTTTATAATAACTAAAATTCTAGAAGAAATTGACGCCAAGTCGATAGTGTGAGTGTAACATAATTTTAAGCTTCAGAGTAACTGATCACAGGGACGAAATTTTAAATCTTTAAAACCGTACCTGCCATTACAAATGCTTGATTGCTTGATTTTTGTTGTAAATATGGATGATTTGTAAAGATCAAAGAACCAAATGTATTACCAGAATGAAAGAGTTAGTTTCACTGACAAAACAGCCTTTGGGTACGCAAGTCTCTACACAGATTTCGCGGCAATCGGTCATTCCGATAGGATCACTGCAGGACGTTTCACAATTACAGCTTTCATGGACCATTTCAATCGGGCAACTTGTAGCAACACAACCTAGCACAGAAAACAATATTAAATAGTTTGAGTTAAAATTACGATTACCGTTACACTGTTTTTAGAAATAGTTTGTCACTGAAAGAAATGATAATCTTTAGTATGTCAAGGTACTCCATATCCGTGTTTCTAAAATTCCTTATAAAACATATTTTGAATGGTTACCTTCAGGTGCAGATAACAATGAAAAAAATTAATTTTGTTCCTAGTACGATCATTACAATGTCTCAGAATCATCAATTTATTTCTTCCGTTTTGGTGAAATTTTAGTGTATGAACAAATACGTAAGTATATACTTATTCCAAAAGGCAAGTAAGATAACATGTTTTAAAGAGTTCCCGAGGATAAATTCGAAACTTACTAGAATTACCGCTGAACTCTTCGGCATTGACTAGTGCATACTGAGCGTACTCATCGCTTATACGGAACTTGTTATATTTGATGTAGAAAAATGATCCGTTGGACAGCATCATGTCAATTCGCAGTTCGTAAACTCCTTGGTTGGTTAAATACGATAACTTTTCGTTGCCAATATAGAACTCGCTAGATAAAAATCCAAAGCCGTTCCGAAAATCTTCCCATGTTCTCGTAAATGTCAAGGATCCATCAAGTTGTCGTTTTATAACCTAATAGGATGAGACAGTTTTATGAATATTCGGTAGGAATTCTTATATGATGCAACATGATTGTTGTCGTTATGAGCTGACAGCTTCTGAAAATGTTTGGAATTTCAGAATGGCAATTAAGTTGTCCTTGTACAATTTATGATGAATTTCCAAACATGGTGTCAAAAATTAGCAAGTTTCTTATGAATGTTTGTAAAAGTTAGAACAGACACTTCACCTTTTGTGAGCATTTTTTTTTCAGAAGTGACCTTACAAAATACGTGTGACATTCTACTTGTGAACACACATAATCACATGTGGCAGGGCATATCAAAATGCATAAGGCAAAGGGTGTGCTTATGAGTGGTGACACATGTGGCATTCGAACCGATCTGACCCACAGGACCACGCTTTTCCCTGCATGATTGTCACACCTTGAAATTCGGGTTAAAGTGGGGGAAAGCTGTATCAAGTTGACACATTGGGCAAACAAGGGCAAAGTGTGACGAACAAGGCCAGTGAACGAAATCGAATTATTGCATTTACTTTACTTAGCACAATTCTTCTCCACACATTTCCAAAATTTGCCTACTTTACCCCTGTTTGCCTCCTGTAACCTGTGTCAAAGCGTGTTTTCTTTTTTGTTTTATTTTCCAAATATTGCCTTATGTCAAACCTGTGGAAATGCAGGTCAATGCGTGGAACTTTGGAAATGTGTGTCATCTGTTTATAAATGACACACATTGTCATGCAAAAATTCTCGGGAACTTCACTCCTCTCCACATCCTACCATAGTTTTCCACAGTATGACACAATATTTTACGTGTGGTACTGAAACTTTTGCCACATGTTTTTTTTTTTTGAAAGGGTATAATTAACTTACCGTCCAACCACCTGGTGAAAATTCGTTGTTGCAATAAACTTCAAAAGGTTTTGGATACCCATCAGGTTTGATGGTATAAACCCCACTAGAGTTACTAAATGAACAGTGTGCATAAACTTCTGAACAATCTCGTGGATACTCTAGTTGTTGGTAAAAGAAGTATAAACCTACAACAAAATTAATGCTACAAATTTAAAAACCAGCCTTGGTCTGTGTGCAAATTACACGGTTTTTACTACGCATTTACCCCCATGTGCAAAGTCTAGTTGTAGTGTATCAATGAAATAAATGAAATGTTGGCTAGGTGAGCACATTATCAGGCCGTACCTTGCACATGTAACAAGGTTAAACATTCCAACAGCACCTTTCGTTGACATTGCTTTTTCAGAATATATATATATATATATATATATATATATATATATATATATATATATATATATATATATATATATATATATATATATATATATATATATATATATATATATTCTGAAAAAGCAATTCCAACAAGATACTTTAAAATCAAGATAAAATTGAGCTGATGACATGACTTTGTTTGACTTTTAGAGGAATGGAAAAATTTTTTTTTGTTAAAATGTCACGTTTATATCTATCGTATTTAGTATAGCTATTTTTATTTTATCCAACTTCTTTTCGTCATGTACATCAAGTGTTAACTGACTCAATTTAGATTATACTATACTATTTTAATTTTATTTTATTTCTGCGTGTTTTGGATTTACTTTTTTTACAATTTTCTTGACAACAGGTGGGTAAAGTTGCAAAACTGCATTATTTTATCATGTGAAAAGGTTTTCAATTTTGGGCTTTCGAATATGTTTCATGTTCAGTATTCCTTCAACGTTGACTAAGACTGAGGTGTATATTTAAGAATAAATAGATTCTAATGCATGGAATTTCCAAAAAGAGATATCATTAATGAAACTGAAAAATATTTAGAACTTACCCTCTGTGCAATTGACTGCGATGATTAACAAAAGTAGGAGGAAGGCACTAAATGAATGACGAAGAGAATTCATGTTGACAGTGAACATCCCCAATTTATTATGCCCATTACTTCTGATTTAACATTCTGAGTAAAAGTGAATGACGTCGCGCAGCAATACGGAAGAGCTGAAGTTCAGGCATGAAGTCTAATGGCAGAGCGATCGCGTTTAAAGCACTGAGGTTAGTGCTGACTCTAGGAAATGAATAAATTTGAAAATGAACGTATATGAAAAGGCATTAAAAGATTCCCTACACCGGATTTAGGACAAATTTAATATCATTACTGCCCATACATACAGGAAGGCAGAAGCTTAAACAAAATCGAGTAAACTGGGCCTGGCACTTGTGCCTTCTCTCTAACTAGCTTTGCTCCTGAGGATATTCTAGTGTTCTATTCAATATTATTATAAAAGGCTTGAGAGATGTATTTTATGTAAAATTAACTCTTGAATTGTTGGACAATCTTTCAAATGTTCTTTCCGTCTGTGTTCTCTACTAGCAGGTTGAAGCCTTTACAATTCTACCGTTTTTTCTTTTTCATAAGCAAGTAACAGTTTTCCTTAATTCACCCTTTTGGATAGCATAAATACCCGAATTTAGAACTATACCCTATTTTTACAAATAGCAAACAGAACCAAATAGAACTAACAAAACAGCCAGGCGGGGAAAATGCCACAGAAAAACATTGGTTGCGTCTCCATCAATTCAATCGAAATGGAAACTAGAACGGTTTATTGTTAACTTTATGAACTACATCAAAACAATACGTGGGTACCTGTGATTATTGTTACAAATAGGTAAGACAAAAGGGGCATTACTTTATCACAACCCAATAAATAATTGATATATGGAAGTAGAAATTTCAGACTAAAATTTGCTATCCGGAAACATCCAGTAACTGTATAACCATGTTACCTCCTAACTTACCTCCTAACTTTAGTCAGGAGTAAATCCGAGAGGTGGAGGAAGATTGCACCTCCCTTTCCCCCTTTCGGGGGCCATCCTTACTCTGCACTGGGAATTTTGTAGTTGAATGCCGAATCTCATGTGACAGCAAATCTAAACATTTCGCTTCTGGTCGTTTTAATTAACGCATGATCGGTCTTTCTAGCCTCATCTAAATTTGAACAGAGTTAAAACGGCATAGTTTAAATATTCCATGAAACATTCTACATCACCTTATCTCGATTTCATGATCCCGAGAAAATGTAGCAGGGTATCCAAAACGCTCCGCGGAAAGAGCACCATGAATCCCGTGTCTTAGCTATTTTGACTAATAGATAATGTTTATTACTAGGCTATTTTGAGATTTACAGTGAACACTCTACATAATACTTAACTACTCCATACAATATTTTCTGTGATCTAAATTTTTGTCAACAGCCAAGATATCGACTCTCACAGGGCTTTATTTCAAAGCTCTTGCCCGAGCCCCTGTGAAAATGTAGTACCTTCGGCACTCACAAATTTATACTTCTCTTGTGCACAACAACCTTTTTTTTGCAAAACTCTGAATCCTTTCTTGATAGGTGTAAAATTTAAACATCGCAGTATCATTTCCTTTGTTCAAAGAATTCCCACCCGCAAGAATGAGATTAATGTTAGAGAACACAAACGTCTGCAAGTTGTTGAGATTTCCACGGTAATACAAAAATCACCCAGTCATCCGAGCCACGAAATACAAACATCACCTTTGGAAAGATATTTACACAACAATCTATTTCTTTTACAGGAATGCCCCGCATAACACCCTTGAATACACAAACAGAATTTGACCTTCTAAAAATCCTTTCAAATACGGTTGCATCCTTCAAATCAAGATGATATTCTTCTTTAGCTGCGTTGTAACGTAGAGTGTTGGTTTTGGCATGTAATGATAAACATGATATGTTGAATTTTAAGTAATAATTTAATATCTGGAGGGCAAGGAAGGGGTTCTGCTAAATCTATTTCATATCACGTACAAGGTTAAAGTAGGAAATGTGATGGTAGCCTTTGAAAGTATGGTTCTAGGTAAACGTAGTGTTTGTATGTTATGACTTTGATCATATCTCTTTTTTTTCCCTTCAGTTCTATTCTTGTTTTTTTTTTCTGAAACAATCTTCAGTGAGAAGTATAAAGTGAGCATATAATCATCTATCGTGTTCAGACTCATGCCAAATATAAGGACAACTTCGTTAAAAGTAAACACTACCCATTACCGTTATTTCCGTCGTGGTAATTCCTTTTACGTCTCTTCATGTGTTCACACAGCGCAGGGCATAAAAATATACAATACTATCATAACAGCATGCCTGCTTGTATAGCATCATAGACAAATACTTACATTCAGTTAAAAAGTTTTGTATTTTCAGGAGAGTCTTATTCAATATTTCCGCCCATCTCTGATCAAATTTTGGCAGCTGAGACACTGTGGTTTGTAGATGATGGATATTTTAACGAAACTAATGGTTGATAAGTAAATGAATTGTTACTTCCAAAATGAATTATAGGGGGAAAGATTCACGTCAGTCCTTATTTATGTGGATTTATTAATAAAATAAATAATGTTTATCTTTTGAAAGAGACTACTTGCATAAAACTCTCCAGCTTTACAATAGGAAACAAGAAAAATGTATGTATGTAACACAAAATACTGAGGCGTTATCAAACATTGAAAAAAAACATGCCATGGTGATTCTTGAAGATCACAAATAGGAATAAGGTGATAATGCCCATAGGCTGGCAGATCACGGTAAAGCTTGTTTATGCAAGCACTGGGACATCATTTCTCATTAATTGCTAAAGCAATTTATTCTCTACACGGAATCTGACATGTCAGTGCTCCCTTGCAGAGTTTGTGTGACTTTCTTGTCAACATTCCTTAATGCTGACCTGTGAAATAGTAAAATGATCTTACTCGGATTGCAGAAATGTACTTTTCACTTTCAGGAAACTGTATTATACCATAGCACTAAAACATGAAGTAGCACCAAATTTAGTACATATGGGGTTACGTTCAAACATTGTAAGATTAATGACCTTCCTCAGTGACTTGACGTGTAATATTAACAAACGTAGTTAGTAATGCAATGTATCTATGTTAATGTAATCTGATTTAAATTGAGAAATGAAAAGCTACCAAGAATTACTTTGCACATAATACCCCAGCCTAGTGAAACCAACTTCTACTTGGTTACTTACATAAAAAACTCAGTAATAACAAAAATCGAAAATTGCTGAGTAACTAATGTTCTCTCAAATTTCCATTGTTCGGACCATTTTGTGGTCGAGTTAACAAAGCCGTGGCCATTATCGTTTCCAGTTTGCAGTAGGAATGAACCCGCTTGAAATAAGCCCAAACAGTCGGTGTTAAGAGTACACATGCGTAATACCAAAAGCAGTTTGCAACAATTGACGGGGAAAGTTGGCTTTGAGAAGAAACTGCATCCCGCTTCCACAACGCCAGTAGACTACCTTGCATATTGTCATGAAAAGAGATGTAAATGGGTGGAGGGGAAAGCTCAAAATTCGTCTCACTATGAATTTAACTACTAAAAGAAAAGTGAAAAAGTCAGTTAATTACCCTTGGCAACTTGTACTAAGTCAACGTGACAACTGAACTGCACACTTCGTGTACAAATGGGGTGTCTTATTGGAAATCGCCACGCAATAAATCTCGTAGAATTTGATATCGCATTGTAACATTCATTTGGACATACGGTATACTGTTAAGGAGCGGGACGGACGGGAAGGAACGTGAGTGAGCCTATTGACTTAAGATGAGCTTGTATTTAGTGTACTCGAAATAGTGCTCGTAGTTTTGTAAACAATTGGCTAGGAAACTAGTTTTTGGAGGAAACGGCACCCTACTCAGACACAGTACCTCACAGTAACCGTTCATATTGTCATGAATTTGAAACAGTAGCCAATGTGAGGGGGAGTAGGGAGATTAATCCTGTATTCATTTGTATAATGGATTTGACTTAACACATACCGTACAATAGCAGTATAAGCTACTGTTTTAGCATACTTTTACAATAAGTCATCGCGACTATTTTCATATTGTCTAAAAGTACTAAAATTGTCGAAGGACCACCGAAAAGTACCTTCTGAAATTGGGACGCCTTTTATCTCCGGGACTTGACCTTTTAGGTACCTTTGTTACGTGTGAATTTGTAAAAACATGTAACGCAAAACACAGCAGCTAATCATGTATTGAACAAAAGTGACATGGCAATTCTTGTAGATCTCAAATACAAATACAGTGACAATGCCCATAGGCATGCGGATCACGAAAGCAGTCATTCCGCAATACTGGTAATTTATTGTCTACACGGAATCTTGCTGGCCCAGCGGCGGAGGAAGATGTTTGACATTGGAGTGGGGGGGGGGGGCAGACCAGATGCGATTTCTCGACCTTGATACCCCTTCCCACACCAAAGCATATTTGCTCATAATTGCTCATTATAATTTTCCGATTTTAATTTAAGCAAAATAAAAATATTCAAAGAGTAAGGAAACAATTACATCATCAACACCAAGCAGCCGTGGTGTAGCTAAGATTTTGTTTTTGTTTGGGACGCTCTGGAGGACTGGGGTTATTTTTTTTTGGGGGGGGGACTCCCATTTACTATCTAAGGTACCAAGAAAATTTGAGACTGAATGCATCCCAGCTCGCCGGAAATGTCACTTGCCGGGCTTGATAGCAGGCATCAAGATGTGCAATTTTTGTGAAAAAATGTAAAGCTTGATTTAATTTTATTCTAAAACACATTTCTGTGAGGACGGATTAGCTGAGCTGGCCGGACTTGGAGTCCGAGGATTGCAAGTTTGAATCCCATTTTTTATCTAAGGGGAGCTCCACCATAGGTTTGCTCGGAGCAAACCGAGAAAATTTGAGATCTTAATAAATCCCAGGTCGCCGGAAATGGCACTTGCCAGGCTTAATAGCAGCCATCAAGATGTGCAATTGTTGTGAAATATTTTAAAAGGTTGATTTGAATTTGTTCTAAAACACATAAACTTTGTCACAATCTATCCGACTTTATTCAAAATTATTCAGAGTGAAGTTAGCCCCATGGATTTCGGTGGGTTGATTGCCGGGATGGAGATTTTCCACAGCCAGAGTCTACTATCATTAAGTTGGTGGCGCCAAGATTTGCCACCGACCCGAATCCCCGACAGCCCCAATGCCGTCGGGTATGAGTGGGATTTGAAGAAAACCTGTATACTAGACCATTTCATTCGGGGCATATATTGCATAAAATTTGTATATAATATAGAGGCATAGTTCCGCCTTAATTAAATGTTTCCCTCGGAATCTAAGCTGTAAAAATTGCAAAGCGCGTGAAGCGCGAATATTTTTGGTAGGTTTTTCCAAAAAACATATGTAAACATTAAGAACAAAAAAGAAAGAAAATCTCTAAGGTTTCTAGACCGTATAGGAGATAATATGCAATGTATCGAAACTACCTTACCTATGCGATGAAATAGCCAAATATTGCTCCGTGAGTCCCTCACCAACTGACAGTACCGCTTGACACACACAAGAGAACAGTTACTAGGCTTTAAGATAAGGGATGAAGTTTGCGACCTCTACATAAACTGTGTACTTTTCCTACATGTTACTTGGTAAGGTGGAAAGGACTTGCGCTATCTAGCGATGTAGAATGGAACTATCGAAGAAAGTAGAGTAGCTCTTCTGCGCGCGTAGCGTTCTTATAAGAACGAAACTGTAAACCGTAGCAATATTGGGGGGCCAAAATGGCATTTGCCCCCCCACAAATCATATTGGGGGTCATGGCCCCCTTGCCCCCCGGTTCCTACGCCACTGTAGCCCGTTCTCCCTCACAGAGTTTATTTCCCTTCCTTGTCAACATCCTTAGTTTCTGACCTGTTAAATAGGAAAATGATCTCATTCTTATCAGAGAAATGTGTTTGTTTGTTTGTTTGTTTTGTTTTGTTTTTTTTTTGTTTCAGTTACTTGTACAATACAATTTGAACCATAGCACTAAAATACGGAGCCGAATACCAAGTATAATTTATATTGTTTCAGACATTGCAGAATGTGTGGCATTTTTCAGTGACTTGTTGTGTCATATTACAAAGGCAATAAAAACTACAATGCATCGATTTAAATTTAATCGGATGAAATTGAGAAACTATGAAGCTGCCAAGAACTAGTGTGTACATCCATACTTACAAAGGAAACTCAGTGATAACGAATTCTGAAAGTTTCCATTGGCGGCGATTCGTCTTTGAAAGTTCGGGAGTGGGGGTAGAGTTAGTGGCACTATCTAAGCGGAGCGCAACCATCAGTTGGCGCAGAACGTGCAAAGTAAAGTTTGGCCCAAAATACCCCCGAGATTACCGGAAATGGTCCTTTTCAGGATTTGCAACGTGTTTCTAAGACAACTGTTAGATCTTCTCAGTTTTCTGTTCTATTAAGACGCTTTCTTAATAACTAACTAAACTTTTTACACGATTTCCGAGTCTGCCGGGTTGACTGCATGTGGAGATACAATACATAGTATCACCATCCAGTGTCATAGGGGATATATCCCCCATCCCCCCAAGATCGCCACCCTTGAAACTTTCTCAGTGACTAATGCTCTGTCAAAATTCCATGGCACGATTTGTAAAACGAATTTTGAATGTAAAATAGCTTCTGCACTATAGTGACAGGTAATGAATGATTCAAATGAATATTTGCCCCTCTTTCAGGGGCCCTTAAATTCAGCCTTAAAGCAATGAAAAACAAAAATACAAATATCCGTCTTTTGGTGATTCTTGAATATAAATATATGCAAGGCACAAGCGGAAGCTGCCTCCTGAACTCGGATGCATATAAATCATTAATTTTTGATTTATTATCATTCCTTGCGTAAATTGAATAAAATGTCTCTTAACAAGACGTGTACTTTGAAACTTGATACTCACGTTTAAGCTGTGTAGAAGGGGGGGGGGGGTCACGGATGAGCCAACTTATCAAGAAGAGAGCCACTACTCGGGGATTTGCCGTCAAGAATGATTGACAGGAGCGGGCATATGGAGCGGAACTATAACGGAAGGGTTTTTGAAAAGATTACACACTGTTGCTGACAAAGAGAATAACTTGAAGCAGGTAGACGAACTCTTAATAATCGTATCTTTGGCAAAATCATCCTGACAATCAAAGAAAGCAGATCTATTTGGATATAATTGGAGATATTAAATAATTAATTTTTGATTTCAAGAGAGAAGATGGTGAGGCATTGTATGATAAAGTGAAAAGGAAGACCATTATTTTGGACACAGATACGTAGTCACGGGCGCCGCGTTTAATTTATTAAAGACCAGTTTTCTTCGTCATCAGCGTGACAAAAGCAGGAATACCGTACTCTGCTGTTGGCGGACAGAGCTGCGCATGGTGACACCGCCGTTATACGGGGAAGGGTTTTGAATATTCGAATATTTATAATACTGAAAATGTTTATTGTATTTCAAAGATGTAGGCAAACAATTCTGTATACGAATTCGGAGGTGTTGGGTATAGCTTCCTGGTTAGACAAAGGGTTACTGCTGGACACCCCCTAAAAGAACGCAGGTGCACGCTTGCACTTTCATCACTGATGATGTTTTTTTTTTCCTCGTTCTTTTCCAATTTACCATCCCACCATACATTTTTTGTAGGATCATGATGATTCCCTGCAAATATCAGTTTTTTAGACTTTTTCAGATTTTTCTGCCCTTCGAGAAGCGATTTCTTTTTCATTGAAAAAGTCCGATAATAGTATACCATGATTTGCATTTGATTCCATTGTTTTGAGTGCAGACTGGTGACTCTCTACACGTTTCGATTGTCAGTGATGATAGGTGTAGTTCGAGCATCCCTTCACCAAAACACTGACAAGATAACTCAAGTATGAGATCATTTTTAGACATTACGAAAGAATACTTTACCGAGGTCTAAAAAAGTACCTTTCTTTTTCTACGATCGATTTTACAGATCATGGGGGAATAAAAACAACAAATAAGGAACTTATTTCTTTCATTAAAACGGAGCATAAATTCTCACCTGATCTATCAGTGCCAAAGACGTATAATATGCAGACACTGTTAGGTAGAGAGGACTCATACCCTTGATATGATGGATAAAACTAATCATCAGGAAAATGATAAGCAAACACGCCAAATCTTGTAAAGAGGTGGGCAAGAAAGATGCGTAAATTCCTTAGAGTCATTTGCACTATTGTTTTCCTTTGTCTAGACACAATCGGTGAAGAATACTTTGGTTTTGTTATTATAATAGATATATACAGTACGAACAACGACGGAGATGATAACAGGTATTATAGGCTGTAGACAAGATACGAATAAGTTGCAAAATTCCATGGACGTTTTGGATGGTATGCTATCCCGTCGTATATACACCATCAGTAAAAAAAAATGTTTTATTAATGTGGTTAAAATACAATCCATATGGCGATAATAAGAACAACAAGTATCGTTTTGTAAAGGACCCCTTTATAGGAGGAATACTTTTCTCTGAACAACGCAGACAGTACACTCTCTCGGCATTTAGACAATGTCATGTAATAATCTTACATTTGTAACATAACCATGGATAATACGTATCATAAAGAAGACATTGAGAGAAACGCGTTAACGGAAGAGCCAATTCGAAAAAGAAGGATATTTCCCTGACCACTATGTACCACTAGTGTGCTATCTGTCGTGTGGCTATCTTCAGCGGGAGAGTTACTCCTTGATAGCTAATACACACCACAGGAAAGGAAAAGTTTGAGAAGATTTTGCAACTCAGGCTGGTTCACAGCCGCTTTAAAATCATAACAATAAACATTTCCTTGAAATACTTTAATTTTGTCTGTAATTCAGCAAGAAAGTCTCTCTACTAATATCAAGAATAACACAAAATATAAGGAGAACGTTACAGATTATGATCATGTCTTGTCTGCTAAGATGATGCTGACCCGTTAAAAGGTTCAGGATCACATTTTATTTTTGTAATAAGTTTTTATGGTAAGACATTCTGGAATGACATTATTTGTTAAGTTGAATCCATTTCGTTTATCTACACCTCTGTCGGTATTTGAACAACTATCTATCAAGGAGGATGTGTTTCCTCACTAGATTTTTAAAAGAAAGTAAAACACAACCCATAATGGATTTCATATCTTACAGCTCATATTTTCGCAAATACGTAAATTCCTTTCAGGAAAGAAAAATCTGGTAACCTTCTTCCAAAAGTGCTCTGCGTGCAGGCCTCAAACGTCCGCCTATGTTTCTTACAAACTGGTACTGGATACGTTTGACTTTTAAAGGTATGATGAAACTCTGTGGAGTGATTTCAGTGGAAATTTGACTTTTCCACAAAACAAAGTATTACTGCAAGTTGATGCCTTTAAAAGGGCAAAATACCAAGGGCTAGCCTTTGTCCAATCAGAAGTGGCGTTTGAATTTGTCTGAAAGATGGGTCAGCCTCTCCGACTGAAGGGTGCACCAACAGGTAGCCGAGTAGTAGAAACGATTGGTTCCCTTTAAGTAGAGAGTAATTATTTCTCTTAGCCAAATTACGCAGAAAATGGGATCATGGCCACTATCCGTCCGGCATACTAGTACAGTCCGATATTAGGCGTAGCGGTTTCATTGAAAAAATTGGGGTTCAGGGAACTGAAACATTTGGAGGTACGAGTTTAGAAAATTTGCAAATTGTGGGCTTCATTGATGTGAACGGGGTTTTTATAGAACAGGCGCCCTATTTACAGAAAAAAAATCCTGAAAAACATTGCGGATGACTATTCGTCGCCTGGGATTGATGCTTATCGTCCCCGATAGGGTCCAGTCTTTCCCGACGGAGCCATGACCGAACCCGACTAGTGCCACTACACAGAATTCAGTAAACTGCAACTGTGCGAATATTTTAGCAAGGAGTCCATACCGTGTGGCAAATGAAGCAACCGGATAAGAGAGTGTTCTCTGATGGTCTTAAAAATAATGAATTCGTGAGCAATCGGTTATACAACTGTCATATGATCTAGACACCTCCTACAAGTTCATATATTATAAATAAAAGTCCAGCATATTATGTAAATCCGTTTGAAAATACACTAAACGCGCTACTTCTTTAGACATGTACAGAATATACCTTCCAAAAATCTTAAATTTACTTTCTATAATGTCTGGCCCTTATTTGTATCTAGTTATTATAAGTAAATGAAGATTATTTTCGTGCATTAAAATATTCTGCTGGTGGGTCTGGTACTCAAACACCCGTACAGTATTACTATAGGTCTCAAAGGCAAGCGGATGAACGGTTCTTTATAAATAAACATCATATACTATTTTAAAACTTCAATTTTACCATTCCCTTCCCATTTTTACCAACTTTTTGAAGTTTGTCTTGCAAAACTTTGTGTGCTGCAAATCTACCAGGATAGTTCACATTGAATTCCTAACACTTTCCTAACTATGTCTAGACAACGGGAAACTTTACTATCCATATGTTGGCACAAAATATAATCTTCTGTTTAACTGTGTTTATCTAGTTGTTCAGTTTTATTCTTTAATATCTCTATGTGGTCTGTATTGAACCTCCGTTTGACAGGTGACAATTTTCCCCATCGCCTGTGTCTAGACAAAGGAGGAGAATACTGTCCATTTTTATTGTTACAAGAATTGGTTCCTGTTTTAAAGCGCACACTGGAAATCCTTGAGACACTTTCATCTTGTGTTTTATGGTTGGTATTATCTACTACAGTTATTTACAAGGTAAAATCCTGTCTCTGAAACTATGTCTAGACGACAGGAGGGTTTACCGTCCATATTTTCAGAGGAAATTACTTGTTGAAGCGCCTGCTTCAAAACCTGTACGGTCGATACATTCTTCAAATGGCTGTTCTTATGGCTTATATTATTAGTCTTATAATCCCTTTTCTCTAACCCTATCTAGACAACGGGAGAAAAAAGACTCACTTTCAGCTGAAAAGAAAACTGCGCTCTAACTTATAATGTGGTATATAAAGTGACACAATACCTGCCTAATGTGCTTTGTATTAGCTATCATGTTTTATTTGAAAGCGCCCAAATGGTTTTTGTAAGATGGGAATGTGCTATCCTCTAAAATGTCTGAGTAAAACAGTAAGCAGTGTAGCTTACAATTTCTGCCGTATACCTACATGGTATTTGTACTCAGTTCAAATACTATCATTGTCTTGTTTATTATTTTTTTTTTAATTTTTACAGTACTACTAAACAATGAAACTTTTCTTTCTTAAGATGGGGTTGCCTTCAGGGCCGTCTGTCTATGCAGAAACTGAAGTTGGGTTAAAACTAAACTAAAACACTCTATCCAAGAGGTAAAACAATGATCGTTTAATAAGTTTACCAAAACCGAATGCGTGTCCGTTAACTTCAATATTTCCCACCCTCGCTTGAATTCACAGGAAGGAATATACCGTTTGAAAACGACGATCTAGATCCCTGAAAATAATGCTTAAAGGAATTAAAGAAATTGTAACAAAATATTGATCTCGAAGGATAAATTTCTCATGTAAACCGAACTTGCCAAGGAGGGAACACCATATTCTACCGCTTAATTCCCTTCAGCGCCACTGGTAATAAAGGGAACCTCCGCCGGGAATTGTTACAATCTACGACATTCACGTTAAAATATCATGTTATGAATGGGCCATGAAAAAAATAAATTAGCCCTTTTTTACCCCACAAATATGTATTCCCCAAGATCTTGCCACGGCTAATCAAAGGCCTCTATGATAAGTGTAGGTTGCGCTACCAAAGCGACACTCTATGGGATTTACGAGAAATTCTTCAGATGCTACTTCTATATTGTCCACTCACGAGACAATGTTGATTAATGTCCTTAACCGTTTTTCAACGGTTCACTACTGACGAAGTTGGGCCATCATTTGTGCCAAAGCAACAGAAACCGGTCTAGCCTGGTCAAAGCGACCAAACAAATAATAATCACCCCTCCCCCTCCAGCACATAATCAACAATGCCACTCAAGTCTTTCGTATGAAATCGCAATTGATGATTTCGGCCTTTCCTTCAAATGTGCGAGGTTCGTCCACTACCCATGTGACGTCAGATGGTGTCACCGTCTACCCTTACTTTACTTTTTTACAGTACTACTAAGCAATGAAACTTTCCTTTCTTAAGATGGGGTTGCCTTCAGGGCCAACTGTCCTTGCAGAAAAAGAAAATGAAGATGGGTTACAACTAGACTACAACACTCTATCCAAGAGGTAAAGCAATCATTCAATAAGTTTTCCCAAACAAATTCGTTTCTCTTCCCTTCAATATTTCCTACTTGAGCCTTATCCAAGGACAGAATGGGAATGAACATATAGTACTTGTTTTCAATGATGCCAAATGAGGTTCGCTAGCGAAGGTTTTGAAAAATCCAACTTGAAGTTTGGAGAGTGTTCCAAAAGGGAGCTGGATAACCACGCATTAACTGTCTTATTCAATGTCTATTAAACGTTCTTGTAGTAATAAATTCGACAGGCCTGCTATGAGAGTTAGTTCGTTACCTGCCTTTGCAAAGTTTATTTTGAGCATGGATTGTGTGTGTGTGGTCTTTTTTTAAATCAACGCTGCTGAATCACGTCAATAAGAAAATAATAGTTGCAACTTATTTGGTTCCCTGAAAGTAATATCGAATTAATCTGTAAAATCCCTAGGCCCGTACGAAAGGTATTTTTACACCCCTCGCAAAACTTATCCCGGAATTAAAAGGCCAGGATACGATAAATGAAAACGCATTTGCAACAAAACTAGGCAAACAATTTCCCGAAATTGCATGGTCATGGATATTCGACACCAGTCTATATGATTGAAGGAGGTCTAGCCTGGTGGACACATTTCGATGGTTTGAAGCAATGTGCAATGTGCTCCTGCAATTAGGAAATTTGTGACCGAGAGGCCATTGGCAGCTTTAAGTGAATACAGTTTAAATCCGTAAGATTTTTCAATAGTTAGTTTCCTTAAAAAGTGGAGCATTTTTTAATCAAACGTTAAACAGGGGATTGTTTATGTTTTGTGCACAAGGGACACTGAAAAATCAATGACCAGTGGTCCCATGTGACTACATCGTAATGTTTGGCCTAAATGAAAAACTACTTGCAGTCAGGGAGCTCCCTGTTGCAGTAAAGGGGTTTATTGATCCTATGGGCAGTGAAATAGATCATCATGGTGGTAATCAATAGCTTACTAAGTGTCATTAATGGCTGATCACTTATTGATTTCCTCTGTCTGTGGATTTTTAGTGCCGTATTTTCTATCACTCGACGTCAGGAAGTACACGTACAAAGTCACTCGCGAAAACGATAATCAGCTTGGTTAATCGGGTCTCATAACATTCAATATTTTATTAAATATCCAAAGTGTTATTTAATATCTTTAATTTTATCATCTTGAAATCATTTTATGAAAAACAAGAATGATAATAAATTTTTATTGAATAAAAACAATGTAACCTATCCTAGTAAATTCTCTTTTTATAGAAATACCAAGCACTTGAAGTATCATAACTTTTCCCTTGTTTTCCTCGGGAAAATAGTCTCCTCCCGCGTATCCATTAGGTACTGCCAGCTTGATGCTACACAGCCCTTATGTGTAAAGATAATCTGGGTATCTGTGCGAAACCCAATTAAAAGTATGGTAAGTTCAAGTACGCTAAGAGGAATGTCTGCCTAATTGTTATATCTAAGGCTTGCTTTCTCATTTTTGATCTGTACTGCGTTATTTAGTGAGGAGAGCCCGTTCAAACTACACGGAAGTATATTCTCCAAAACGTAAATCTACTTTTCCTTTTTTTTCCTGATTGTCCCCTATTTTATTGTTACGTGTAAACTGATAAAAATCGTTTATCTAAATTAGATTTGGTTAACAACACAACGGATAGACTCCCACGTACCTATTTTACAAATGGAAAACATCCATGATAAGAAAGTGGGGTGTAGGAGATTTGCATGCAGTTGCCCTCTTGGTCTGTTCGTCTCTTTGTTTTGGAGACATTTGTGTAAATCATCAAGATAGTCTCTGGTAACTGTTTATATGTATTTGTAAGATGAATCTAGGGCATAAATCCAAAATGATTCCTGTTCCCTTACTGCGTTGCTTCATTCGCTTAAATGACATAGTCCCCGCCCTTAGCAGTGTCATATTCTTACCAATTGCATTGAAACCCCTGCCTTGCATTTTACATGAAAATATGAAACAGTTTTTTTTTTCCTCCTATACGAACTTCCTTTTATCGTTGATCTTGAGTCACGATTCGTGACATAGGAATTGGAATAGGCTGGACTGAGAGGCAATTGAAAGTTTATCTTAAGTATACTTCAGCTAGTCTTCGTTTAAGGAGCCAGGCCCCATACTTACTTTTTTCTGATAAATATCAAACTTTTTAATAACTGTACTTCAGAACTATAAAAAAATATTTGTTGTCTTACCATCCAACTGGAGCTCTTTTAGTTGAGAGCAACCTTTTAACATATTATATGTCATTTTCTTCTTTTAGTAAGGCTATATCTTTAAATCACACAGCCATTAATACAAAACTGTCCTATCGAAAAAGTGGTAAATGATAGTTTGTGGTTCTACGGTATTTATAAACAGTTTGGAATACCATGAAAGAAAATAACACAAATGGATAAATGGATAACATAATTATCAATAAATTATTTCTTCAACATTTCAACTACTTACAAGATAATAAAAGTTGTTTCCTAAAATAAACTATAGTTGATGACGAGTTTGGTAGTGTTTTTAATTAATTGACTTCTCCATATTCTTTGTCCATGACATTTTTCCTGTTCCCTCCACGGAACCCCAAAGAATGCCAATAAAGTGCATGTCCTTCTAACAATGCAGTAGTGCTGAGAACCTCCAGTGACAAATTCATTCGTTTTATGTCCTTTAAAACCATTAAAATAAGCAAACGTATAGCTTTTGCTCCGCATGATTAAGACATGATGTTTAAGTAAATATTTCCGGAAATGTTGAACTTCATGGTTGAGAACAAAAACAAAACAAATAAGCAATGTCACTTATTGTTACATATTTATATAACTGTCTTCCGTCATCATTTTCAAATAGGTGAGTAAATGCAAGACACAACTAACTTCTTTTAATCCTCTCTTACTGTTCACTTGTGCAAATTTGTCATTTTACCGTAGAAAATCTAAGCAACAAATAAACCTCTATCAGCCCATTGGTGTGCTCCGTTGTGAATTCAGCAATCACAAAGTTCGACGTATTTTCATCTTTGTATATTTTATATGACAGTGATAAAAATGATAATAATAATAACAATAATAATAATAATAATAATAATAATAATAATAATAATAATAATAATAATAATAATAATAATAATAATAATAATAATAATAATAATAATAATAATAATAATAATAATAATAATAATAATAATAATAATAATAACGGACAGTAAATGCCGAATGTGCACAGAAACAGATGAAACGGTGAACCACCTCGTAGCTGGCTGCCAGAAACTTGCAGCCACTGAATATCTGGAGAGACATAACAAAATAGCAGCTGCCCTGCACCTTGAAATATGTCGACACTACGGTATCCCCACAGCTGAGCAACATCCATGGCTGCATAGACCAGAAGACAGTCCCTGAACAGACCGAGTGAAAATACTGTGGACTTCGAAGTCAGAACTGACAAGGTCATAACAGCAAGGAGAACCTGACATAATTGTAGTTGACAAGCAGGAAAAGACCGCCAAGATAATAGATGTTTGCGATCCCCCTTGATAAGAACATACGAGGGAAAGAAGCAGAAAAGACACAAAAATACCAAGACTTGAAGTTAGAGATACAGAAACTGTGGGATGTCAAAGCAGAGGTGATACCAATAGTGATTGGGGCACTCGGTGCAGTCAGTACCAGTCCTGGAAGGCCACCTCCAAAGGGCACCCGGAGAACATGACATGAGGAGAACTCCATGAAGCAAGCAATCCTCGGCAGCGCCCACATTCTCAGAAGGGTAGCTTGACCTCCCAGGATCCGGTAGGATCCCGATGTCAGCACCTGTGAATCCAGCTGAGAGAAAGAGCTGTGAATGAAAGGATAATAAATAATAATAATAATAATAATAATAATTAATAATAATAATAATAATAATAATAATAATAATAATAATATAATAATAAATATATAATAATAATAATAATAAATAATAATAATAATAATACTAATAATAATAATAATAATAAATAATTAATAATAATAATAATAATAATAATAATAATAATACTAATAATAATAATATAATAATAATAATAATAAGATAATAATAATAATAATAATAATAATAATAATAATATAATAGATAATAATAATAATAATAATAATAATAATAATAATAATAATAATAATAATAATAATATAATAAATAATAATATATATAATAATAATAATAATAATAATAATAATAATAATAATAATAATAATAATAATAATAATAATAATAATAATAATAATAATAATAATAATAATAATAATAATAATAATAATAATAATAATAATAATAATAATAATAATAATAATAATAATAATCAAAGATGTTCTTTCCATAACCTCGGTTATAGTCACCATTGAGGTTGGCATAAGAACAAATTCGATGACGGCTGCCTTCTGGAAAATAATAGCAATAGCTATAAGAATAATAATAGTACTCACCGCCGTGCCACCAGCCACTTCGACGTCCTTCGGCACAGTCAGAGGAGCTTTTCCCGTCGTTGTCTCGTTCGTACGTGCTGAACGCAATGTTTCGAGTATTATAGAGGCTATAGCCTGCAGTGCAAGAGGGAGAGATGGACGTATAGCTGCATAAGACATTTATGTTTACTCGGCATGTTAACAAAAGCTACATTATGGAGTGAAATTTCATTGTCGTGAGGGTTGGTTTAATATAGAATACCTTCTATTTGAATAGAATTTTGAAGAATTCTTCTTTGTTTTATTTAGTTGTTTCCTTTCTTACATTCTTTATATTCTACATTGTATTGGAAGCTGGAAACAGTATCGCATTTTTAAACGCTTGAGCACTTTCATTGTTTTAAAATTAAATTTATTTAAATAATTTAACCATTTAATCATTTAAGCAATAAACTACACCATTATTTTGTCAAACATTTGTATTAGCAATAATGCTTGAATATATACTTGCACCTACCCTGAATAGAATTGAACTTACTTAAATGTCAACCAGAAATCATTTCTACTGTTTACATATTCTGGGGACAGTGTAGTTTCAGGAAATTTCCTTGAATGCACAGTGACCGAGTCTTTGCGAGCAACCACAAAATGTAACACAGAGTAACTGCTCCCCAAATCCTTGAAATTTAAATCAATGGCAGATGATTTCTTTTTCCTTTTGATTGTACCTTTGATACATTAAGGATCTCGTGACATCCGATTTAAACCAGGTTTTCACTTATGAAACGTGAACTGAGGTTACCCCGCACTTAAATGTGTTTCCATATTTTTATGATACTGAAAGTTACTGGTTTGTTGCAATTGAATAAAACTTTCACATAAGAGATCGTATTTGCAGTGAACAGTACAAAGGCGATACCTTATTACATTTACCATCTTATTTGTGAGTTATGCCAGTGATTTATAGATCAACGATCACTAAAATAATATAGACTAGGGGCATTCAGACCGTCTTTTACATTTTTGTGAAGGTACATCTATCTAGCTGCATGCTTATAGCTGCATTACGTAAGAGGAAATCTTCAACTTGCATTTCATGTAAGTCATAATAATGAACATGAAAAGACATGAATGTCACTTAAGATAGTTACGACAGTTAATTACTTTTTACTAGCTTTCTTTTTAGCTGAAGTAGGTCCTCGTTTATCGGGATTTAAGTTTACTTTGATCTACTGCAATGAGGACAACTCAACTGCATTTTACATTGTTTATTGGATTTTAATTTATCAAAATACTAATCAGTGGTATATAGGTTAGAAATCCTTGTAACGTTATTCTGCGAAACTTGACAAAACGTTTTGTCTATTGTGATTTAATTGAAAATATACGATGGAAAATTGGCAGAAAGTAATAAATGAAGACTTATCTAATGAATAAAGACTCATATATTATGTAAACCAACTTTTCATGAAAGCCATCAAGATTTTGTACTAACCGGATCCACTTTGACTACCGACGTCAGTCACCCTACATTTGTTGGCCTCGTTGTGAATGCGAAACCTGCTGTACTTATGAGACCTGGGTGAATGAGATGACAGTACATAGTCAGCGCGATATTCATACGTGGCTTGTTGTGTCAAGTAATAGAGTTTTTCATTTCCAAGCCAAAATTCTCGTCGGATGTTGCCAAATCCGTTTTTGCAAAAAGCCCAGTTTCTGTAAAAGTCGGTAGTACCGTCAATGGGGCGTTGAAAAACCTACGAATAAATAAAGGAATAACATATGGAGAAATTAAATGTATGATGAGTGTAAAGATTTTTTGAGCCTTTTGTAGCATGATGTGGAAAGGGTTTGAAAGTTACATTGTTGTCTTGCCGTTAAACACTTTTCAAAAAATTTTTACCGAGAGCTTCGCGGGAGCCATAATCGGTATAGAATGGTGATTGTTTAATACGCTTACGACCCAATAAGCGATACTGAAAACGCCCTTGCTAGTCCTTTTCACCACCTTTGCTATACTACTGATCATCTCTAAAACTATCCTCCAAAAGAGTAGCATAATGTTGCATGCGAAGCAACCATAAATTAACAAAAGTTTCTCACAGGGGAGGGCTACGCTCCCCCCTCCCCTTAAACCCCTCCCCAGTCACGACACCTTTATATAGGGACAAAGGAAGGATCCCCACATGCTGTACTACCAAACGCCAGGGGCATAAGAAGGTGCCGATTTACGCGCCGCCACTGCAGTCAGTAAAACATCCAGCCAGTCGGAAAATTAGAATTCACTAAATTATGGACATTTTCCAGCCATATACGATCAACTCCAAAAATTTTCCAAAGATAGCACCGTTTTGCACCTAAGCAGCCTTAAATTAACAAAAAATTCTCAAAGGGGAGGGGACGCCCCCTCCTCTTAGACCCCTTCCCAGGATGACACATTTATGTAGTGACAAAGGAAGGATCCCCACTGCTGTATACAAACGAAGGGTGCATAAACAAAGTAAAATTTACACGCCTCGACTCAGTTGGAAAAAGCATTCAGCCAGTCGGGACTTGGGACCTTCACACCCCAAACATATCACCCTAGCAGCGGGCCTAGTCGGGTCCATGATCTCCGACAATGATCCACGCTGCGATGCGTGGTCTCAGCTGTTTTAGGACCTGATGAAAATAACATCATGAAGTAATTCCGTTGACTACGTGTATTTCACCTGGCAGATCGTCTATGATGGTCATGTTAACATGGAAATGATAATTCTTATTAGAATGGGACAACGTCAGTCATCATATAAGGAAAGGGACTATAGGAAGACACCCCCTCTTCAAAACCAAAGGGATTGGTTAGTGTTAAGTCATGTATGCCCCCCCCCCCCACATTTGATTACGGATTGACGCCACTGATTTGATTACATCATCGGACCATTTTCATTACTGGACTGTTTTACCAGTTAATATCATGAAATCCCGCATAAAAATTAGCTCCCTAGCCTACAAAGTCGAGTGTGCACTTTACTGATAGCCCTTTAGCGAAATAGTTCACTGTCTAACTTTGTTTTAATTTTCACCGGTTTCAAGCTCCTCGTTACATCGAAGCTCACAGGAAGGACTTGTACGCTAATTTGTAGGGAAAATAAAGCCCTCAATTGAAATTATTATACCCCGTCATCCTATTTCAGGAATAGCTTTTTTCAATTATGTGACAATATTTTTGTTCCTTATTTGTTACATTCATATAAAGTAACTCTTTGTTTTACTTTAAGAATGTAATGTTTTTATACAGAAACATAATGAAAAATACTCGTGAGATAATAAGAGGAGGTTGTAAGACTTAGTGAATTTTGGAAATAAATTTGGGGCGACTGTTTTCTCCGTTTAACTTAGAGTACCTTGATGAAAGCCATGCGGAGTTGTATAACTTGATGATGGTTTCTTTCTTGACTCTACTTAAAAGACGTCGGTTCATATGTGTTAGGCTACTCAGCAAGGAATACTTTCGAAGTGTTTATCCGACTACCTTTCTGCACCCCACCCCCAAGGAAGCTTTAACTTTCAGTCAGGTATTTAAAAATGCAGTGTACTTTAAGGGCTAGGTACTTTTATAAGAAAGGACTTAGTAGGATACTTTGCAGTGCTTTGATTCAATAAAAAAACGTGATTTCAAGACCATAAAATTAAAGATATTTAACAAAACCTTGCCTGTTATCAGACCAGATTAACAAAGCTGATGATAGTTATGGCGAGTAACTTTTTGCGTATTTTATTTCCTGACGTCGCGTGATAGAAAACATGGCACTAAAAATCCATAGGCAGAGTGAACCAATAAGTGATCAGCCATTAATGACACTAAGTAAGCTGTTAATTACCACCATGATGATCTATTTCACTGCACATAGGATCAGTAAACCCCTTGACTGCGACAGGGAGCTCCCTGACTGCAAGTAGTTTAATAATTTAGGTCATACATTACGATATGGTCACATGGGACCGCTTGTCATTGATTATTCAGTGTCTCCTGTGCATGTAATATCAATGGTCCCTCTTTTAACGTTTTTGAGTAACAAAGCTTCATTTTTTAAAGAAAATCTAACCATTGAAGAATCTTACGGATTTGAGCTGTATTCATTTAAAGCTGTCAATGTCCCCTTTGGTCTCATATCTTAATTGCAGGAGCACATTGCAGGCTGCTTTAAAGCATAGGAATGAGTCCAACAGCCTAAACCTGCTTCACCCATTTAGACTGGTATCGAATATCCATGGCCATACAATGTCGGAAAATTGTTTGCCCAGTTCTGTTGCAAATGCGTTTTCTATTATCGTGTCCTGGCGTTTTAATTCCGGGATAAGTTTTGCGAGGATTTATTTACGGATTTTACAGATAAATTCGAAATTACTTTCAGGGAACCAAATAAGCTGCAACTATTATTTTTCTTATTGACGTGAACAGCAGGGATGATTTCAAAAAAATAAAAAAAAAAAACACACACACAGTCCATGCTCACAATAAACATTGCAAGGGCAGGTGACGAGCTTACACTCTTAGCAGGACTGTTGAATTCATTACCCCTAGAACTTTTCAATAGAAATTAAACAAGAGAGTTAAGGTGTGGTTTTCCAGCTCCTGTTTGGAACTCTCTACTAACCTCAAGTTAGCCAGTACATTTGCTAGGGAACCTCGTTAGGCAAAATTGAAAACAAATACTAAATGTTTATTCCCATTCTGTCCTTTGATAAGGCTCAGGTAGGAAATATGGAAGGTAACGGACACGCATTTGGTTTTGGTAAACTTATTGAATGATCGTTTTACCTCTTGGATAGAGTGTTTTAGTTTAGTTGTAACCCATCTTTAGTGTCTCCATAGACAGATGGCCCTGAATGCACCCCATCTTAAGAAAGGAAAGTTTCATTGCTTAGCAGTACTGTAAAAAAGAGAAAACAAAACAAGAAAATGATAGTATTTAAACTGAGAAAAATGCCATGTAGGTATACGGCAAAAATTGTAAGCTAAACTGCGCACGGTGTTACTCAGCCACTTTAGAGGATAGCACACTCGTCTTACGAAAATCATTTGGGTGCTTTCAGATAAAACATGGTAACTTATACAAAGCACATTGGGCAGGTATTGTGTCACTTTGTAAGCCACATCATAAGTTAGAGCGTAGTTCTCTTTTCAGTTGAAAGTGAATCTTTTTCTCCCGTTGTCTTGATAGGTTTAGAGAAAAGGAATTAACGCTAATAATGTAAGTCATAACGACCTCACCTCGGAGAATGTTACGACCGTACAGGTTTTGTAGCAGACGCTTCAACAAGTGAAAGTTTCCTTTAAAAATATGGACGGTAAACCCTCCTGGCGTCTAGACATAGTTTGCGAGACAGGATTTTACGTTGTAAATAAATGTTGATAATACCAACCATAAAACACAACGAATGTGAAAGCGCCTCAAGGATTTTCAGTGTGTGCTTTAAGAAGGGGCCAATTCTTGTTACCATCCAAATGGACTGTATTCTCTTCCTTTGTCTAGACACATTCGATGAGAAACATTGACGCCTGTCAAATGGAAGTTTAATGCAGATCACACACAGACATTTAACAATAAAACTGAACAATTAGACAACACGGTTAAACAGAAGATTATATCTTGTGTCAAAATATGGATAGTAAACATTCCCGTCGTCTAGACATAGTGAGAAAGGTTTTAGGATCTCAATATGAACCATCCTTGTATATTTGCAGCACACAAAGTTTTGTAAGAGACACTTCAAAAAGTGCAACAAATTGGTATAACAATTTGGACAGTAGACTATTCGGTCGTCTAGATACCGTCAAAGAAATTGTATCACTCTGTTAACAGGGTATAAAACACAGACGATGAATAGACACGCAGAAGGAAAAGGTGTACATTTAACAACGATTAATCAAACAAAGGGCAATAAACTTTCGCTCAGGCAGACAGTGACAGTACACTTTGCTGATATCTGTCTCATAGACAAACCGATCTCGTATTTGTCAATGACTGAAACCTACTTGTAATTCGGAAAGAAACGACGATGACAAGAGTTCATTCTTTAACGCATATATTAACCAATAAAAGAGGGCGTGAGAGTGGAACTGGGGTAATGAAATAATATTCTGTTTCTAACTGTAAGCGATGAAAAGTTCTTAAAATGTTATGTAGGGAGTAAGCTACCTATCACTGAATTCGTTCACAATGACTACCAGGCACGTAGTCAAGATTCGATATGAGATGAAAGGTGGGGCTCATTAAGGAGAAAAAAGCGATGCCGAGTACATTCTCTGCTTCCTGCCCTAGTCCCTTCCCCTCCCCAGAAAATGGTACCACAAATTAAATTAATGTTGCGTGCGAACCCTGCCTGATTACTTATCATCATGTTCATTTATCATGTACACTTTTCGCATATTTCATTCAAGATAATCCATTTCCTTTGCTAAAGCGTCTTTTTGTTTCATCAGTAAATCTGATAAAGTATACTTTCTACTGAGAGGGACTATTTTGCGTATGGCCAATCCGGTTGGCCAGCTTTCCTTTCATTGAAGTATTTAACGTACACGGAATTAAATGGCTTGATAAAGAGCCTTCAATACTGTAAGACACACACCAATGGAGATGCAGTATCCAGATTCAGTTTTTCAACAATCGGTTTAATCCATTAACACAATTAAGGATTCTTTGTGTCTTGTTTTACAGACTATGCCTTGTCTGATAAGATTTTAGTGCTGACCCGTTAAAAGGTTTCAAGATCACAACTTATTTTTGTAATAAATTTTTGTGGAAAGGCATTCTGGAATGAAATTTATTTGTTGGGTTGAATTCGTTTCGTTTTATTTATCTACACATACGTTCACATTCTTTTATTATTTTGACAACTACTAATCAAGGAGGATGTGTTTCCTCAATAGATTTTTACAAGAAAGTTAAATACAACCCATCCTGGGTTTCATATTCTAAAGCTCATATTTTGGCAAATATCCAAATTCTTTTAAACAAAGAGAAATCTGGTAACCTTCTTCCAAACGTGTTCTACATGCAGGCCTCAAACGTCTGCCCATGTTTCTTTTAAACCGGTATTAGATATGTGTGACTTTCAAAGGAATGATAGAACTCTGTAGTGTTTTCAGTAAAAGTTTGAACGTTACCAAAAACATAGTATTACTACAAATTGATGCAGCCATTACAAGGGCAAGATATCAAGGGGTAGCCTTTGTCCAATCATAAGTGGCGTTTGAAGTGGCCCGAAAGGAGGGTAAACCTCTCCGACTGAAGGATGCAGCAAAGAGTAACCTCCACAAAAACGATTTGTTGCCTGAAGTAGAGAGTAATTATTTTTCTTAGTGAAAGAACGCAGAAAATGTAGCGGTTTAATTGGATAAAACTGGGGTTTAGGGAATTGAAACATTCGGAGGTATGAGTTTAGAAAAATTGCAAAAAATGGGTTTCATTGATGTGAATGGGGTGTTTTATGGAACAAGCTACCTACCTACTGCAAAAAATTATGAAAAACTCTCGGAGGACTATTCGTCGCCTGGAATTGATGCTTATCGTCTCCGATGTGGTCCATTCTTCCCGACGGAGCCATGACCCAACCCGACTGGTGCAACTACACATAGTTCAGTAAACTGCAACTGTGTGCATATTTTAGCAAGTAGTCCATAAGGTGTGGCAAACGAAGCAACCGGACAAAAGAGTGTACTCTGATGGTCCTAAAAATAATAAACTCGTAGGCAATCGGTAATAAAACTGCCATATGACTTAGTAAACAATAGACACCTCGTAAAAGTCCATATGTAATTATATATAATTTCGTGCATTAAAAGTATTCTGCTGGTGAGTCTGGTTTTCAAACCCCGTAAAGGACTACTACAGGTCTCATAGGCAAGCGGATGCAGGGTTCTTCATATATAAATATCATACTTATTTCATTTCCTTCCCTTTTTCACCAACATGAAGTGTTTGTTTTATCACTACTTCCTGCTTAAATGATTATTACAGCTCGTTATTGTGTACAGGTCTCACGTAAATTTTACAGTCTTGAAAGCGAAACAAAATGTAGTACAAGATTCGTACTTAGAAGCTAATCTATTAGCTCAGACAAGAAAAGAGTAAAGAGTTGAATCGTGAATTTGATTGTTTATTGGCTTTGATAGGAAAAACAAACTCTATTATTTAAAACATAAGTTTTATCTTATCAGGATTCCCTGCCCAAATGACACTGAAAATTAAGTTTTCTACCTCTTTGATAAAACGTAACACTATAATTAATCCAATTAGTGATGGTGGCTTAAAAGTTACCCAAATAAGTTCTTTTATTGACAGTCTTAAATGTACTTGGGGTTCGTCGATATGTTGATGTTTCGAATGGATCACGGAAATTTTCCTCTGACTTTAACTTAAATGTGTTTGTAAAAAATACTTTTTTCATATTAACTGTAGTCCACGTGACGTTAAAAAATTTTCCAATAACTTTGTTAGGCAGGTCATAGAGGCTCGGTGTCGTGTCCCCTATTTATATATATTTTAAATATTATATTATATTATATTATATTATATTATATTATATTATATTATATTATATTATATTATATTATATTTATATTATATTATATTATATTATATTATATTATATTATATTATATTATATTATATTATATTATATTATATTATATTATATTATATTATATTATATTATATTATATTATATTATATTATATTATATTATATTATATTATATTATATTATATTATATTATATTATATTATATTATATTATATTATATTATATTATATTATATTATATTATATTATATTATATTATATTTTTTTTTTCCTCCATCATTTTATTGAGATTTGAGCTAAATTGATTTCAAAGGCAACGAAAACAGCCTATACCCCTTTAAAAGTCAAGGATGAGATTACAGTGTGCAAAAGCATCTTTGAGGTCAATGAAGTTAATAACACTTTTACCTCGTGTTTTGCTATGATCATAAATATACTTCTCTACTCGGAGAGCAAACTGAAACTTATACAGAAAGTCAACATAATTTAGATTCTTATTTTGGCGCTTCATACTAAAAATAAAATATTTCAAATGCAGAATGAGGAAATTATATGGATGGCGCTTTTGCTTTTGAAAACCAAAAAAGATATCATCTTTTGAAAAATGAAATTCAGAGCCAAACAAAAAACTTTCAACTTCACTTATAAATGAAACTACATGGTTACATTCTACAAAAAGGTGACTAAGTGTTTCAGTCTCAGAGTTGCAAAAATAACATAAATCAGTTTCAGAGATGCCCATTAAATTTAAGAGTCTGTTTGTGGGGAGAATTCTGTGAAGAAAACGGAATTGAAAATAGGAGAGTTTGGTTTCCGAGACTGAGTGCCATGGCATACTAAATATTCCTTCCCACTCATCAGTGGTTACATGAGAAAACTCACTTTTCCATTTTGTTAAAGCCGTAGGTTCCGCAACGATTTTAACCAAAAACTTGGACCTGTATGCAAGTTGTGAAATACTATTTGACTGCATAATTTTATCAAAGAAGTCTATGCAAGAGTTCATTAAGTTACTTCGGAAGCAGCCAGACTGCTTCCAATGCAAAGGGATACTATGTATAAGGCCCCAATAAGTTGTGAAAGGGAAATCATTTAGTTGAAACTTCTCCCTAAAAGACTGATAACTTAGCGGATTACCATCATTATTGAAAAAATCGGACACAAACTTTACACCATTACTGTACATAAAATCATAGTAAACCGTGGTATTATTAATGCGGTATAGTGATTGTTCCAAACAACTTGATTTCCAAAATTTGCAACAGGTAAATGAAAGGTTGCATCCAACCACGCTCTCACAGTATGGTAAACAAATTGATTAGGTATAACAGGGAGATCATCAGATTTACAGTTACAATGAAAAATAAGCTGCCTTCCTACAGCAAACAAACTTTCATTAAAGAAAAGTTTCCAAACTCCCTCATTATTATCACAGTACCGCTTGACCCACGTACATTTTAAACTTTTGATAAAGCTTGGAATATGAACTACTTTTAGGCCTCCTTTATTAAAATGATTAATTATGCAACTCCTTTTAACTTTATCTTGATTACCTGCCCAAATAAAATCGTAAATTACTTTCTCTACATCCTTAATGAAAGAAATGGGCGGGTCGGGAAGTACTATAAAAAGATAAACTAGCTGTGATAATGCATAGGTTTTAACCAAAAGAGTACGACCAACCGGGGTTAAGTCTCTCATAGACCAAACCCGCAGGCAACTTTTAAGTCTAGATAACTTCGGGATGAAATTCAGTCGAAACAGATCATTACCATTATGATTAAAAGTTATTCCTAACATTTTAACTGGACCAGATGAAAATTTAAGGATGTAAAAGTTAACAAACTCAGGGGGTCGCTGGATGAAAGTACCAAGAGGAAACAAAACTGACTTAGCCGTATTGATAGTTAAACCGGAGGACCTTTGAAACACGTCAAGAATGTGTAGGGTCTCATCAAGGGATTCACGACTGCCATCTAAAATAAAATTAGTGTCGTCCGCATACTGGAGAAGTTTTGTTTCTTTACCTTCGACCACATATTATATTATATTATATTATATTATATTATATTATATTATATTATATTATATTATATTATATTATATTATATTATATTATATTATATTATATTATATTATATTATATTATATTATATTATTATATTATATTATATTATATTATATTATATTATATTATATTATATTATATTATATTATATTATATTATATTATATTATATTATATTATATTATATTATATTATATTATATTATATTATATTATATTATATTATATTATATTATATTATATTTTAATTATATTATATAATATAATATAATATAATATAATATAATATAATATAATATTATATTGTATTATATTATATTGTATTATATTGTATTATATTATATTGTATTATATTATATTGTATTATATTATATTATATTATATTATATTATATTATATTATATTATATTATATTATATTATATTATATTATATTATATTATATTATATTATATTATATTATATTATATTATATTATATTATATTATATTATATTATATTATATTTTTTTTTTTTTTTTTTTTTTTCCTCCTGTTTATTCAGTATTGTTCCAAACTTGGTATAAACATGTTGTGTTAACACTGTTAATATGTACAAAAATTAATCGAGTATAAAAGTCCTCTTAACATCATGGTAAAGCTTTTGGTTCTTACAGTGTTGTAAAACATTTACAGCAAACTTAAATTTGTAAAAAAAAATACTTCTTTATCTAACTGCTCATTTTTCTTTGAGCAAACATAAATATAGTACTTCATGTGCAAAATCAAAAAATTATACGGGCTGTACTCTTCATGGTGAAACCCAAAGAAAATATCATGTTTTGAAAAAAAGAATTGCTTGTTGAGAAACCGTCTTTCCATTTCTAAAATAAAATTTGAAACCAAGCTACAGTCCCAAAATAAGTGTTCGATTGATTCCTCATGTATGTTACAAAATGAATACAATGGAGAATCCACCTTTTTCATATAAAAAAGCAATTTTCAAGTTGGAATAATTCTGTGTAGGAATTGAAACTGAAAATATTGTAAACGTGCTTCAGAGATACTTTTAAAAGGCATTCTAAAGTAAGTAGTCCACCGATCTTCATTTTCCTGAACAATGTTGTTCCACTTGGACTGAGAGGTAGGCAAGGTAGCCAACCTCATTAGTAAAATAGGGTAGATGACGTGAGAAACTGAAAATTTTCTCACCATAATTTTCTCTATTAAAAGTTCGGACTTAGTTGGTTCAATGACAGTATCATTTACATTAAATCTCCAATGCATAGGAATAGCTTTTATTAAACCCCAATAAGAAGTAAATGGAAAATTTAAAACATTGTAATTCCTGGTAAAAGTTAAGTAGTCTAGGGGTACATTGTTAACATTAAACAGGTCACTGATTTTCATAACTCCTTTTTTATATAAGTTATCATAAAACACAATTTTACCATCAATTTTAATATTAGAGTTATTCCAAATGTACTCATTTCCAAAATTTAGTTCAGGTGTAGCAAAAGAAACATCACACCATGCTTCAACAACTTGACGACGAAACATGTTCTTTATACCCTTAACATCAATCTTAGCACAATTGCAATAGAAGAAGAAGGTAGATCCATAAGATTTTAAAGAGATATCAAAAAAAATTTTCCATGGACTCGCAGTATCAGAGAGGTAGCGACGCACCCAAGAGCATTTTAAAGATTTAATAAAACTATTAATATGTATTACCTTTAATCCACCATTATCAATCTGATTAACCATAGTACTCCTTTTAACTTTATCAGAGCGTCTGCACCAAATAAAATCGAAAATTAATCTTTCAAGATCTTTTACAAAGTACGGTGGGGGATCAGGTAAGACCAGGAATAAATATACAAGTTGGGAAAGGGCAAATGACTTCACTATGACATTACGACCAATTGGGGTCATGTCCCTAAAAGACCACGAGCGAAGACAAGATTTTAACCGAGACAACTTCGGAGTATAATTGAGTTCAAAAAGGTCCTCTCTGTTATTGGTGAAAGAAATGCCCAAATAAGTAACAGGACCACTACTAACAACAATATCACAAAAGGACGTTAACGGACAATCTCTTACAAAGGGACCTAAGGGAAACAGGACAGATTTGGAATAGTTTATGGTCAACCCTGACACCTCCGACAAATCTTTCAGAGTTTGTATTGTTTCCCGTAAGGAATTAATAGAACTATCTAAGAGAAAAACCGTCATCGGCGTATTGCAAAAGTTTATAATTAAAGTTCCCCACACGAATACCTCGTATTTCCTTATTATGTAATGCACTAATAGATAAGAGTTCCGAACATAAAATAAACAAGTAAGGGCTGAGGAGGCAACCCTGCCTGACCCCTCTACAAATATGAAAATAGCCAGTGGAGAAACCATTATTGATAACACACGCATTACTATTGTTATACAACACATAAACCCATTTCTTAAAATCCTCTCCAAAGTTAAAATAAGTAAGAGTCTTTTGAATAAAACTCCATTCAATTTTGTCAAATGCTTTTTGGAAATCCACAAAAAGTAAAAACCCCGGAATTTCATTTTCACTAGTGAAATCTATTAAGTCTAAAACGTATCTAATATTCTCGCCAATAAAGCGACCTTTGACAAAACCAGTTTGGGTAGGGCCTATAAGGGAAGCAATACAAGATTTAAGTCGAGTTGCCAAAGCTTTGGCTCCGATCTTGTAGTCTGTGTTAAGTAGGGTAATTGGGCGATAATTTTCTAATTTATTGGAATCTTTACCAGGCTTTAAAATTAAAGACATCACCCCCGAGACTGTTCAGTCGCTAGATAGCCTGAACGAAATGCATAATTCAAACTTGAAACCACATGAGGACCTATCAAGTGCCAAAACTTTTTGTAAAAATTTGTCGATAGACCATCGGAGCCTGGAGTTTTATCATTGCTCATAGAAAATAAGGCCGCAGAACATTCCTGTAATGTGAGTTCCCCCTCACAAGCTGTTTGGTCACAATCAAATGAATTAAAATCCGGGAGAGTATTAAAAAAGGAATTAGAGGAGCAGGAATGCGAACTATATAAATTTGAATAGAACTTAAAAATTTCCTCCAAAATTCCTTTATGATGATCAATTATCCTACCTGAGTCATTTTCAAGTAAGGGTATGGTATTGAGTAACTTATTCCTCTTTTCGAGATTTAAAAAATATTTACTATTCTTCTCACCATCTTCTACCCATCTCGCCCTTGACCTTATAATGGTACCACGTAATTTGAAATCATAATAATCAAGAAGCTCCAGCCTTGCTTCCTTTAGCTGGGAATTTACTGAAGCAGACGGGTTAACATATATTTGTTGTTCCAAAGTGGAGATAATCTTAAGTAATTCATTTTCTTTAAGACGCCTTTTCCTGGCCTTCTCCTTGGCATAAGCCATAGAATAATTACGTACTTTATATTTTACAATGTCCCAAGATACACCGGGGTTTCCAGGATCAACATCATCCAAAAGTTCAATAAGTTAATCATGCATATTAGAAACATACATTGAATCATCTAAAAGAGAATTGTTAAATTTCCATATTCCTGGGCCCCTGGCCATTTTAACAGGAGCTAATGCAAGAATACAAAAACAGTGATATGATATGATATGATATGATATGATATGATATGATATGATATGATATGATATGATGTGATGTGATGTGATATGATATGATATGATATGATATGATATGATATGATATGATATGATATGATATGATATGATATGATATGATATGATATGATATGATATGATATGATATGATATGATATGATATGATATGATATGATATGATATGATATGATATGATATGATATGATATGATATGATATGATATGATATGATATGATATGATATGATATGATATGATATGATATTATATTATATTATATTATATTATATTATTTTCTTTTTTTTTCCTCCTGTTTATTCAGTATTGTTCCAAACTTGGTATAAACATGTTGTGTTAACACTGTCAATATGTAAAAAAATTAATCGTGTATAAAAGTCCTCTTAACATCATGGTAAAGCTTTTGGTTCTTACAATGTTGTATAACATTTACAGCAAACTTAAATTTGTAAAAAAATACTTCTTTATCTAACTGCTCATTTTTCTTTGAGCAAACATAAATATAGTACTTCATGTGCAAAATCAAAAAATTATACGGGCTGTACTCTTCATGGTGAAACCCAAAGAAAATATCATGTTTTGAAAAAAAGAATTGCTTGTTGAGAAACCGTCTTTCCATTTCTAAAATAAAATTTGAAACCAAGCTACAGTCCCAAAATAAGTGTTCGATTGATTCCTCATGTATGTTACAAAATGAACACAATGGAGAATCCACCTTTTCCATATAAAAAAGCAATTTTCTAGTTGGAATAATTCTGTGTAGGAATTGAAACTGAAAATAAGACTAATTTTAAAGCCCGGGATGAATGTTTATCTTTGATGTCAGTTTACAGTTTAATTGATATCTGGCGTGACTTGAATCCGTTTGGTAAATGTTACACTTGGAGTTCGAATATAACTCCGGGTATACATTGTAGATTAGATTTTTTTCTAATTTCTCATCACTTGAGACATTCAGTTCATTCTGCATATTTTTCACCTGGATTACAATCTGATCACTGTTTTTGTATTCTTGCATTAGCTCCTGTTAAAATGGCCAGGGGCCCAGGAATATGGAAATTTAACAATTCTCTTTTAGATGATTCAATGTATGTTTCTAATATGCATGATTAACTTATTGAACTTTTGGATGATGTTGATCCTGGAAACCCCGGTGTATCTTGGGACATTGTAAAATATAAAGTACATAATTATTCTATGGCTTATGCCAAGGAGAAGGCCAGGAAAAGGCGTCTTAAAGAAAATGAATTACTTAAGATTATCTCCACTTTGGAACAACAAATATATGTTAACCCGTCTGCTTCAGTAAATTCCCAACTAAAGGAAGCAAGGCTGGAGCTTCTTGATTATTATGATTTCAAATTACGTGGTACCATGATAAGGTCAAGGGCGAGATGGGTAGAAGATGGTGAGAAGTATAGTAAATATTTTTTAAATCTCGAAAAGAGGAATAAGTTACTCAATACCATAACCTTACTTGAAAATGACTTAGGTATATATATATATATATATATATATATATATATATATATATATATATATATATATATATATATATATATATATATATATACATATATATATATATATATATATATATATATATATATATATATATATATATATATATATATATATATATATATATATATATATATATATATATGAGAATGAATGCAATAAAGAGCATAACTGGTTGATTACAGGAGTACAAAATCTACAATTTATTTAGAAATTTTCGGTCCCCCTGGAACCTTCTTCAGCGAAATCTTACAACAAAGTGAGTAACTTAATCACGAAAATAACAAGCAACGAACAAAGCGCTGGAAGTTAGATAAACAAACACAATAGGATTAGAGTGTTTGATGAAAGGTGTATTGATTAAGAAGACCGAAGTCATTGTTAAGTCCAGTGAGATGTGATTGAAGCTTCATTATCCAAATTAGTTCCGTACGTTTACGGTTTTCTGTGCAAACAAAGTTGCTAGCTATGGGAGTTACTTTTAGATTATCAAGGGCATGACCGGGGAGATTTAGTGTTCTGCTACTGGGAATCCGATAGCATTGTCTCGAATAGACTTTTTGTGGTTATTAAACCTAAGACGGAAGGAATTCCCGGTTTCTCCAACATAGAGTCCGTGTTTACACAGATTACAATGAAATATGTTAACAACATTACAAGAATCGCAATTAAGTTTGGGAGGTTTTAACGTAAATTTTATGTTAGGGATGGTGACCCGCTCTCCCGTGTTGATATGTTTGCATATTTGGCAGCGTTGCTTGTTGCAACATGTATTACCCTTAGTGGCCTGGTCAAAGGTCGGTAATGTGGACTGAGCGATTAGTCTCCTAAGACTTGGGGGGTGGCGTAGCGCAAGGAGAGGGGGATCAGCGAAAAGGTCAGAAAGGGTGGGGTCGTCCTAAAGGGATGCAAAGGATTGTTTTGAGGTACGAGCAAGACTGGGGATAAGGGGGTGAAAATCAAATACAAGGGGGACACGTTTGTTTGAGGTCTTGCTTTTATAGGTCAGAAGGTCATGGCGATTGATTAAAGCGGATTTACGTATACCTTGTTTAATAATGATACAAAAAGGGTAGCCGCACGAAAGAAAGTATCCAGTAAGAGAAGAAATTGAACGGTCGTAGTCAGACAGATCGGAGCAAATACGTTTGGTGCGAAGGCATTGGCTGTAAGCGAGCGACTTTTTGAGATTGGCAGGGTGGGCACTATCGAAATGAAGTAATAGATGCTTGTCGGTGGGTTTGCAATAGAGGGAAGTTGAAATGGCGCCAGCGTTCACTTTCATCAGTATGTCAAGGAACGCAATTTGAGTATTGGAAACCTCGAAAGTGAATTTAATACTTTCATGGAAAGAATTGACATGAGTTTATCAAGGAGGAACTCTCCCGGTGAGGATGTCCACACGACAGATAGCATACTGTACATGGTTCTCAGAGAAATACGCTTCTTTTATGAATTGCTATTTCAGTTAACGCTTTTCTCTCAATGTCTTCTTTATGATACGTTTTATCCATGATTATGTTGCAAATGAAAGATTATTACTTGTTGACATTGTCTGGACGACGGAAGTGCACTGTCAGTGTAGTTCAGAGAAACGTACTATTCCTCCTATATAGGGGTCCTAAACAAAATGATACTTGTTCTTATTATCGCCATATGGATTGTATTTGTAACCACATTAATGAAACAACTGTTTTTTTTTTACTGATGGTGGATATACGACGGGGTGGTATACTATCCAAAATGTCCATGGAATTTCCCATGCCAACTTATTAGAAACGTGTCTACAGCACATAATATCTGTTATCATCTCCGTCGTTGTTCGTATTGTATCTATTATAATAACAAAATCAAAGTACTCTTCACCGATGGTGTCTAGACAAAGGAAAAAATAGTACAGATGACATTAAGGAATTTACGCTTCTTCTTGCTAACTTCTTTACAAGATTTGTAGCCTGGTTATTAGTATTATCCATCACATCAAGAAGGGTAATACTCCTCTCTATCTAGCAGTATTTTCATATTATATGTCTTTGTCACTGATGGACCAAGGCAGAGTTCACGTTCCGTTTTAATGACAGAAATACGTTCCTTCTGACCAAGTCATTCATTGTAAATATTCCTAATTTTTTGTAAAATCAATCGTAGTAAAAGAAAGATACTTTTGTAGACCTCAGCAAAATATACCTTAATAATGCACCAAAATGATCTCTTACTTTGAGTTTTTCTGAAAAAAAAAAGAAAAAAACTTTCAGAGTTTGCTGTGCCCCGAAGAGCACACTTGTCAGTGTTTTGGTATTAAGGGATGCCTTCATCACTGACAATCAAAACGTATAAAGAGTCACCAGCCTTCACTCAAAACAATCGAATCAAATTCAAACCATGGTATTCTATTATCGGACCTTTTCAATGGAAAAGTTTCTACTCGAAGGGTATATTAAAATAAAAAAAAATGATACTTGCAGGAAATCATCATAATCATACGAATAAATGTATGTAGAGATAATAAATTGGAAAAGACTGAGGAAAAAGACTTCATCAGTGATGAAAGTGCAAGCGCATTTTAACCCCCGCTGCCCAGCAGTACCCCTTCGTCTAAGCAGGAAGCTATACCCAACACCTCCGAATTCGTACATAAACATCGTTTGCCTACAACTTTGACATACATTAAACGTTTACAGTATTATAAATATTGGAATATTTAAACCTTTTGCCTTATTATCCATTGCAGCTCGGTCGGCCACCAGCTGAGTAGGGTACGCCTGCTTTATCGCCTTGATGACGAAGGAAACTGGTCTCCCTTAAATAAATTAAATTCGGCACCCGTGACTACGTATCTGTGTCCAAAATATTGATCTACCTTTTCAATTTATCTTACAACCCCTCACCATCTCGTCCTCTACAACTACTATCAAAAATTAATTATTTAATATGTCCAATTATGTCCACATACATCTGCTTTCTTTGATTGTCAGAATGATTTTCCGAAAGATTCAACTGTCAGGATTTCATCTATCTGCTTCATGTTAGTCCCTTTGTCGGCAACAGTTTGTAAACTTTTCCAAAAACCTTCCCTTAGATTTTCGCTCCAGGTACCAGGTCCTGTCAATCACTCGTCGTCGCTACTCCCCGAGTGGTGGAACTCTTCTTAATAAGTTTGCTCATCGCCCTCTACTACACATCTTAAAAGTAAATATCAAGTTTCAAACTACACGTTTTGTTAAGAACTATTTTATTCAATACACGCAAGGGCTGAAAAATAAATCGGACCTTAATGATTTATATGCATCAGAATTCATGAGGCAGCTGTACTTGCATTCAGGAATCACCGAAAGGCGGATTTTGTATGTCACCAAGTCTTTTCCTCCGATTTTGAAGGCATTCTTATGCTAACATTGCTATAGTTACACTACTTTAAAAGTCAAATAGTTATGGTGAAAACGCAAAGGTGGAATAAAACAGTTTAAAATGTTGGCCTTTACTTCAATGGAAATGCCTCATGTCCTTGACTACAACTTTTCCTATTGCAACGGAATCCTTCAAGCAATTAAGCAAAGATTGTCTTTATTTTCTTAAATGTTATTTAAGGACTCATGAATTACTGATTATAAGTCTTGTTGGTGGATAAAGTACCAACGAGATATTGTTTGAAAAGAACTTTCAAAATAAAATAGCTTAACTTCTAATAAGAGTCCTAGGCTTGAAAAATATAACGCAAAAAGGCATTATCTTTATGAAGGTATGCAAAGCCCGATTTCTTGTTACATAAAGTTTTTGCTGCAACAACAACACGCTTATTTTATGGCTTAAGCAATTAAAAGAAGTCTTCAAAGTATGTTTGGTATGCTGGGTTGATCAACGGTTCTTGTATTGTATACATGCGTAATAGTAACGTCAAAATCATAGAAAACACAATCTTACACCAAGATTTCAGATATATCATTTGGAAACTTAGGTACCATTGTATTTTCTTTCATTGCTTTGAGGCTGAGTTTAAGGGCCCCTGAAAAGTTTCATTTGAATAACTTATTAGTGGTAACTATAGTGCAGAAGCTATTTTACATTCCAATTTCTTTTACAAATCGTGCCATGGAATTTTGAGAGAGCATTAGCTACTCAGGAAGTTTCAAGGGCGGCGATCTTGGGGGATTGGGGGATATATCCCCCATGACATTGGGGGAGATACTATATATTCGTATCCCCCCATGAAGTCTATATCATATCCCCCCATGAAGTCAACCCAGCAGACTCGGAAATCATGTAAAAATTTTAGTTAGCTATTAAGAAAACGTCTGAATAGAACAGAACACTTTCAATATCTGACAGTTGTCTTAGTAACACTTTTTAAATTCTGGAAAGGGCCATTTCTGGTGATCTCGGGGTATTTTTGGCCAAAATTTTCTTTGCACGCTGCGTGCTAACTAACAGTTGCGCTCTGCTTAGATAGTGACACTAACTGTGTCCCCCAACCCCGTACTTTTAAAGGCGAATCGCCGCCCATGGCAAGTTTCAGAATTTGTTATCACTGAGTTTTCTTTGTAAGTATGGAGGTTGGTTTGACTAGTATTGTGTACGGACTAGTTCTTGGCAGATTCATTGTTTCTCAATTTCATTAGATTAAATTCTCATGGATGCATTGCGGTTTTATTGCCTCTGTTAATATGACACAACAAGTCGCTGAAAAATGTCACACATCCTGCAATGTCTGAAACAATATAAACTATATTTGGTATGCGGCTCATTATTTTAGTGCTATGCTTCAAACATATTGTACAAGTAACCGAAACAAAAAAGGTACATTTTTCTTAAAAGAATGAGATCATTTTCCTATTTAGCAGGTCAGAAGTTAAGGATGTTGACAACAAAGAGAAATAAACTCTGCGAGGGAGAAAGGGCCAGCAAGATTCCGTGTAGACAATAAATTACCTGTATTGCGGAATGACTACTTTCGTGATCCGCCAGCCTATAGGCATTGTCACTGTATTTGTATTTCAGATGTACAAGAATTACCATGTCACTTTTGTTCAATACATGATCAGCTGCTGTGTTTTGCGTTACATAAATTTATACAAATTCACACGTAACAACGGTATCTTAGAAGAGGTCAAGTCCAGGAGCTAAAAGGCGCCCCAATTTCAGAAGATACTTTTCGGAGGCCCTTTTACAATGTTAGTACTTTTAGACAATATGACGTATTTTACAAGTATGCTAAAACAGTAGCTTATACTGCTATTGTACTGCTACTCAAATTCATAATGCAAATGAATACAGGGTTATCCTCTCTACTCCGCCCTCACGTCCGATCCATGACAATATGGAAGGTTACTGTGAGGCACTGTGTCTGAGTAGGGTGCCGTTTCCTCCAAAAACTAGTTTCCCATCCAAATTTTTACAGAACTACGAGCATTATTCGAGTAGCCTAGAATGCAAGCTCATTTCAAGTCAAATAGGCTCACTCACTCTCCTCCCCGTCTTCCCCGCTCCTTAACAGTATCCCATATGTCCAAATTAATGTTACAATGCGATGTTAAATCCTACGAGATTTATTTTGCGGTGAAGCTTACAGTACTATTCCAATGCGACACCCCATTTGAACGAAGTGTACATTTCAGTTGTCACATTGACTTAGTTCAAGTTGCCAAGGGAAATAAACTTACTTTCTCATTTTTCTTTTAGTAGTTTAGCTCATAATGAGACCAACGGATTTCGAGCTATCCCCGTCACCCATTCAGATCAAGTTTTATGATAATAAGCAAGGCAGTCTAGGGACGTTGTGAGAGTAGGATGCAGTTTCTTCTCACAACCAACTGTCCCCGTCAATTGATGCAAACTAGTTTTGGTATTACGCATGTGTACACTTAACACCGACTATTTGGGCTTATTTCGAGCGGGTTCATTCCTACTGTAAACTGGAAACGATAAAGACCTCGGTTTTGTTAACTAGACCACAAAATGGTCCGAACAAATCATGTAAATGAAAACAATATTGCTATTTCACATATTGACAGAGCGGCATAATTTTGTCGAATTTATCTTTTTGGATGGAAATGTATAGTACCGTTTGAAATGTATGATTGAACAATTTAGAGTTTGTAGATACAACTTACAAAGCTTTGAAATTGCCATTCCCGGCACTTTCGGCAGAACATTTCTTCGTAAGCTACCAGCCAACTGATCGAGGTACTCCACGTACATGGTACTATGTTTCTTTGGGAAATGGCCCCACTTAAGATTTCTCTAACAAAGTATATTAAGATGTTTGTTTTGGTGCGTTCCTTTATATAAATGAGATTTTAAATTAAATATTAAGTAGATATAGGCGTACTGGATATTCCTAGGAGCTGCGCCATTTTCCTTAAATATATTTTAGTATTTTTCACTCTCCCCTAATTAGAAAGTATTTCGCCCCGGGGACCTTTTTTTTTGCCTCTTACAGTATTTGATCTTGTTGTGGGCCTACAGAGCAAGCAGTTTGGGGGAGGGAAAATCGACACAAAAGGATCAGTGCAGAGTCTACTAATATCGCAAACTTCAGGGAGCCTATGAAAGGGCCATGTGTGACAGCTCCCACCACAGGAATGTATGAAAAGGCGAGGAAGACTTTGGCTCCGATTTGTGAAAGCAACAAAAGGGCATATGATAACCAGAAAACCCAAAGGCTTAGTGATTTCTTGCTGAAATGGGGTGAGTTGTTGCACTGAGTTCATCCCGTAAATTTATACTTTGACTGTATTATTTTTTACAACGTTTTCCCAACTTTACCTCTGCTGACCTCATATGACGTTTAAACCCCACGAAGAAGTGAGTAACAGGGGAAAATAAAAAAAAAACAAACAAAAAAAAAGGGAAATTCGTACCACGGGTTCTGCGTGTCAAACCGAGCTCTTATCCATTACGCCATCAAAGTACTCGTTCAATGTGAGGTATTTATAATTATCTTACAGTCAGACCGTCACTTTCACGTGTTCATATTTAGGGAATTTGACTTTTTATTATCACTGTAACAGTTATGCTAGTGACAAAATAAATATGTTGCTCGCTATAACTTTATGTTTAGAATCGTAGAAAATTCAGGAGTAATTTTCCGTTAGTCATGAAAGGCCGGAAGCAATACGGTGGTACTGCCCACTGTCTATTTAGTTAACGAGGTTTTCGTAATTTCACCCCTGATAAAAACATACGACCTTTGACTTCCAACAACACCATGGGGTTCCCTCCATCTTAAAGTAACACTACTTATACCAAGTATGAAAAGGATCTATCATCAATGTCTTGAAATATCGTTTTTGGAGGTTTTACGGTTTTGAGCTCTAATGACCTCAAATGACCTTTGACCTCCAACACATATATATAGATATATAGATATATATCACGTATGAAGATTGTCCATCATTGCTATATGCGATATCGTGTTTACAAACAGTTTTTAAAAATTTCGTATTTTCACTTCCGGTGACCTTAGATAATCTTTGACCTTTAACATAATCAATAGGGTTCATGTTGTGACTATAATGCATCCACATGACAAGTATGAAAAGCACCCATACTTCCTATCTAGAGATATGGTGTTTACAAACGTTTTGGTTTTTGACCTCTGGTGAACTCACATGACCTTTGAACTCCACCAAAAACGATTGAGAATTTCCTCTCAATACGATAATTCAATATCTTGAAGTATGAAAATTATCCATCATTGCCATCTTTAGATATCGTGTTTACAAGCCAAGCGTCACAAACACATACAGACTCGCATGCACGCACAATCTCCCGCATGACTGAATCGATTCCTTTTGTTTTTTAGCAAGGAATCAAAGAAGGGTTGGGTGTGAATATCAAAACAGGAAAGAAGATGTTATTAAAAAGTCATCCTTTCTCAAATTTAAGAAGGATTTTTTTTGCCAGATTGGCCCCAAAGTGGCGAGGACCATATGACTTTAATTCGCAAGTGTCAACTAAACTTTGCTATTCGAGCTGGGGCAGATAAAAGAGTTGCTCGTGTTGAACAGTGGAAATAGATTTCTGTGCAGATTAATATCATTTCTTCAAGTTGCATTTTGTTAAACAATAATGAGCAAAAGGAAGGGGGTCGATGAGGAATAAAATTGGAGTATGTATGGAATGTATGGAATGTTAATCCTACTGTGATTCTAAGGAGGTTTGAGGCCGGTAAATAGGGTAGATTATTGATTAGAGAGAGAATAGCACAAGCTTCTTGCTTGACGGACTCTACAACTGCACATTCATCGATAGAAAAGATGTCTAAGACACAAAGTAAGAAGCGTGAAGAGCTTCTCAAAGGAAAACATAAATGTGTGGAAGATAATTCAAGTGCAAATCACAAACGCCCGAGAAGCTGGAGATCCGGGGCCCCGGAGAAAAAAATAGATTTCAGAGGATGTGACGTGAAATATGAAGAATTTTTCCTGCATTTTAATTCATTAGCCTAATGGCTATTTCCACAATTTTAAGCTTGTTTCTATTACATTAGCTATTTTGTAAGGTATTGAACCAAACGTGTACCAGTCATTTTCGTTTGTTGTTTGGAAAATTGGTGACAATTTCCCCCAGTCCCTTCACTTTCAAAATTGGGGGAGACATTTTCCCAGTCCCCACCTGTTGATGCTCATTTAGCAGCACAGATTTGGATCAGCCTGGTCAGAGACAGGTTTTTCGTAATACTTTGAGTAGCGTGGACTTAGCTGGAATAGACAAATCCCAAATGCAGTGAGTTCTGTAAAGTCAACATCTCCTGGGTACTTTTCGTTCTTGGTATATAGCGTTTTATATATTAGAGAAAGGTTTCTCTTCTTTTTGTTGAAGGTCAAATGACACTTCAGGTCACTAGAGATATAAAACGTAAAACCTCGTAAAACATTTGTTTCAAATGTAGCTCTTTTTTCTTCCCATCACCATTACAGCAAATACCTGAGGCTGGATAGTTATGACCGTATCAATGTCATTCAATGCAGCTAAAAGGTATAAAGGGAGTTGGATTGATACAAACTGCTTTCAGAAAAAAAAGGATCTCGCTCTCTGCATCTTGCAATTGAACACCCGCCTACAGCAAGGGGACTTGGGCGGTTAAGGGAGAGTAGGGTGAAAGTAATTCAGTAATAGCCACTGCTGTTTATTATCTGAAACCTGAGTGTAGAGAAACCGTCTTGTGGGTTTGTAACATGATATAACCTCCCTAGAACAAAGATACTGTGAAGTTTCAAAAACAAAAAGTTTTTATTTAGCGAGATCAATTCAGCATGATGACGGGTTAGTGGAGGAAAGGTAAAGCGATAACCACCCCCTACTCCCGACCCACTTTAGACAATCCCGCTGATCTTATCTTACTAAATTTTGATAGGAAATTTATCTTTCCTTTCAAAGCAATAATAAAGAAATATAAAATTTACTTTCAGCAAGCGCTTTCAGTCTAATAATTACGCCGTTTACATAACGTCTAATACGCTTTAAGTCTGGTTAGAGTGGTATGGATCCCCCGTAAATTTATGAAGTTTTCATAAGTTTCTACTTCCAACACGATAAAAATCATTCAACATTCTATAACTTTCATTAATATATCAATTTTATTTTCCCAAGTATGATACATTCTTGTCATTGATTATTTTAAGGTTTTAAATGATAAAATACAAAAGAATGAAGATTTCCAACCTAACAGCACATCCCATTGTTTAAAATACTTCAGATTTGGGGAATTTTTTTGTTATGAGCCTATTTCATAAAAAGATCGGTAGTGAATATGTCTTGATATATATTGTTATCTTTAGAAATTTGCTGGGTTTATGTTGACCACGTTTAATAGATATGCACTGGATAACACACAACCTTAAACGAGTGCAAGAACGCAGCTCGCTAAACTTTATACTGAGGACGGACGAATTTTCATTTCGGCAGAGTTGAGGTTGCAGTAATAATAATAATACCAGAAGATGTTCTTTCCGTTACCCCCGTTGTAGACGCCATTTAGGTTCGCATAAGCACCATTACCCTTACAACTGCTCCCTGTTTCAAAATTATAGCAATAGGTACCATAGCAACCGGAACACCAATTATCAGTGTACCACCAGCCTCCGCTGTGTCCTTCTGCATAGTCATGGCTGCCGCATCCATCGTTGTCTTGGTCTCTCGTACTGAACTGCTTCCCGTTGCTATAATACAAACCATCGCCTGCAAAGAACATAAGACAGATCTCGCATGAAAGTATGTTATTCGTCATTCGGTACGTAATTGAAAATTAAACCCAGAGTACATGCTTTTTATTACAGTTTATAAATATATTTCAGTGTTCCCACATTCTGTGATATTTCGCAGAAGTGTGAAGTAATGGAATAAACGTATGTCCTTACTTGTGTGAATAGAACGCTTATATCAACCTAAGAGAAATTTCAGTAAAAATAGTCAATGTCTGTGACTTTTGGTTCAGTATTCATTACGTACTTTACACGAATACACTAGTAACGTTACATATTATGAAGTACAAACATGTCTGGATTTTATATTGGCATTTCATTTTTTCTTATTTTCGATTCTGTAGATTACAAGGAAATAACAAGGGGATATTTTTATGGGCTTAGAACAGTCACTTAAGTAAAAAGAAGAAACATAGCTGATACATTTCGAAAAGATGCTTATCTTTTTGAAAAAAAAAAGTTTAAAGTTTAGAAAATTTTTATTTTTTTTTTGATTTTGAAATTGTATATAATAAGTTTGCGTCATTTTTGTCATAGTTAATCTTTCGATTTTAGATGACACATAAGATCCTACACACTATTTATAAATGATGACAACTTTTATTGCAATTTCCGGGGTTAAAACCTTACAAGTTATTAAATGCTAGGTTTTGAGTGTTTTGTATATCTTTGCTTAATCTTCGGTTGAAATGCCCCAGGACTAAAACAAATATGTTTTACCATTGTTTTCGGTTAGCTCCCCACCGAAATTCCCCACATTGCAATAACAGCGTAATCTTATACGACGCTGGAGAGCTTGTGCTGGCTGTTAGCATTATAAAGGCTACAGTTATCTTACATGTACCGTAGTAATAATGCAAAGTCAGCCTACGGCAAGTGAAGTGGACGTATCAATAGAAGTTAGGAATTGTGCAGACAAAGTCCTAGCTAAAACTCGGATGAAAATACAATCTCAATCATACTTAAACAATTGTACTGGCGGTAAGGACCACAGCTATTGTTACAGACTGTGGTAATGTTCTATAAATAATTCCGTTAAAAGTACCAGCATTGTTTTATAAAATAGTTTTCGACAGATACAGTATATCACCAACCCTTACCGAAGTCCTTTTAACTTTCATCGTCGCGAAACGTAATATAACCATGTAAGGGGAATATTTACGCAATGCACTAGGATTGGAAATAATGCCGATAATTTTATTTTGATTTGTCGTCATTTCTGCCAACGTTATAAGTTTAAGTCAGCTGGCATCTAGTGTCCTATATTGCAATATATTGAACGATGTATATTTATTTCACCATATTACTATTAACAATAAGCTATATTAAACCACCTATGCTCAAGATAATTGCTATGCACACAATAAAACCAAGGAACCACCTTTAGCTTAGAAGATCACAATTAAAGAGACAAGAGAATCAAGGCAATTTCCAAAATAACGAAAGTGCTTCGGTGACATGTCTTTTCCGGAAAGTGGATAGCTTACATTAAATAGCTACATTAAAAACTTACTTGCAGTTCCAGAGGCGCCACTGTAACTCAAACGATACTTAGTGCTTTCATCACCAATTTGAAAAGAGGTATATTCTTCATATTTTGGAGAACCGCCAGAAGTAACTATGTCAACACGTAACTTGTACCCTTTCTGATTTGTAAGGTAGTAGATTTGTTCATTTCCAAGCCAGAAGTCATTACCGACTTCACGAGAACCAAACCCTTGTTTGTATTCGTTCCAAGTTTTATAGAAATCGGTGACACCATCAGTGCGACGCTGAATAACCTGATGAAAATAAACCGGAGAGTGTAATGCCTGACACGACACCTGAGTTTACGTTATATCATTTGCCAACTGGTGTTTATGTTTAACAGAAGATCATAACAGTAATCCTGGTGATATAAAGTTAATTAGAACGAAATAGTTTAGGTAGACATTGAGGTACTTAGATGTTTTATGGAAACAAAATTAATTTGCCTCCTACATCTCATTTAGCGACATGTTGTTTGCAAACAGATTTCAAAAGCACGAATTTGCAACAACTTATCCATTGCATAAGCATCGGAGTATAGTTACGATGTATGTTCGTTGGCCTAATTACTTACCGTCCATCCACCACCGGCAGTAGTCATATCACAAAAGACAGTGAAAGCACTTCCTGTCCAGCCTGTTGGCAGTATGGTATGCACTCCATCCGTTGTGTGACCAGCTTGGTATGCATCGTAGCAGTCTGTAAAAGTATTTCTAACACAAGTCTGACCGTCTCCTTCAAAGCCTTCATTGCAGTAGCATTTTCGAATTTCGTTTTTCACTGTACATGTTGCATCAGTGCTGCATTCGTAGTTCTGATTACAAGTGAGTTGGTTGTCGATGCAAGTACAATTTTGTGAGCAGTCCGCGTTAATGACTGAGTCACCATTCTGAAATAAATACCATGGAAACCAAGGTAATGAAGTTCACTGTAGGGAAATGTTCAAGGCCTTTCCAATTTGTATCAAATTTATATTCAATGCCTTTACAAAGGTTACGTCTTTGCTTAAACAAACATGAGGAAAGCAAACGTAGTTTCGTACCGAAATGTATGAGTTCGTTTCAGTCACAAGGCATCCTTCTGGTACACAGATTTCTACACAGTCGGTATAGCAATCTGTTTGTCCGATGGGATCTGTACACGATCTTTGACAAGTGCATTCATCTCGAGTCAGGTTGAGTGGACATGTTGAAATTATGCAACCTAAATTAATTCACAAAATATCCAATTATCATACGTTTTGAAATAAGTGCATTTTAAAAGGTAGAGACTGCCTTAAATGACATGGGGTGAGTTTGAATAAATTGTGAGATGCGTTATTGTAATTTTATTTAGATTATATAAAACGTGTTAGGATAAAAAAATGACTGTAAAATTTGTATTTTATATGAATCGCAATATTTTGTTTTATCAGTTCTGGATGAAGTTGAAAATCCTCGCATTACATAAACATCCTCTCTAAAGATTTGCAGTGAACCACCCAATCTGTTCCATAGCCAACGCAGGTGTATGCACAGTGAGCTGTGGTATGCAACTGTATATTCAGGCTATTCAACACCAGCAAAACCCAATCATGCATGACATAATCCCTGTAAAGTTATCTTTCAACACAGAAACACTGAGCAGCTGATCCATTGTAGTTCTTGCATCCCTCAAGGTTATGTTGACATCTCAGTGGTATCAAGTAATGGTCATTTCGCCTATTAAATTAATTGAGTGTAATGGCTGTTGTTTGTTGAGGGGGACTGAAGGTTCTTAGAATCTTTTAAAGGAATGTTTATCTAATGCGAGTAATTGACATACTTACTCATATTACTGCGAAACACGTTGGCAGACACTAGTGCATAATTACTCCATTCATCGCTAATTCGAAAAGAGTTATACTTTACGTAGAAAGAGGACCCGTTGGACAACACCATATCAATTCGAATTTCGTACACAGCTTGATTAGTTAAGTAAGACAGTTTGTTCAGGCCAATCCAAAATTCGCTCGACAAAAAGCCAAATCCAGTTTTATAATCTTCCCACTCTCGTTGAAAAGTTAGGGAGCCATCAGTTCGACGTTGGATAACCTAGTTTTAAAAAGGAAGACACATTCAAATGTCACTTTCGTCTAAATGCGGATTTAACGTCAGCCAGAACACTTTCCTTTGACCATATGAGAGCCAATTTTTTAAAAAAAAATCAGGTGATGTTTTATTAAATCTTATATTTTCTACACCTCTATCGAATGATAAAAATTTCGAAAAACATTCTTCAATTGGTCGTCAAAGGTTATATTCAATAAGTCAAAAACTGAAGTAAATGCAACACTTATAAGATCAACGAGTACTTGATGATCTGCTGCCTATTAATGTGGCTTATTGTGGGCTCCCTCGAATTGTGATAGTTTGATCTAGTCGTATTTCCTGTGAGGAAAAAAATTAAAAGAGGCATTCGTGCGGTGCCTTCAATGACAATAATGTTTCCCGTAATTCAGTCTACGTTCCAGTTCATGGGTTTCACCACAAAAAATGAAGACTGGAATATGCTACCACGCTCTTTAACATATACTTGATTATTCTTGGTTATTTTGCTAATACTTAAGTTACAAGACTCTATTTTATACACGTGCGCATCCTCTACTGTCCAATTTGCTATTGGAAACAAACATTGTAGAAAATCGCACAAATATCCCTGTGTTGAAAAGTTTTGAAGATATTAAAACCGTTTCCAGCCAATAAAAGTTCAAGCCACGTACCGTCCATCCACCAGATGAAATGTCGTTATTACAATACACTTCAAAGGGCTGTGGATATCCATCTGGCTTGATAGTATAGACACCACTGAAATTATTAGATGAACACTGGTCGCGAGCTTCTTTACAGTCTCTTGGAAATTCTGGTCGTTGGTAAAAGAAGTAAGTTGAACCTTCAGTAAAACAAAAAAAAAAAAATAAGTCAGCGTAAGACAGAATAGCATAGTTTAATGTATGTTAAACAGTCCTGGAGATTGTCCCGTTTGAGGGATAATCTTAATTCTCCCGAATTGGTTGAAACTTATACAACACATTGTTTAGGCTTGTTAGCCTAACAAAGACAAGGTAGCTATGACAAAACACTTACAATAGGGAATGTACATTCAATTCCATTACATTAGAGAGACAAATTTTGCAAACCCCATTCTTCACCGACAAAGTATACAAAAACTCGTGGAATTGTGGGTAAATAAGGCAATATGGTGGCACCTATGACCAAGTTTTCTCCCGACTGAGAAAATTGGATTCTTTTATGAGGGGAAACCTCCCGAACTATTCAATAACTCACGCAATTATTCACACATGATGGTATAATAGAAGTGTAAGCCGCACTATTGGCTTATTGTTAGTATACTTGACTGGTAACATGTTACAGTAAAACCCGTGAGAATTTAGCTGAGCGTAGCATCAGCATGTTACTGTCGAAAATAATTGTGAAAAGCATACGTTGTCAAAGAGAATCTGGAAATTTACCCTTGCAATGCTGCAGGCGGAGATTACCCCCCCCCCCCTCCCCCAACACGGACCGTGTGCTCAAAGCATACTTCCTTACACCCTGGTGTATTAAATAGCATTGAGGAGGAAATATGCCATACCTATACTAATCATGTTGCTAATCATGCTAAATGGTCATTTTGACATTTTCATAGAAGTTTTCATAGAAGTACTGGAAAACTAAAACGAAAAGCACTGACAGAAAATGTAAAACTTGCATACAGTAATAAGTACGTTTTGTATGAATTAGATACAGCTTTTTCATGTACAAACTGAAGTTCAAACTCTTAAAAAATACCTGTAGGCGCGAAAAAAGAAAGTAAGATCTACATTACAGGATATTAGCCAGGTTTATTTGGTAAGGTTAGAACGAGTACTAACAAGAGTGCTAGCAGTACTGGCGTAGAACTGTATACAGCCTTTGCCTAGGGCCTTTGTTGATGATATAATTTTTCTCAAAGTGTAAAGGATAACGTGCAATTTTAGTATTATACTGATCTCCTTTTGGATAAAATCGTAGCAAATACATCCAGAAGAGAAATCAAATCACTCGCATATTAACTCTCAAGAATAGAAAAGAAAAAGGATCGCCAAAATTAAATTAGATTGTGGAACTTGTTGTTACTGTTAAACAGTTGAGAAGTACTAACTGATTATGTTACAACACAACCAATGCTCAAACGCTAGAAAGTTTCTAAAACTGCAGCCGCGGTAATACATTAGAAATAAGCACTGTATTGCATCAGTTTAGTAGATCGTTAAACTTTTTTGATCTCATGAAAGAAAGTTTGAGCAGAGTTCCAAGGCATAACACGTTCACGTGTGAAACTGCGATATACTGACTACATAAACTTGGGGCACAATTCAGACCATTCCAAGACCTGCAATGTTCCTGAGTTACAATACGTTCTGACAATAACGAGTGCTGATATAAAATTTCACTCACGGCTACACACGTTGAATGCTTGTAAAAGGTGGCATACACTTTCCGCGTTTTGAGGGATTACAGGATTTAATAATCCAACCAAGGTAAAACTTGTTATCTTTGAGGTAATTTATATCAAGTTACATCCATCTTTCCATATTTTTACCAAATATTTTAAACAGAACAATTCGTTACGAGGTCACACCCATGTTTCTTCTTTACAGAAGGCAGATATATCCAAAGGTAACTCTGTGAAATCAACAATTTAGCTTATTTCTAAAACAACTTCCATGGTTTGTCCACCAGCTTGCCACTTTAAAAAGAATTTTACAATGACACGTATTCTTCTGCATCTACTGACATGATATCATACAGCACAATGCAAAATCTTCAAGGTGTGTAATTGAAATCTACTGTGTGCACTGATAACCCGTAGGTGTTTCATCGAACTCTTTGAAAGGACCAAACAGCTGTAAGGTTTAATTCCGAAAAAATATATGCATACCTAGAAGTGTTGTGTTCAATTTTACTTAAGTTTTTCTTTAAGTTCAAAATAACATATTGAAGTTGTGTTGAATTCTCACGTAATGTGTTACCCCACACTCCTTTGAAAGCTGATATTGACATATTTTACTTTTTCTCCTATGTTAAGTTATATTAGTGTGTTAATTTTCCATATTTGTTTGCTAAATACATTTCTCTCAATTCGTAAAGTGAGATGCTAAACTTAAAAATGTCCACAATTAAATCTTGTTCCAAAGGTTACACGAATACGAAAGAAGATATGGTGTCTAGAAAGGACTTTTTTCTTAAAGTTAACGTGGCATACCTGAGAATATGTATTATCAATTTCGTTCAAAATGTTTCCTTGTTTGTTCGTTTATTAAAGAACTTATTAGCAACTAAGTATACGTCGTAACATAGTGCCGTTACTTTAAATTTAATGGAAATATCAAACACTCATACAGTTAGAACTACTTTTACGTCAATATCTTCTATTTCTTTGAAAGTTAAACGAGTTTTCAATTCGCCTGCTTTGGTTCCATTTTATATAACTCTCTCAATGTACGCATAATAATTAACTGAGCTATACATTATGTTAAAACGACAGAATATATCATGAACCGAAACCGCAAAATGTAAAAAATAATTCTCTTTACCTTAAAATTTACTTCTTTGTGAGCTTCACTAATTTATGAAGTATCAAAAACGTTTTGGTGACTTTTTTTTAATCTTAAATGTGATAGGTCCTCGCTAAGGAACGAAATTTGTTCCACGTGAATGTCTCCGATGCGATAAACTAAATGTTTTTAAGTCATTAAAATAAATAAGGAGTTTGGGTTGTTAGTGTCATTAGGATAATATCTTTCTTTTAAAATCAAATTATATTTAAGTTCGATTTAAAGACAAGGACAGCAAGCCATAAGATAGACTTTACGTTAAAGATTTTTTTTTTTACTTCATTTGTAAGTTCCGAATCAGGGACCGCATTCACTAATATTTGCATTATTTGTCTGCTTTTTTATGTATTACTGTACAAACGGGAAACTTACTCAACTATCTTTTCGTAAGCTCCACCTAAGAAAGATACGATTTAAGTATCAGTCGTATAAACCGAAACTGGTTGAAAAACAATTATCGCACAATTAATTCAGCCCAATTGTGAATATAACGAAAATAGTTTTTGTGATGTAGTAGCAGAAGGTGAAAGCGTGATTTTTGATCGACAGAAGTATGGATTATCCCTGAAAATGCAAACAAGAACTATATACATTATAATTCAATTTACGGGGCAAATTTGTACATATTTTGTTTGGGTGATAGAATAATTATTTGAATCTTTGTTGTAAATGTTCAATTCATAAACTTTCAGGGCAAGAATTGTGCTATTTGTAACAACAAACAACCTGAAAGACTTGGATGTCAGTTTTCTAAATAAAAAAGATGTTCGTACGGAATTAATTGGTTTTGATCGTCAACACCTTACATACTGCTAAACCGTCAATGCTTTTACAGATATAATTTTGATGATGCCCAAATAATGATAATTAGAAAATATTAATTACGTTTTGGCTGAAGACGTCTGATACAGTATTAATTGACAATCTTGAAGGGAATTTTTACTTTTCTTTTTGTGTTAGTGAGTATTTGTCAGGATCTTGAGGTACTAATTATCCTACACTAATTTAACAATATGTAAAAACATAAAAATGCTAACATCGGAAAAGCAATAAAATACCGGTACCTATCTTATTTTTTACAAAATCAGACGTTTTATTGAAAATGTCTTCATATTCTTGATAATTGTTAGTTATTTACTTAGATGAGGTGTTAAGCCTCAGTTTTTAACCAATTGGTGTAAGTCGGGACAGCCACAGCATTTTTTCGAATTGTGGCTCACTGGCATGTTTTCTCTACTCCATTGCTTAGGAAAGCTTCTTGCAATTTTTTTTTTTTTTTTCTTCTGCATCTTTACTTAAGTCATTTTAAGTCATCTGAGACGGTAATGGGAAATTATTCGTCTAACATACCTTCATATTTGATAAAAATATATAAATCCATAAATGGTAAACACTGTTTGCGAAGTGCTTTCTAATTTATTTAATATACTCACACCAATAGAACCATCGACATGGAAGAATTTTCGGGGGTTTAGCTACTAATGCCAGCTCAATTGACATCTCGCCAGGCATTTGTTATTTTTCTTGTTCGTTAATAAATAGTTTCACATAACGTGTTCTCCTAGACGTCATCAATAAGGAAGGATGGTAAACTGGGGAAAGAGTTAGTTGCCAATTAGCAATATTTCACAGAGCCCAGTACCTTTTACATTACCGAAGTAATACCAGCTCAAGAACTAGGAGGATTTTGTATTCTACAGTTCTAATTTTTAAACACCTTTTTGGCCATTTAGCTTACTTTTGGAGTGTTTTTATATCACTCTTAAATCTAATTAAGCTCCTATAAACGATATACTCAGCGGTGGTGGTATACCTAGCTTGAACATTGAAGTAATATCACAGAATAAAGCATCCAGCTTACTAAAACTCTGAAGCTAAACAAGTTTAGAAACTATTCGAGCTCTCTTTCATTAGTGTTGAAGAACTTGCGTCAAAATATAATCCACCAAATGGCGGATGGAATAAAGATTATTATTTTTTACATCGAGACAAAATTCGAAAATTCTGTTCGAATTTTGATTCTACATAGTTAAAGTTTTAATCTACTCACCCTCTTGTGTTGATGTAACTTCAATGCTTAGAAGACAGGTTGACAACAGTAACAGAAACATGTTGACCGTGGAACGAAACGATAAATAATGTCAACTTAGAGCAGATTCGTAATTTAATTTTTACTGTATCAACAGACAAGGCAATACTACGGTATCTTGAAAGGTCCGAGTATGAAAAATATCGGCGAACTTCAGTAATTGTAATGCATTGTAACATGGAAAGTTCCGATTCAATTTAACTAATATAATGAAGGTGGATACAAATAAGGCATTAAGAGATCCCTTCAGGAGGATTTTGTATAAAGTTTTTTTTTGTCAAAGCTATCCATCGCAATGGATACGCATCTTCGTATCTACAGGAGAAAACCTTAATCACAAAAACTGGCGTGGCAATTGTTGGTTTATATTGTATGAGTACACTTCACTTTGTTTTGTCTCAGACTGTAATATTTAATCGGTGTGTAAATAGCTTATACAAAGATGAAAAAGGCAATATTAATATTGCCTTACCTGCTACATTATAAGCAAGCAGACTTGGGTGAGTCTCAGCGGTACGCATTTCCAGTAAGTGGTAAAGAGAAGAGAGCAGAAGCGGATCTTGGACTCCGAGGGCGGGAGCTCAAAGTTTGGGAGCAAAGTCTCAATATCGGGGTTTTATTTACAACTGAGAGGTTATCGGTGTGAGAGGGCATGTATACCCTGAGACGTCGTGGGGTTTAGGGGCTGGCCACATCAGTAGCGGGGCTAGGGGTGTGGTCAGAGGGGCTAGAATGATGTTTGGAGGGCTTTGTAGTAACTAACCATCCTAAGTCATTGCTTCTCAAAATATTCTCTTAAATTTCCCCACCTGTCATTCCTAAACAACTGTCTCTCTAACCCAAAATATGTCCACGAAAGCCTACCGACACTTTGTTTAAGAAACTACTGCAGTAAAGGCAAACATTACAACTCTTTTAACCACATTATCCGTCAGGTTCGGATCAGGTATTTATGGAAATAGTAGCACTGGCTGAATTTTTTGGGAGACTGAAGATTAAATCCGGAGCAAAATGATAGAGGTACCGAAAGGGTCGGCTTAGTCATGCTCCCCATAGAAAAGAAAATGGAAAATTGACTACTGAAGGTCAGCATAGAACCAGTCAGGAACTAATCACTAATTGAGTACAGTATAACGTTAGTATGTCGGCGCGTATCGTTCAGAAATGTTAGTCAAAAATCTTCTACTAGATTGCCAAAAATTATTGGTTTAAACTATGACTTCAGTTTCAGTTTGACAATTTTTCTTTTACCGAGTCTCTAAAGTATTTCACGGGATGATTTTTTTCGAAAACAACCTCCGTAACAACAAGTAATTGGTAACAGGGCCTTAAAATGCAAGAAAAAGATCCAGTAGTCGGCTTGTGTGGGTGGATGACATTCGCCCTTGGACTGTATAGAACTTCCAACCCCGTGGGGCCTTAGAAAAGCCTTGTCGGAAGATCGTGGGTCTATTACTCTTGTAAATGTTGTGTTTACAGCGCAATAGATATAGAATGAAGAATTGACCATCACGGCATTGAACACGAAATACACAGTTCACAAAAGCTTTATCACTGAATTTTTAATTTCATGCAGACATATTTGGAGAGGAAAAAGGGGATGTATAAATATTAGCTGATGTTGCCATTATTAGTTTAGGTAATTGCTCATTCGGCTAAATTCTCAGTAAAGGTTATGAAAGTTAACATGCAGCTGAAATGCAAATGGGATTAGGAGCTTTATGAGGCTTTCGTAAAAACAATAAAAAAGTGAAGCTGTTATACATGACTTATTCATGGAACAAACATCTCAGACAAGACTGGGTAAAGGGATCCGAAAGAATGTTGTTTTGAACTTGTTCAGTCTCCCAAATGACATTCATTGCGCCAAAAGCTGTTTCTAATATGGAAGGTTTTAGTAGTGTTACTTTGAGTGCCTTATTTATGGGCCTAGATGGATGAGCATAAACAGGTAGATGGTTCTAAATCATGGTCCCATAGGACCATCCTTGGTTGTATTGAACAAACATTTTGAAAAAAAAATTAAATATCATTTGAAAAAATAAGAATTTTGAACCCATTAAATTTTACAAGATAGCAGGGCGTTAACTTGCTTTAAAGATCAACGACCAGTAATCTAGGCAATTATTTAATACATTATGTAGGGTAACTTATTCGAAACTAGTTTCCGCAGGCGACATATGGCCTGAAGCTATCACATAAAGAGGGCGTAGTAATTTAGGGTTGGGGATTTTCTTTGGGAAACACCAACGTGTTGGAGAATTTTAAGCTCTTCCTATTAATTAACAGTTTTAAAGCTATGTGGGCATCACACAAGAGGTAAGAGTATCCCCCATTTGAGACCTACCATCAGTGAAATGAACAATAACTTTTCATAATTATTTCAAGGGTATGTCTTATTACCTCCCACTTGATCGACGAATGTAAAAATATAAAGTAGTCAAAGATGAAAATATCTCGATAAATGCTCCACGTTAAAACATTACCTTAAATGCAATTGGAAACGGTTCAAAATATCATGTGAATAATGGAGAAATGAATGGCAAGAACATTTACTACATTCATTGAAGTTTTCCACGGAAAGCTGCTAAATGCTGACTTTCTTTAAAAAATGCAGACTTGTAGCTAAAACCTCTTCTTCCTTGGCATTGCCATGTTAATAAATGCAGTAAGAAAATGAAAGAAAAAGTAACAGACAAAAAATTCATCTTAACGGTGAAAGTTTACAAAACCATGATAGATATCAATAGACCAAGGGTAGAATGACTTGACTGATGAATTGATTGTTCTAAAATATTTGTTTTTATGACTAATATTCTATTATCTATAAGCGGGTATACCATATACGAAGCTCATGACCGAAGCTTGTTTTAAATCTCTGTAAATCATTTCTGTGAAATCTGTTTTTTGTCAATTAATTACCAATATCACACAGGCCTGTAAAAGACTGTAACCAAAACACAAACGATTGGTTACATGACACCAACGTCGTTAATGTTTTACAAACAACATGAAAAACTAGTTGGCAGTACTTCACAGATTTATTTAATATTTGTGTTGTATGGGGATAGTGTTTGATAGCGGCAGACATGAATGTGTATTCATTGCAGGGTCAGCGGTTACTTCCAAATTTAAAAGGTTGATAATGTTGATACCTGACCCTTTACATTGCCGGAACAGTGTGTATGGGGTGTGTTAAATGGTAATGTCAAAGGGTCCAACCCAATTTTTGAATTTACACTTACGACATGCATAGTACACAAAGTAAACGATGCACTTAAATAGTACCCGTCCCGGGTGGAAAAATGAAAATGGAAATCAAGAATATATTGGGTGCTTTATCACTCATTTAACGTACATTAAATGCACTGCTTATTGTGGTCATTTTCTTTGTACTGACAGACACTGAGGTGCGAGTACACCACATTTTTGAGTGGGTTAATTCAGTGCCTACACAATGGGTGGCGATCCCGAGGGAAAGGGGGATACGTTCCCCCAATATTTGAGAAATCTCTCATTAACTTTAATTTTTCACACAGTAACATATTTGAAAATGGGGTCACCTCAAAATAATGACAAAAAATCGCTTTCCTTGAAGCACTCTAGGAACAAGTCGGAGCTCGAGGAATTCCATCCGCTCTTATAATGGCATGTTTGTAGTTGTCTTGAGGAAACTGAGAATTACGCTGGTTTTGTATGGTTTTGTACCAACTTTGTTTTTTTTTATTCTAGCTTGGATTGTGGCAATGTTGAGGAAGGGAGTGAGAGGCACTGAGAAGGGAGATCCTTGCACGTCCGAGATTTTCTGGCTGGATCCGAATACGAAGCTACGGAATTTATTCACACGTCCAACCGTAAAAGAATGGGGTCCATGGCGCTCAGACGCACAAGATCGCAACCGCTGATTCATTGTGATCTCTACCCCCGCATCGGCGGACCTTCTACAAAATAAACAACCCTTATGGTTACTAAAACAAATTGTTTTAAAGTTATTTTTCACAATCTCTAATATGGCATGTCTCCCCAAATTATCCTTCTGGTAATATTGTATATTACACAAGGAAAGCTCTATGGTTATAAAGACTTGACAATAGTATTATTTTCAATGAAGATTTAGACGATTAGCCCATAATAGGTCAGAGCATAAGGAGAAAAGGGATAACAGAAGGGACTTTTTCTTTGTAAATGTATCAACGTTCACCATAATAGGTGAGCCCGAGGGCACTCTGGTGTGTTGGGAAAAATATTAACAAAAAATGCATACCTTCAATCCCTCACATCATACTGAAAGTGTAATAATGCTTCGCATGACATTAAACTGCGCTATTATCCCCCTTGATTCGCAGTTCCTACAGAGGTTGAAGATATACCTCTAATTTGCGGAAAAAGTGTTTTGGCCAGAATACTTCCATGAATTATTTCCCCAGTAATGGTCATAAGATATGGTGTGATCCGAGGGACACATGCCTGAGGTGGACCGCGAAATTTTGCATTAGATTAATTGCAATGACAAAACGTGCACTTAAACTCTAGAACAGTGGTTCCCAACCTTTTCAGCTAAACGACCCCTACAACCTAATGAGGATGAGCAAACGCCCCCCTTGTCTACACTTACTATTGCTATGGATGAAACAAAGATTATAAAACAGAACATGCTGAAATAAAAAGGTAGACCTACCGTGACACCCATCATTTTTACGTGATGGTTCGACCCAGGGTATCAATAGAGCAATGTGGGACTTAAGACACTGACACCCTTATATATATATATATATATATATATATATATATATAATATATATAATATATAATTATATATATATATATATATATTATATATATAACGCTAATTCCTACTGTACGGGGAAATCGATATATCGCGGTTTCGTTAAGGCGAAGAAAAAAAACAATAAAATACATTAAAAAATATTTCCCCATTTGGAAACCAGATATACGATATACAACAACGCTTTTTTCAATGGTCCACCATCCGTACGTGTTAAAAGATACGGGTACGTAACTTGGTCAACATTGTAGTAATAGCATGTTAATCATGTGGTGAAATGGACGTTACCATCCGTTTACGTATTCCTATATAAAAAGCGTGTGATTTCGCACAGTCGACCTGATTTTTTTCCCTTTTAGACGATTCCCCTTTTAGGCACGTTTTTTTTCATACAATATTTCCCCCTAATCCCAAATTAGCAATATATATATATATATATATATATATATATATATATATATAATATATATATATATATATATAAATACATATATATAAAATATATATAACGCTAATTCCCACCTTAAGGGGAAATTGTTATATCTGCTTGTACATAGGGCGAAAAAAAGATAATAAAATACATAAGAAATAAATTCGCCCTAACGTCTAAACATATAAATTAACGTTATTTCAATGGCCAGCCATCCGTTCGTGTTAACAGCTAGGTGTCCGTAAATTTGACAACTTTGAAGTAATGGCATCTAGTTTGTAAATCTAAGAGGGCGCCCTTGTAAGTTTACGTATTCCTATAGAAAAAGTGTGTGGAAACGTTAAGGCGAAACTTATATTTCACCCGAAAATTTTTTTCCCCTTAAGGGTCGACTTTTCAACAACAACTTTCCCCCTAAGTGCCGAATTAGAGAAATATATATATACATATATACATATATATATATATATATATATATATATATACTTGTATTACCTGTATTATGTGGACATTGGCATATGACAGGATTATGGGGACTCCTAGAAGGGGTACACCCTGACCCGTGAAAAGTGAAGGGATATAGGTATAGCTATAGGTGAAGCTAACTATACCTTCTTAATTGCTCTTTTTGTTTTAAAAAAGACAAGTGGTATATATGACAGTGTGGACATGGGCTATGTGGACGGTCCCCATAGTCCCCTTGTATACTGAAAACATATACACCGTATGGCAATGTGCGTGTGCCATGTAAAACACCGACCGAAGCAGTTAATAGTCTCAGAAGTTATTGAATAAACAGTTCATCTTGAACACAGGAAATGATTTGCAACAAAAATATTTTTGACTACAACAAGAAAATGAGACAACTGTTCAATATGCACGGCATAGAATCGGTGCGTACAAGATTGTGTGGACTTGATTATGTGGATGGTCCATATAATCCTTTGATACACTTATTTCGAATGTACATTTACACACATACATATATAAAGTGCATTTATCAAGCGCTTTTTCATAAAGATCCTATATGAACAAGCGAACTAAAACCCAAAAGTAGGTACAATGCAACAGACTTAAAGTGCTCTTGAACAGAGATAGGATTTTAGAAGCTTTTTAAAATTAGGTAAGGAGACACAGCTTCTCATAGATACTGGGAGGCTATTCCGCATTTTAAGAATTCTACGAATTTGGCAGCTTTCTGAAGCTTTAAAAAGGTGGAGGTTGATGTTAATTAAAAGAAAACGAGCAGTATAATTTTCGTAAATTCACTTTATACATTATTTTAAAAATCTACATAAACGGAGGTACTATAAGAGCTAGTTGTAGGTTAGTATCTCGATGTAACGTTATACAACAGGATTGTGTGGACGTGATGGCATAAAAGGTCCACAAAATCCTATTTATACATCAATCTTTTGTACAGAATTCTAGAATCGATTTAATTACACCGAACAGCCGACTTGTAATTTTCGTAACGCCCTCGTTATTAAGGGAATGCAACATAAAAATCTTAAAAGGAAGGCGTATGTAGTACAAAAATATAAGGTAAAACCCCTTTATACATTTCCAAATTTGAAAACGAGCAGCTACACCGTGAATTGGTAAAGCATATCTTGACAATCAGAAGAAAAGACGTACGTTTATTGCAACACATTATTATCTTCAAACATCAAAGAACAAGGTAACTGTCATGCGCACCTTCAGAATTTTAACGTGGGCGTCGTCACCATATGGAATTGTTTTGTCTCATTTTGAGAGCGCCCTTATTTTATTGTGCATTAACTAACACAGTATTGCTGTAGGGTCTCACCGAAATCGTAAATACTGCATGTCACTTAAATAAATATAGTTTGTTCAGCAATTAATACATTCCCCATTATGCTTTTGGCCACTAAAAAGGTTAATTTGTCCATACGAAACCCACTGAAGAACCACCGTACCCAGGCCGGAAAACAACCAGCTAAGGTTCTGTGCTATTTCAATAGCAAATTATGGACAACGAACTTTTCAGGTTCCATAGTGATGAAGTCACATTCATCCATTTTGGTCACACATAATATTGTCAATTCATGCCAAGTCTTTCGTTTGTCAAAATTATCTGTTGAACACTTTTCCTTACAGTTCTTCCTCTGTTAAATAAGCACTCATAAATTTGGCTTCTTCGAAGCAGCGATATGTTTATTCATATTATTTGACTCCTCCACTATATAGAAGTAGAAAAAAGTTACCGTACTTCACAATGAACATTACACTTCATAATCGGTTTAGCTTACATAAATGGATAATAGACTCGCCCAACGTTCATAAGTCAGAGTCAGAACACTGCGTGAAAGAGGCTTAAAGTTGCATTTGCAAGCATTTAAGGGGTTTTCCTGTACTATTTTCTATAGAATCTTGTCAATTTGATAATTTTCATTCGTTCTTTTTTCCATATAAGAGGCAAGTTTTATCTGAAATGCAGATTTTTAAACAAATTCAAATGGCAAGTGGGTGGTACCTCGACTTGTTAGTTTCGAGGTCTCACCTTAACTCTGAGCGGAGTTTTCACGTAGGCTACGCGAAAATAAGACAACTGTTCAACATGCCCGGCATAGAATCGATGTGTACAAGATTGTGTGGACTTGATTACGTGGACGGTCCACGTAATCCTTTTATACACAAATCTGTTATTACACAACTCTAGAATCAGTTTCTGATAAAAATTAAGACCATTCTCAATTTTGAAAAAGGTGGAGATTGATTCTAATTATGGAAAATTCAGCAATACGTTTTCTAAGAGCGGAAAGACATCAGACCTGTCAGATATGCTTATATTCCTTCCAAGCTTACTTTCATAACAATTATTTGTAATTTTAAAGTTTCATGACAAAAATTATGTTGATTATTAAAATTGAAGACGAACGTAAACTTACTTTATACATTACCTTCACACTCTACGCAAACTGCGGTTACTGTCAGAGGCATTTTTAGGTTATTCACTCGCTACGCGAAAATGAGACAACTGTCCAACATGTGGGGCATAGAATCGGTGTGTACTAGAATGTGTGGACTTGATTGTGTGGACGGTCCACATAATCCGTTTATACACATATATGTTATTACACAGCTCTAGAACCAGTTTTTATGATAAAAAGACCTTTCTCAGTTTTGAAAAAAGGTGGAGTTTGATTCTGATTATGGGAAATTCAGCAACAGGCCTACATTTTCAAAGTGAGGAAAGACATCAGACATGCTTATATTCCTTTCAAGCTTACTTCCATAACAATTATTTGTAATTTTAAAGTTTCATGACAAAAATTATGTTGATTATTAAAACTGAAGACGAACGTAAATTTACTTTATACATTATCTTCACACTCTGCATAAACTGCGGTACTGTCAGGGGCATTTTCAGGTTATTCACCCGCCACCCACCGTATAAAATCGATTAAGTTATACAACCGGATTGTGTGGACGTGATCACATTGAAGGTCTACACAATCCTATTTATTCACTAATCTTTTGTACAGAATTTTAAAATCGATTTAATTACACCGAAGAATAACGTTTATTAATTATGGGCAATAGTCAACTCGTAATTTTCGTTACGCCTTCGCAATTTACGGACTAGTTTTATGTAAAGCTGCTTAGAAGGAAAGCATATTGTGTTAAATATATAATAAAAATTCATTAACATTTCCGAATTATTTGAAAACAGTCAGCTACGCAGTATTCAGGTAAAACTGATCTTGACAATCTGAATGAGAGACGTCAATTATTGTATCTCAATAGCAATATGGTCTTCAAACCACAAAAGAACGCGGTAACTGGCAAGGGCATTTTCACAAATTATATAGGCGGGCGTCACACAACATGGAATCAATATGTGTACATGATTGTGTGGACTTGACCAATTTGACGGTCCACATAATCTTTTAATACAATAATTTGTATATTATTCAATTAAGGGTTCAGAAGAATTTCCATCACAAAGAGCTTTTTCAATTTTGAAAGAGATGGAGTTTGATTTTATTTGAAAGAGAAAACCACAGTTTATTTTCAATGTGAGGAATGACATCAGGAAAATATTTTCTCTCACTTTGCATTAACGGGAATAACTACGAAAGACATTTTTAGGTTTGTAACTCTCCATCCACGGCATATCGATGTAAGTTATACAACAAGATTGTATGGACATGACGTACCACAAAAAAGGTCCTCACAATTCTGTTTATACACCAAGTTTTTTTTAGAAAAGTTGTAGAGTTGATTTAGTTACGTCGAAAATGTCTTTAATTAAGTATGGACAAAAGCCACCTTATAATTTTCGTAACGCCTCCGTTATAAAACCCATTTGCATTTCCAAATTTGAAAGCAAGCAGCTACACCGTGAATTTGTAAACCTTATTTTGACAATCAGAAGGAAAGACGTACGTTTATTGCATCACATTATTATCTTCAAACATCAAAGAACAAGGTAACTGTCATGCGCACCTTTGGAATATTTACATGGGCGTCGTCACCGTATTGAATTGGTTTGTCTCATTTTGAGAGCGCCCTTATTTTATCGTGCATTAACTAACACAGTATTGCTATAGGGTTTCACAGAAATCGTAAATACTGTATGTCACTCAAATAAATATAGTTTGTTCAGCAATTAATACATTCCCCATTATTCTTTGGCCCCTAAAAAGGTTAATTTGTCCATACGAAACCCACTGAAGAACCATCGTATCCAGGCCAGAAAACAACCAGCTAAATCAAACAATCTACAAGTTTCAATCAATGGAAGAACACAAGTGAGGTAATAGATTGGTTTAGGGAAATACACAACAAACATCAACAATCGTTTATTGCTTTTGACATCTGTGAGTTTTACCCCTCGATAACTGCTGACCTCCTCAACAAGGCTCTGGATTTTGCGTCGAACTACACAGACATATCAACATTTGAAAAACATGTGATCTTTCACACAAGAAAACTATGTTGTTTAACGCCGAAACACCATGGTGCAAGCGTGCCGAATCTTTATTCGATGTCACCATGGGCAGTTTCGACGGTGCTGAAACTTGTGATCTAGTAGGACCATACCTGCTATCACAACTTCAGCACATTAACATGAATGTTGGTCTGTACAGAGACGATGGTTTGGCAGTTTGCAAAGCAACATCCAGGCAAACAGAGAACATAAAGAAAGAAATATGCAAGATATTTGCAAACAACAACCTGAAGATAGAAATTGACGCAAACAAAAAAAAATAGTAAACTTTTTAGACGTAACTCTCGATCTCCGCACAGGCACATACAAGCCATACATGAAACCCAACAACATCCCTCTCTATGTGCACAAACAGAGCAACCACCCTCCACTCATCATAAAGAACATCCCAGAAAGCATCAACAGGAGATTATCTAACATCTCATCCGACGAAAACACTTTCAACACCTCAGCACCCATATACCAGGAAGCACTGCACAAAAGTGGCTATGGGTATAATCTAAAGTACAGAACCCAGCCGCTTAACACCAGTCAACAAAACAAGGCCACAAAACGAAGACGTGCCAGAAACATAACCTGGTTCAACCCCCCATTCAGTGACAATGTCACCACCAACATTGGCAAGAAATTCTTCAACCTTCTAGACAGCTGCTTCCCGCCTGGACATAAACTACATACTCTACTCAACAGAAACACGGTAAAACTGAGTTACAGCTGCATGGCAAACATGGACCAAATTATATCAGCGCACAACAAATACATACTGACCAAACAGAATCTGCAACCAGCAACACAAAACAAGTGCAATTGCAGAACACAAAGCCAGTGTCCACTGCAAGGCAACTGCCTCACCAACAACATAGTGTACCAAGCCACTGTAACACGCCATGACAATCACAAGGAAGAAACTTACATTGGTCTAACAGAAAACACCTTCAAAACCAGATACAACGCCCACAAGTCTAGCTTCAAACACAAAGACAAGAGAAACGCAACTGCACTCAGTGAACATATCTGGAAGTTAAAGGATTCAAATGTAGAACACTCTGTGAAATGGAAGCTTATAAGCAAAGCTCGGGCATACTCCACATCATCAAAAGCCTGCAACCTCTGCCTAGAAGAAAAGTTCTTCATCATACTCAAACCTTCCTTAACCACTTTAAACAAAAGAAAGGAACTCATCAGCTCTTGCAGACACAGAAATAAACATCTGCTGTGTAATTATTCCAATAGGTAAGGCATCTTGACTCGACTTAATCACCCGTGCCCGTTTTCAAAAACGAACACGCGTTTTCAAAAACGAACACGTCCACAGTACGGTTCAACGGGCACGGCGTATTCAACGTTGTTGACACCATTCTACATCAGGCTTCTGAAGAGTGAGGACCTGTTCAAATTGGCCCTTACGAAACAGTTCTGTAAAGCTGTCTTGTAGTAACCCAGTTACAACCTTTCAATAAATATATATATATATATAAATATATATATATATATATATATATATATATATATATATATATATATATATATAGGTAGGTAGAAAGTTGTGTTTGGTGTTCGATCAAACACCAAACACAACTTTTCGACCTACTTATTCCACGTTCGATCTACCTAACTTCGACCTACTATATATATATATATATATATATTATATATATATATATATATATATATATATAATATATATATATATATATATATATCGATATATATATATACATACATACATATAACGCTAATTCGACCTGTTAGGCGAAATCGGTATACCGCCAATACAACCGGCGAAGAAAACAACAAAAAAAACATAAGATAATATTTTCCCTTTTGGTTCTGAGATATATATGCACGTTATTTCAATGGCCCGTAAGTCCATAGTGTTAACGGATACATGCACGTAAGTTGGTGTGCAGCTAAGTAATTGCATAAACTTTATGTGGTAAACCGGACTTGCGTATAGACGTGCGCATTCCTATACAGAACAGTGTGTAAAACGTTAAGGCGAAATGATTTTTTCGCCTTAGAGTCGAGTTTTCCCAACAGTCGCGTTTTTCCATACGGTTTTTTGCCTAAATCCCAAATTAGCAATATATATATATATATATATATATATATATATATATTATATATATATATATATATATATATATATATATATATATATATATATATATAACGCTAATTTCTACTGTACGGGGAAATCGATATATCGCAGTTTCGTTAAGGCGAAGAAAAAAACAATGAAATACATTAAAAAATATTTCCCCTTTTAGAAAACAGATATACAACAACGCTTTTTCAATGGCCCACCATCCGTACGTGTTAAAAGATACGGGTACGTAACTTGGTCAACATTGAAGTAATAGCATGTTAATCATGTGGTGAAACGGACGTTACCATCCGTTTACGTATTCCTATATAAAAAGCGTGTGATTTTTGCAAAGTCGACCTGATTTTTTTCCCCTTTTAGGCACGTTTTTCTATACAATATTTCCCTTAATCCCAAACTAGCAATATATATATATATATATATATATAATATATATATAATATATATATATATATAATATATATATATATATATATATATATATATATATATATATATATATACTAGAGATATCAGCAAATGGAATTCCTACATGTGTAACCCAAAGTGAGCTTAAAGCAAGCAAGGGTTATTTCACCTCCTCACATTGATAAGAAATGATTTGTTTCCTTTGTATCGTTTTAGTCTGTTGTGCTGACCTTCATGTTAATAGGGATATGACCTCCAAATGTGGAATGTAAAGTATGTAAATATTCATGTCTTTCAAGCAATCGCATTCAGATAGCATGTGGTTGTGAAGGAGCAGGGAGCTGTGAGGGAGGAAATTGATTGTAAAATTAAAAGAAAAGCAAAAGACTGGCCATTAATGTAAGGCTATGACGTCATATGTCATTACTTCGAGTTTACTTTGTATTGAAAATGTGACAACTTTAACAGGTAATATCTTGAGAACCACACATCAGATTTCAATGAAAACTAGAAAAGATTGTTTTGCATAAGTAACATATCTAAACTTGATTTGAGCTAAAACCCTTCTTTTAAGTGTTGCTGCTGGTGTTTCCCTAATATATCAGGGGACATCTGCTCTCTCACTTATATTAATTGTTTTAATATGATGTTACAAAATATTTCTTGTAGTTTTACCGTTAATGATACAATTTTTCCTAATTTAATTACGACAAAAGTAGTGTATTGATAAGGGTATTAAAAGTAAGATGCATTTAAAGGGTCGGTTTCCTGTTATAATCTTACATTTTTCTTGGGGAACTATTTCATTTATTAATTGTGCTTGCATAAAAAACATATGGACATAAAAACATATGGGCATAGCTTTATGTTAACCCCAGTCGGTGTGCGGAATCGGTGGTCAATTTAAGGTGTTTCGTAACACGTAAAAGTTATTGTATTGTGCTTAGCATCGTGTTTTTCGCGTTTCTTAATATACAAGTATGTTTTCATAACAATGAATTATTGACAAAGTTTATCATTTTCAAATGTTTTGTACAATTTCCATTTTTTTTTTTAACAGTAATGAATGAAGATGGAAAAATTAGGTACTCACCAGCTTTTATGGTACTTATTGACGTGACTCAGCTGGGATGAATTCATCAATCCATTCTCTCAATAAACACTGCAAGGGTAGGTGACGAACTTACTCTCCTAGCAGGTCTGGTTAAATCAATAACCACTGGTGAGTTAATAGAAGCTTAACAAGAGAGTAAATGCGTGGTTATCCTGCTTCTTTCATGCACTCTCTCCCAACTTTAAGTTCGTCAATACATTTGCCAGCGAGCCTCATTAGGCAAGTGGAAAATATGAACGGTCAGGAACACTCATGCGTTTTGTTAAACCTCTATAAAGATCGTTTTACCTCTTGAGTAGAATGTTTCACTTAAGTTACAACCTGTTTCCATTTTCTGCATAGGTAAATGATTCTGAAGACAACCCACTTTAAGAAAGGAAAGTTTCATTGCTTAGTAGTCCATTGAAAAACAAGTAAATTATAGTATAAGAAACTGAGACAAAATACCATGTAGGTGTACGAGAGAAATATTAACCTGAACTGGTTAAGGTTTTGAACATACATTTCATAGGACAGCGGTTTCCTGTTACAAAAAACATTATGACGGTTCAAATGAAACCATAGTCAATCCTAACTTGATAGCTTAATATACAAACCACATTGGACAGGTACTTTGTCACTTTGTAAACCACATGCATAAGAGCGTAGTTCTTAGTTAAAAATGAGTCGTTTTTTCTCCCGCTGTCTACAATCCTGGACAAAAATACATGGGACACCACCCCTACTCCCCCCGTTCAATGTTGAATTGTCGGTCCCTCCACCCCTCCCGAACAATAGCATGAATACAATTGAATGGATATACCTTTTTCACATGGTCCTCCTTAATAAACGTCCTAACGCAACTTCTTAAATACTAGGCAAATTTATACCTCCATTACTGTCAAATTCCACCTTTTCAACTTAAATCCAAGTTTCCTCGATTTCCAAATTAACAATAAACTGCAATCTTTAATTACTCATTATCTTCATTTTCGGTTATAGCTCTCAAATTTGTCCTACAATTTATGAACGTTCCTGTGCTGCAACGTATATTCGTATGCTCCCATACACTTGTACAGTAGTTCAGACAATCCTGGACAAAAATACATGGGACACCACCCCCACCTCCCCGTTCAATGATGAATTTCTTTAAATTCGGAATATCTTTGGGTTGGGACAAAATTGATCAAGGGAGGGGGGAAGGGATTTTTGAAGACCGCGAACCTGTCGAAGTATTTTGCTACATTTGTGCCCAAGTGTCCCATCATTTTTGTCCAAGATTGTCTGAGCTACCGTACACGTCCATAGGAGTATTGGTCAGTTATATATAGGGTACATGAACACAGGTGAGATTCGATTTTTTCGAAGCGGTGTGCACATCCCCGAATTTAAGATGATAGTTGGAAACGGAATGTGACTTCTTTAATTGAGAATAACATAATATCATACCGAGCCGGATTTAAGTATGGGCCAGCGGGGCATGTGCCCAGCGGTCCCACAAAAAGGGGGCTCCACAAAATTATGTCACTGTATTTTTGGGGTAGGACCACAACCTTTTCCTTCCTTTCATGACTTGCGCCCTTGTAGTCTTGTGGTGAATTATAGTCGAAGGGGCCCCCACAATATTTTGTGCCCAGGGCCCCCACAAAGTTAAACCCGGCCCTGATATCATATTACAAACACTGAAAGAGAATATACTACGTACGTACCCAAAAGCCCGTTTTCATTTTCAAAGGACTGTCACTTGTACACCCCTTGCCGCGGCTAATAATTTGATATAGCGACATCATTTCGGACGGTCTACCATTGACCTGACGACGGTCTACCGTTAACCTACACACTGTTTTAATGGGACGGACGGTCGACCGCACTCTTTTGGGGAAGGGGCTTAATGCGAAAGAAATATTTACAGCAATTTTACGGTTGACTGTTGCAAAAAACGAGTAAACTACATTTTAAGAATTACTTTATACCCATAAAAAAGTACAGTGATATCATCTATACATACTCCATCTAGTTTGCATGTTTATGACGTCATCCTTAGAGATAAAATATGCTGTAAGATAAGGTAGATCATGTGGTTTACCATAGTTCTGAAATAGCCATTGCACGAGGGCGCCCTCTTCCTTAGTCTCAAATTCCTGGAATTAATACTTTGTCCCCCCTCCTTTTGACGGAATGATAGAATCCAATCGCTCTGGCATTTACGCAATAATGTCATCAATGATTTAACCGGGTATTATCATAATAGTTCTAATAACTCGACGAAAAGCTAAGAACGTCTGCACTTTGATATTATTTTCGAAAGCGTCCCTTTGCAATTTCATGTAAGCTTTCGGTTCCGGTGAGAAAAAGTTGTACTTGGCCATGACTATGAAATATTGTATGCTTGTAAAATCTTCAACTAAAGGCAGACATTTGGTTATATTAGGCTGCATTGAGTAAGCAAGTGTACAAAACAACTGAATTGTCGGTCCCACCACCCCTCCCTCTTCCGAACAATAGCATGAATACAATTGGATGGATATACCTTTTTCACATGGTCCTCCTTAATAAACGTCCTAACGCAACTTCTTAAATACTAGGCAAATTTATACCTCCATTACTGTCAAATTCCACCTTCTCAACTTAAATCCAAGTTTCCTCGATTTCCAAATTAACAATTAACTGCGATCTTTAATTACTCATTATCTTCATTTTCGATTATAGCTCTCAAATTTGTCCTACAATTTATGAACGTTCCTGTGCTGCAACGTATATTCGTATGCTCCCATACACTTGTACAGTAGTTCAGACAATCCTGGACAAAAATACATGGGACACCACCCCCACTCCCCCGTTCAATGATGAATTTCTTTAAATTCGGAATATCTTTGGGTTGGGACAAAATTGATCAAGGGGGGAAGGGATTTTTGAAGACCGCGAACCTGTCGAAGTATTTTGCTACATTTGTGCCCAAGTGTCCCATCATTTTTGTCCAAGATTCATTCCTGGACAAAAATACATGGGACAGCACCCCCACTCTCCCTTTCAATGTTGAATTTCTTTAAATTCGGAATATCTTTGTGTTGGGACAAAATTGATCAAGGGGGGAAGGGATTTTTGAAGACCGTGAACCTGTCGAAGTATTTTGCTACATTTGTGCCAAAGTGTCCCATCATTTTTGTCCAAGATTGTAGATACTTTTAGAGAAAGAGATTACCAGGCGCGGTTTTACGGGGGGGCTTTGGGGGCTCAAGCCCCCCCAAAATTCGCTCCAGCCCCCCCAAAATTTTCAGAGGTTGTGTTATGCTATATTTGCGTGTACTGAGAAAAACAAAATTGACCAATACAATTGTGCACATCTTGGTCCTAGTGGATTTAGTTCGTCAAGGGAAACTGTCGTCTGCGTCTCGAAATCACATATTAGGTTCACGATTTCATACAATGGAAGTTGGGTCAGATAAGTAACATAAGTAACATCTATGATAGTATGTACGCATGTAAATCAAGTTAACGGATTAATCATTTGTTGGAAGTTCAAAACGAGCAGGGTTGCCAGTTTGGCGTTTTATACGCCAAAACCACTAAATTTGGCGTTTTTTTGATGGTGTTGGCAAGCGGAATTTTAAAAAATACGCCAAACAGCAATTTGGCGTATTTTTGGCATTTTTACGTCTGTCTCTGTATTTTCCTTAGAAATGCATGTTTTTCCTCAATTTTTCCAAGAAAATGTAGAAAAAACGCATATTTTATGTCTCAGATTACACATTTTTAGCATAACTAAATAAAAAATCTCAGTCAGTGTCAATAAAATGGATTGTTATTTTACAACATAGTCATGATTTTTATGCAATTTTTCAACGAATGTACATTTGGCGTTTTTCGATCATACTGAACGCCAAATTTGGCCGGTTACCTCTCAGAAAATCTGGCAACCCTGAAAACGAGTCATTTCGTCGCTGATCTCGTCAAGCTATACTAGCAGTCCTTTTAAGTCAAATCTACAGGCCGAATCGTTATTCCCATAAATGTGAACAGGCCCAGTTGCTCGTATCTCTCAGTAACGTTTGCTACATTCTTCCAAATAAAAAAAATATATGCCTGTATATACGTTACATCTATGTCATAGTCAGGAGCGGTGCCACTGAGGGGGAAGGGAGGCCTATCCCCCCTGTAATTTGCAGGAAAAGAGGAAAAGAGTAGGAAAAGAAGACGGAAAGGAGAAGAAAAGAGGAAGGCGGGGTAGGCCTATATCTGATCCATATAGTTTTTTTTTTGTTGGTTTTTTTTTTTTTTTTTTTTTTTTTTTGTTTGTTTATTTATTTATTAATGCCTTCGTGTGTGTACAAACTTATAAAATTAAACCTGATCCTTACTTCTGACATAGAAATACATCAAAACTAAAAACAGAAGTTTTATACATATCAATGAAAATTAACAAAAATACTCTTCCATATCTTCCAATTTTGATCAAAAGTTAATGACTGGTTATTTATGGAACACAAATATTTTTCGCAGTTGAACTGAATTTTTAGATAGAAGAGGAAATTATCAACCCGTAAAAAACTATTTTTTTGACATTTGGTCATATAAATGTAATATCTAGCATACATGAGAATTTTATTAAGGCCTAAGTTCAAGCTATCTCTGACAAAATACCCAAAGATAAAATGCATAGGTTAGAGGAAACTAAGGTCATGTCCACATCGCTCATTAATAATATTGAGGAGCTCGTTATAAAAATTCCTTACTACATTACACGTACTGAGGAGATGGGTAATTGTTTCGACATATTCATTACAAAATGTGCAAAATCTGTTATTACTTACACCGATCTTAACAGCAAAATCATTACTAGTGAGAATACGATTATTTACTTTATATTGAAAAGATCGAAGCTTAGAGTCGATTGTAACTTTAAATGGATTTGTACTAATATCAAACCAATATACTGGTCTGTCAAGCTACTTTCTAAGTCCATCTCCCACTTATCCCGAATTATATAGCAATTATCACTAGGCAAATCAAAAATATTTCGGAAATTGCTACATCCCTTACGATTTCTAATTAAAAGAATAACCTGATATGGGCAAATAGGCATAGGTAGCTTACAAGAAATATTTCCATCGAGAAAGTCATTAAAAACTTTACAAATGCTAGTTTTAACAGAGTTAAACTGAAAAAAAAAATTACATTGTACATCATAACAATCAATGAAGTCCTCATAAGTCATTAAAGAGCCATTTGCATTTACAAGATCATTTACAAAAATAACACCTTTTTCAATCCATTGTATGTACGGAATTATTTCTTTCTTAAAAGAAAACAACTTGTTATCCCAAATTGGTTGCGACAAACATTTCTCCCCTGTACTAATTACTATTCTGCTTTCAAACATTTTCCAAGAGTCCATAACATCATACCAAAGTTTGTTAGAAGTAGATGGGATTGTACCAATTACAAAAAAGAACCAATGCTTTTAACAAAATACTCAAACAGATTATGCCACTCCCTTTTTCCACATTTGAAGATATCTAGTCTCAACCAGGAGAGTTTGGATGCATACATTAGTGATTTAATTTGTATCATTTTAAGGCCCCCATACCTGTACGGCTGACTTAATCGAATTCTACTAATTCTCTCTGTTTTATCATTCCAAATGAATTTATAAAATAAGGTATTAAAGATAGCAATCATATCATCCGCTGGATTTAGTAGACAAGAAAAAAGGTAATTTAGCTTAGGAATGAGAAGCGATTTAACTACAGTAATTTTTCCGATTAAACTCAAAGATCGTCTTTTCCACAAAGATATGTTTCTTTGAATGTCAATCAGGACTTTATCAAAATTCAGATTTATCATTTCCTCAACATTTTTAGAAAACTTAATGCCAAGAAAATTAAAATAGCTACAAAAATTCCAACATAAATGATTAAAATCAAGGTAGGTAATATTCGAATCTTTCATTTTACCAAACCAAAAGAGAGAACTTTGCTCATACTTAAGTTTAGACCAAAAATATGGGAAAAGAAATTCAAAGTTTCCACAGCAGCATATCACGAATTTGTGAGCCATTCAATATTAAACACCTGTCGTCTGCATATTGGGTTAATTTGAAGTGGTCCATATAGTTAATCCAGAGCTTTCAAGAGGCCATATTCCGGTTTCTACCAGCCTTTAGATACGATTTTATAATGCACACATGAAGCAAGGCAAATTTTCTTAATAGTTCGAGAATATTTCTGTGGACTCCACGCACGTATTTTTGCGTAAAACTTTCCCCGACTAGAAGGCAGTAATGTGTCCAGAAGGGGACTTCAGGAGGTTTGTTGATACATACCCTTAGACAAAAAAAAGGCTCCTCTTTCACCCAACCAAAAATATTAAGAATGTTTTGAAGCCATATGATCGGGTCTAAAAATATCCCAAAGACAACACCATTTTTTGCATCTTAGCAACCTTCAAGTAACCAAAATTTCTCAAAAGGGGAGGGGACCACTCCCCTTAGACCTCTCCCCTAGAACAGCCCTCTTTTACCCAACCAAAAATTAGAATTCACGAAGTTATCAACATTTTCCAGCTATATATCAGTCAAAACTGTCCCGAAGACCGCACCATTTTGCATCTTAGCAACCTTAAATTAACCAAAATTTCTCACAGGAGAGGGGAACACCCCTCCCTTTAGACCTCTCCCCTAGGACCGCCCTCTTTTCCCCAACCAAAAATTAGAATTCACAAAATTACGAACATTTTCCAGCCTTATACATATATCAGTCAAAAAATAACCCAAAGACCGCACCATTTTGCATTTTAGTAACCTTAAATTAGCAAAAATTTCTCAAAGGGAGGGGAACACCCTTCCCCTTAGACCTCTCCCTTAAGAAGGCCCTCTTTCCCCCAACCAAAACTTAGAATTCACAAAGTTATGAACATTTTCCAGTCATATAGTCAAAAAATTACCCAACGAACGCACCATTTTGCATCTTAGCAGCCTTAAATTAGCAAAAATTTCTCAAAGGGAGGGGAACACCCTTCCCCTTAGACCTCTCCCCTAAGAAGGCCCTCTTTCCCGGCCCCAACCACAAATTAGAATTCACAAAGTTATGAACATTTTCCAGTCATATAGTCAAAAAGTTACCCAAAGAACGCACCATTTTGCATCTTAGCAACCTTAAATTAGCAAAAATTTCTCAGAGGAAGGGGAAACCCTCCCCTTAGACCCCTCCCCTTAGACCCCTCCCCTTAGACCCCTCCCCCAGGACGGCGATCACTCAACCCATGTCCCCTATCAAAATAACCTTGCGCCGTCCCTGGTTATCCATGGTACTGTTTTTATTATCATTGGTTTCAGCGTGCGCGTGGCCGATTTACATATCTGAGAGAAAATTTTATGATTCTTCCCTTTCAAGCCCTCCCTAAGCCCCCCCCCCCCCCCCCAAAGTCTCGATCTAGAACCGCGCCTGGAGATTACTACAAATAACATAAGCCATTGCAAGTATCATTTGCAAAAATACAACCGTACAGCTTTTGTAACAGACGTTTCGAAAGATGAAATTTTCCTCTGAAAATATGGACGGTAAACACTCCTGTCCTCTAGACATAGTTTGAGAGATAGGATTTTACATTGTAAATGTGGTAAATAATACTCATAAAACACACTGAAGATGAAAGTGAGTCGGAAATTTTCAACGTGCGCTTTAAAAAGGATTTAATTCTTGTAACTAAAAACGAAAGGTATTCTCTTCCTTCGTCTAGACACAGTCAATGAAGATGATTGACACCTTTCAAATGGAGGTCTTACACAGACTACACAGAGACATTTAACAATAAAACTGAACAATTAACCAAACATGCATTTTTGTAACAGACGCTTCGAAAAATGAAAGTTTCCTCTGAAAATATGGACGGTAAAACCTCCTGTCGTCTAGACATAGTGTAAGAGACAGGATTTGACGTTGAAAATGTAGTAGATAATACCAGCCATATATAGAACACATCAAAGATGAAAGTGACTCAAGGATTTTAAATGGACAGTATTCTCTTCCTTTGTCTAGACACAGTCATTGAGGATGATTGACACCTTTCAAATGGAGGTTTAATACAGACCACACACAGACATTAAACAATAAAACTGAACAAATAGCCAAACATATTTTTGTAACAAACGCTGCAAAAGATGAAATTCTCCTCTAAAAATATGGTCGGTAAACACTCCTGTCGTCTAGACATAGTTTAAGGGACATGATTTGACGTTGTAAATGTAGTAGATAATGCCAACCATAAAACACATCGAAGATGAAAGTGCCTCAAAGATTTTTAATATGCGTTCTAAAAAAGGTAATGCTTGTTTCTAAAATGGACGGTATTCTCTCTCTTCGTCTAGACACAATCAATGAGGATGATTGACACCTGTGAAATGGAGTTTAAATACAGGCCACACAGAGACATTAAACAATAAAACTGAACAGTTAGCCAAACACAGTTAAAAGGAAGATTATATCTTGTGCCAAAGTATGGATGGTAAAATTTTCCGTCGTTTGTGCTTAATCAGTTAGAAAGGTGATAGGCTTTCAGTAAGAACCATTGTGGTATATTTGCAGTATTCCAATTGTTTAAGAGACTGTTCGAACATATAGCAGATACGTTTAACAGTTTGAAAAGTATACTCTTTGGTCGTCTAAATAACCTGAAAGAAAGTGTATCACTCCATTAACAGGGTAAAAAGCACAGACTATGAGTAGACATGCAGAACGAAAAAATGTACAATTTGCAACTAGAAATTAAACAAAGGGCAATAAAGTTCCGCTCAGACAGACAGTGGCAGTACACTTTGCCGATGTTTGTCTCAAAAAATAAACGAATCTTGGTTTTGTCAGTCTCAAACCTAGTTGTAATTTATGAACGAAAAAACGATGACTGGAGTTGATTCACCAACGCATATATAAACGAATAGAAGAGGGCGTGAGAGAAGAACTCAGTGGGGAATAAAATAATATTCTGTTTCTAACTGTGAGCGATGAATGACTCTTGAAATGCTATGTTTGGATTACTTTTCTCTGAATTCGTTCGCAATGACTCCCAGGCCCGTAGTCAAGAGGGGATATTGATGAGAGGTGGCGGTTAAGAGAAACAAGCCATGCCCAATATTTTCTCTGCTTCCTGCCTTAGTTCCTTCTCCTCCTCATCAGAAAATGGGACCAAAAATTAAATTACTGCAGTATGTGAACTCTGTTTGATTTCTTATCACCGTGTACACACATCATGTACCCTTTTCTGCATATTTGATTCAGATAATCCATTGTCTTTGCGTAAGCGTGTTTAATGTTTTATTAGTTAATATGATAAAGTATACTTTCTACCGAGATGCCTATTTTGCTTATGGCCAGGGATTAATCTGAAAACTTAAATTTACCCAGATTGGGGTTTCCCGGGGATTTAAGCGTATCGATTCCAGTAAAGCCTTTGATCCTGATGGTATTAGTAGAAAATTCTGAAATTGTGACATGAACAATTGCGATATGTTTATCACTACATTTTAACATTATCCCTACTTTCCCAAGACATGCAGCTCTAACGTCGATTCCTGTGAAAATTTGAAAGATGATAGATGTAGATGATGCCATTCTGATTTTTATAAATTTTTTGTGATTCTATGCAAAGATATCGCAGTCATTGCTCGAGTCACTTTGCCAGAGTTTCATTTGTATATTTTAATCTGCATGCAAACCTATCCACTTATACATCTTAAGTGTGTTACTATTGGACTAATTTCAAAGCGTTTTGTAATGGGGTGTTTTTAAAGGATGCTGTAACTAATGTTGACGCTCCGAAAGGTTGTGTAATATCGCCAGTCCTTTCTCACTCTTTAAACATCTTACTGCAGAAGCCTTTAACCAAATAAACATATCGTAAATTTCGCAGACAACACATGCGTCATAGATCTTTTTGGTAAGGATGGTGGTGGAAAAGGGTACAGGAGTGAGATATCAACATTTACTAAATTGTGTAATGAGAATTAGTTGATGCTGATCGTTTCAAAAACAAAAGAACCTATCTTTGACCTTCCGGGTGAGTTCTAGAGGTAACCCTACCCACCAACAAGCCCTGTGTTACAAGTACTTGGGGCTGACGATCACTAATAAGCTACAGAAGGATACCCACCTACTCACATTTCTTTCATAATTAAGTCATCGGTTATTTCTTTTACGGAAGCTTAGTACCTTCACTTTGACCTTGACTTTATAAAGTCATTATGAAAGCAAGGACAGTATGTCAGTCACAGGTGCCCTGCTGAGTTGAAAAGCTGCTCGAAAGAGAAACATGTAGAAACATTAAATCTTTAATGTATGCTAATCATGCTCGCAGTCAAAAAGTAGAATTCAATAGAAGTATGGGAAGAGGGATTGTCATCAACTGTAAGACAAAAAGATTCAGAAATTCGTTTAAAGCAAATGACTTATTAATTGTTACCGACGGTTTTACAATGAATTCGGGCCAGATTTCCTTAGTTTTATGTTTTGTATGTATTTTATGGCCCGATGGCATTGGACCAAATTTCTTGTATCGTCTATGCAGATTCTTATATCTTATGTCTTCAACGTTTCCAAGCCATCGAGACTTAAATGGTAAATTTCAAAGAAATACGTTTCATATTAAAATCACCAGTTTTCGATGATGTTGATACTTGATTTTTGGAGAATGAGGACTAAAGCATATCATTGCATTCCCTTGTTTGTAGCTTTTTAGTTAATGCAAACACTCGTAATTTGTAATAGTCATTGCAATATCCGCTTCCAGGATTATTTGTTAATCACGCCGTCGTGACTGCCAAGTATTGAAAAACGCTTTCCTTGATAGACAAAACCTTATATCACTTACAATATGTTTTGAAGGTGTTTATTTTGTAAATAACCAAGTACACCAATGAAGTGTCTGTACAAGCTATGCTTTAAAGACTAAGAGTAGAAACAAGCGTTTATTTAAGGGAATAAAATGCAGAAAGTGTCAAATGGAAGAAGTCTTTAATTTTAGATCCACATTTTTTTTAGTTTGCCATGAAATGTCAGTAAGTGATAGTTGCATCATTCAGATTACCAATAGACCACAGATAGCAGACAACCATTAAGTATGGGAAGCGATGAAATAAACACTGCTACAAAAAAGTTATTATAGTATGTAGAGTTATACCTAAAATGGTCCTAAGATTTCACTTTTGCGCACAACGCATTTTCACATAACACGGTGGGTAACTTGGAAAGAACAGAACCGCCCCTTGTCCTCTACATGACAATGTGTTGTCTCTTATTAATACATGGGGGCTAATGTTGCAGGAAAAAAATTCGCTGAGCATGTTTCATCTAAGCTACAGTGTGCTGTCGTCACTTGTAAAAACAAAATGCGGCCATAACTGTACAGCAGGAAATGTCTCTTTCCAGAGCCGATATTTCTAATTGGCATACTGTAAACCCCATAATAGGTTCATGCCAAAAGAAGATATTATACTTTCAACTGTGATGACCATACCTTAGAATGTAAAGATGGGGTTAGCAGTTTACCACCTGAAGCTAACAAGTCGGTTACGTTGTACTGCTGCATTTTAAGTGAAAATAACGGATTAACATGATTAAAGCAAGAGTTTAAAAATTCCACTCTGTTTTGGGGAATATGAGTCTTCTAATATGGCACTTTTATAAAAGCTAACCAGACCGGGCTCTCCCCTTTTGCTCTATAGGGCAAAACTACATCAGGTTTGGCTTTTGAAGCTTGGTTACCTTTGTCAATAGATTTATAATGCACCTTTTAAAGCATTAAAGTAAATGTCGTCGTAACATTTGCCTGTTTTGTCCGACCCTTGGTTCCCGGAAAACTTTTACTTTTTTTAGGAAATCTTTGGGATATTGTCCTCTTTTGTAGGTAACGATAAGGTAGTCGGAAACAGACGGGATAGTTGCAGATCTCCCACAACTAAAGCCCTAATGTTTTATTACAGTTTACTTTCAAAGCCGTGCTTCTAAGTGAAACGTATTGTTTGTTTTGAAAGCTATTGGTTGCACTTAGATTGTACTATCTCTACAATGAAGGTTTCTTTGTGAAATGTTTTTTTTTTCTGAAAACACTCTTCCGTTATCGCAGAGTATAACGTATGTAATTACTTCACCTTTCATGATGCCTTTGAAAGTAGTCGGGGTGTGCGGAGTTACGTTTTGACGTATTGAAAGGTTCCCGTGAGCTTTGCTAAGACTTTGGTGCCAAGAAACCCTTTCGCTTCGAACATATCACGTCTAGAGTTTTCCAAATCCAGGTAGATGAACTCGGTATTAGAAACTTCCATGGTGACTTTCAGTAATGAGTGTTTTTTTTTTTTTTTTAATACGTCGGAATGATTTTATTTTCATATATACTTATGGCAGTATGACAGATTTTTTTTGTAAAGATTGAGTAGCCATGGTCCATTAAAGTTTTAAGAAAATCAGCTGTTTAACTCGATCAAGTACTTTGAATCATAGGTTATATCAAAGTTATATGAAAGTGCGAAGGGGAAAAGTGATATTGGCTTTATTCCGTTATTCCTTTGCGTTTTTTAAAGCTTACTGGGATGCACTTTGTATCTACTATTTTCCATTCCACGAATGCCACGTGGAGTATTGCTAGTAATATCTCTTGAGGCATGATGTAGCTTCTAAAATCTCTAGAATATGGTTTGTGTCTTTTACGTAAGTGCTCCTTTGCGTGCTAAAAAGTAGAAGATAGTCCATGAATTCCGATATTTTTTCTAGTAGGTATCAAAGTAAGTGCGGGTTCTGTGATTCTGTGGTTTGAAGAATTCAACACAGTTTTGTCAATTTCATCTTTTTTTTAAATATATTTTCAAGTGTAGAATAAACTACTTTCACAGTTTTTCTTTGAAGTTTAGAGTGTTCTATCATCGGAAAACCGTTCATAGTACTATCAATTAAAAAACGTCCATAGTGGACTTAGGTGGCAAGTCGGAAGGGGGTGCTTCTCTTTTCACATATAGTTTCGAGACAATGGAAACTATTTCCACAGACTTTAAGAAACATACTCATCTTTGTTACCAATCTCTTCTAAAGTTTGACGTCTTTGTCTTTTTATCTTCCTGATGATTAGTGTCATCCATTATATCAAGAATATCAATATTTCGTTGTGTTTAACAGTGTCTCCAGCTGAAGCGTCTTTGCTAGTGATGGTGTCGAGACCACGGGAAATTTTTTCTGTCCGTTTTACTGAAAGAATGACGTTTCTGTTGTTTACTCTTAATATTCCCTCATAGTCTGTAATATCGAGTTTAGGCAAAAAGTTACTTTTTCACAGATATTTTTAACTCACAACCCGAACGATGAAGGATGTCACTAGTTTTTACCTAAAGACTTCAATCAACTCAAAACACAATATGATATTATCAGACCATTTAAATGAAAAGGAAGTGTGATTGTTATAGGTCGGTCGTGCCATTTAATTCTCTACTAAGTGTATGACAACCCTCTTCCTAGATCGCTTCTCAAAGAGCAAATCAAAATAAAACTATGACATTAGCCGGAAATCATCATAACACTATGAACATATAAATAATGGGATGGTATATTAAAAGGGACGGAGGAAAAGAACATTTTCAGTGATGAAAGTAAGTACATGTCCCAACCCCTCCCCCGCCTTTTTTTAAATGGTACTTTCTCTTCCCCTGTAACATCAGACTTCTTCAATATTATTAATATTTAAAATATTCAAACTCTTCCCGTAAATCCATGGAAAGGAAACTTATTAATAGTGTTACAAGACGACCCGTCAGGAACACCGGATTGAATCCATCGACGAGCGAATGGAAAGTTCCAGAGAATTCAACTTCAACGCAGCCTTTCTAGAACTGTCTAGAAGTGAGAACTGTTTACGTTATGTCCCAATTACAACTACTGTGTGTTCTAGAAGTTTCTATTAAGGAACGTTCTCGTAATTGCTGGACTGTGTACACTAGAAGTTTCTGTTAAATTCTGGAGAGTTCTCGATTAAAGGCCTGGCGTATAAAAGGCAGTTCAACAACTGTTATAGATGAGAGACATCGAGAGACATCAACGAGACCAGATTATCATAAGCCAGCCACTGACACTGAACACTTCTGATAAATTGCCTTGCGCCGTTTCTACGCTGTGTATTGAGATTGTTATCATCCATCATCGCCTAGCCCTGTCGTTATTTGCTCGTGGAACCAGTTCCCACGCTACAGCACGCTGCAGGTCTACTACTGTACCACCGTCAACGTGCATGCACTACCAGCCCTTGGACCAGACCAGAAATATTAAGTAAAGGATTGTAAGTCTAATTAATTATTGTAAATTTAAGTAAGATAAGGAGATTGTAAATAATCATCAAGTTGTGGAATTTTAATCTCGTTCTTCTGTGATCTTTCGCTGTTATTGGTTTGACTTGCGACCACAAACCGTAACAGAATTGGGGGCCTATCCGGAACGAAAATACTGGAAAATTCGAGATATTCTGTTGTGAATCGTAAACAACTGTGTTTGCTCAGACTACTTATTTGTTTGTTGAAGGCTTGATACAATTTCAAAATGCCATTCAACTTAGATAAATTCGTGGCTAGTCCCTCAGTCGAGGAACTAGATTCATTAAAGAAGTATGAGATTGTAAAGGTCGCAAAACATTATGGCGTTGAATTTCAGCCTTTAATGCGGAAGGACGAGATTAAAAGATATGTTCTAGAATATCTTGTGGATGAAAGTATCCTACCTAGTACAGTATTGGAAACAGCTATCACTGTGCCAACTGACAACACATTTGAACTGAAAAGGCTTGAAATGGAAATGAATAAGGAGATTAGATTGAAAGAATTGGAAAAAGAGGAAAGTGAAATGCAAATGCAAAGGGAAAAAGAGGAAAGAGAAGAAAGAGAAAGAAGGGAGGAAAAGGCAAGAGAACATGAATTTAGGTTGAAGCAACTAGACTTAGGGGTCATAAAAGGCTCAGACCCTAAAATAGGCTTGGATACGGGGGTATTTGATGTTTCTAAGCACGTAAAATTTGTCCCCAAATTTCAGGAGGATAATGTGGAGAAATTCTTTAACCATTTCGAAAAGCTGGGTGAGCAACTTAAGTGGCCAAGAGATAAATGGTCCATACTCATCCAGAGTAATTTCACAGGCAAGGCTCAAGAAGTGTATTCCGCTCTGTCAATAGAGGACAGCATGGGTTATGATAAGGTTAAAACGGCCATTTTACAAGCCTATGAATTGGTGCCTGAAGCTTATCGCCAAAAATTTAGAAAGTATCGTAAGGCGGATACACAAACATATGTAGAGTTTGCTTATCAAAAAGAAAGACATTTCGATAGATGGTGTGCTTCCAAAAAGGTCTCCACGTTTGACACTTTAAGACAACTGATGCTGGTCGAGGAATTCAAACGGTGTGTGAATGATGACATTAAGACTCACCTTGAGGAAAATAAGGCTGACAACTTGAAAGAAGTGGCAAATTTGGCTGATCAGTATGCACTTACTCATAAATTCAGTAAAGTGGGTCAGACTCAAAACAAGGGTCAGTTTAGTAGGCCAAATAAGAAATATGGCAATAGCAGTGGCACAACAGGTAACAGTGGATCTCAGTCTGGCTCTATCTCTCCAACAAATCCTGGTAAAAAACAACCAGATTCAAGTCGTCAAAAGAACGACCAGGTCAGCTCAAACAAAGCTGCCTTTAAGGACATAAATTGTGGTTTCTGTCACAAAAAGGGCCACACAATGGCAAATTGCTTCACATTGGCAAAATTAAAGGAGACTGAAACAGCCTCCAATGCCTTAGCCATTGTAGAGAACTCGCCTGAGGTAGTCGTGACTTTACGGCCTAATTCTAACGACAAAATTAAGGAAGAATACCTTCCATTCGTGTCTGAGGGGTTTATTTCCCTAGATGGGAATTCAGCTCATCCACCCGTCAAAATTAATATTTTGCGTGACACAGGCGCAACTCAGTCGTTGCTTCTTGATGGAGTTTTGCCATTATCGGATTCTACTTCCACAGGGGCAAATGTACTAATTCAGGGGGTTGAGTGTGGATTTATTTCTGTCCCTCTCCACAAAATTAATTTGAAGTCAGATTTAGTTTCTGAGTCGGTCATAGTAGGGGTCAGACCTACTCTACCTGTAAAGGGGGTATCTCTGTTGCTAGGCAATGACCTAGCTGGTGGAAAGGTAGTAGCCAATGCAACTTTGACAGATAAACCATGTGATTATAACAACACAGAGCAATTAGAAAAGGAATTTCCAAATTTATTCCCTGCCTGTGTTGTCACTAGAGCTATGTCACAAAAGCTCGCTATGGATGATAATCTTAAACATCCACCCTCCAAAAGTGAGGATACAGTTACCAAAAGTGGAACAAGTAGGGAATCATGTAAGGATGATAATCTTAAACATCCACTCTCTAAAAATGAGGGTATGATTTCTGAAAATAAGGATGATAAACTTAATCATCCGCCCTCTAAAATTGAGGAATTAGTTCCTAAAAATGGAACAACACTCCCAAAAGAGGAGTCAGAGTCTGGAAAAGATTCTAGTAAAAATATTCATGAAAGTGAAGATTCTTGGTATGATCTCAGCCAATCTTTTATGACTAATCTTAATGATAGTCAGGATTGTGAGTCTCCTGACCCCACACATAGTGAGGGGGTAGAACAGAAAAAATCAAAAATGTCTGACACACTCCACAGAGACCAGTTGTCAGTCCAACAACAACATGATGAAGAGCTTCAGCCATTAATAGCTGGTGCACTCACTGATGATGAATCGAAAGACGTCCCAGTCTGCTTTTATTTTAAGAACAATGTTTTGATGCGTAAATGGCGACCACCTGATACACCATTAGATGAAGAGTGGAGAATTTACCATCAAATTGTGGTACCTAGGACCTATAGAAGGGAAATACTGAGTATTGCTCATGAAATGCCATTTGCAGGGCACCTAGGAGTCAATAAGACTTACCACAGAATTCTAAATCACTTTTATTGGCCAAAACTTAAAAGTGATGTGGCCAAATTTTGTAAGACCTGTCACTCATGTGAAATGGTTGGGAAGCCGAATCAGAATATTCCGGCTGCACCCTTAAAGCCAATTCCTGCTTTTGAAGAGCCATTTAGTAGAGTCATCATTGAATGTGTAGGTCCCCTATCTAAGAGTAGGGCAGGGCATCAGTATATATTAACCATTGTGTGTGCTTCTACGAGGTTTCCAGAGGCAATACCTCTGAGGAATATTAAGGCTCGGACAGTCTTACAAGCTTTACTTAAATTTTTTACATTGTTTGGGTTGCCTAAAGAGATCCAATCAGATCAAGGGTCTAATTTCATGTCAACTGTATTCCAGCAGATGTTGTATGAGTTAGGCATAGACCAAATTAAGTCTTCAGCTTATCATCCTGAAAGCCAAGGGGCTTTAGAAAGGTTTCACCAAACATTGAAGAATATGCTAAAGACATATTATCATGATAATGAGAGAGATTGGGATGAAGGCATTCCATTTGTAATGTTTGCTGCCAGGGAGTCTATACAAGAGTCACTTGGGTTCAGTCCATTTGAACTTGTCTTTGGACACACAGTTCGTGGACCATTGAAATTGTTAAAGGAGAAGTGGTTATCAGATCCAGGTGAAGACATACATCTACTTGATTATGTATCCCGCTTTAAAGATCGTCTTCATGGAGCATGTGAACTTGCTCAGGAAAATCTGAGGCACTCTTAGAAGAAAATGAAAGCGTGGTACGACAAGACCACTGTGAAAAGAGAGTTTAAGTCTGGTGATAAGGTGCTAGTGTTTTTGCCTGTTTCTGGTCAGCCACTTCAAGCTCGCTTTCAAGGACCTTATGTCATTGAGAGAAAGGTCAGTGACACAGATTACGTCATTTTGACACCTGACAAGCGTAAATCTAGAAGAGTATGTCATATTAACATGATGAAGAGATATTATGAAAGAGAAGATTGTGACATTTCTAAGGATGAAAGTATACATGATGTAAATAGCAACACTAATGATACAGGTGATCAAGTGTGTATTATCAATACTGATCATGAACTCAGTAATGATGAAATCAAGGCTAATAATGTTCCTGACATGTGTATTAAGTTACAAAATTCTGATGTGTTGAAAAATCTTGACCAGAAATTAAGTCATCTGGATCACAAAGAAAAGTCAGAAATGAAATCAGTAATTTATGAATATGCATGCTTGTTCTCAGATGATCCTACTAGGACAAATTTGATTGAACATGATGTTGATGTGGGAGATGCTACACCAATCAAGCAGCATCCTTACCGAGTTAACCCTCGAAAACGACAACATCTTAGGGATGAGGTTCGGTATATGTTAGACCACGACATTATAGAACTTAGTAATTGTGAATGGTCTTCCCCTTGTATATTGGTCCCCAAGCCAGACGGTGGGTACAGATTTTGTACTGATTACCGAAAGGTGAATGCAGTCACAAGAACGGATTCCTATCCAATACCCCGTATCGATGATTGCATTAATAGGATTGGGAAAGCTACGTATGTATCAAGGTTTGACTTACTAAAGGGGTACTGGGAGATACCACTCACTGAGAGGGCTCGGAAAATCTCGGCATTCGTGACGCCAGATGGGTTATTTCAGTATAAGGTTATGCCGTTTGGTATGAAAAATTCACAGATGACCTTTAAACGCTTAGTAAATAACCTTACGTCAGACTTAGGAAATTGTGAAGTATATGTTGATGACCTTATTGTGTACAGCAACTCGTGGGATGAACATGTACAACATGTTAAGGCATTATTTGACAAGCTTGCCAAAGCTAATTTGACTGTCAATTTGGTCAAAAGTGAGATTGCTTGTGCCCATGTGGTGTACTTAGGGCATGTGGTTGGTCAGGGTAAAGTTAGACCAATTAAGGCCAAAGTTGAGGGCATTGACAAATTCCCTGCCCCAACTGATAAAAGGCAGCTCATGCGCTTCCTAGGCATGGCTGGTTACTACAGACGTTTTTGTCCGAATTTCGCTGACATTGCTGCACCACTGACAAAATTATTAAAGAAAAATGAAAAGTTTGATTGGACAGATGATTGTCAAGCAGCATTTGAATCATTGAAAAAGGCACAAATGAGTTCACCATTGTTGATTGCTCCAGATTTTGAAAAACAATTTAAGTTGGCAGTAGATGCCAGTGGCAATGGCATAGGAGCAGTTTTGCTTCAAGCTGATGAGCATGGTGTTGATCACCCTGTTTGTTATTATTCTAAGAAATTTGACAAACACCAGAAAAATTATTCAACAATTGAAAAGGAGACTTTAGCTTTAATACTTGGTCTTCAACACTTTGATGTTTATTTGGGAACTACTAGTTTCCCTATCACTGTATACACTGATCATAACCCTTTGACATTTTTATCTAAGATGAAGAACACAAATCAAAGATTGATGAGGTGGAGTTTATTTCTGCAATCATGTAATGTAGATATTAAGCACATTAAAGGGAAAGACAATGTTGTACCAGACTGTTTGTCAAGAATTTGATCTGATGCACTATGTTGAAAATCTCACTGTAAGTTTTGAAATTTTGTGTTAACTATGGCACAATGTGTATTGATGATGTTACTGTATTCATGTATCATCACCTTGCAAGACAAGTTATATGTTAACACTATACCTTCCATTGAATATTGGACTACATAATATACATACTGTAGTTATTACTGTAAAGTTATACATTGTAAATATTGTAACTTAAGTTTTGTCCGAGACGTCCAAAACTTTTTCAAGGGGAGGAGTGTTACAAGACGACCCGTCAGGAACACCGGATTGAATCCATCGACGAGCGAATGGAAAGTTCCAGAGTATTCAACTTCAACGCAGCCTTTCTAGAACTGTCTAGAAGTGAGAACTGTTTACGTTATGTCCCAATTACAACTACTGTGTGTTCTAGAAGTTTCTATTAAGGAACGTTCTCGTAATTGCTGGACTGTGTACACTAGAAGTTTCTGTTAAATTCTGGAGAGTTCTCGATTAAAAGCCTGGCGTATAAAAGGCAGTTCAACAACTGTTATAGATGAGAGACATCGAGAGACATCAACGAGACCAGACTATCATAAGCCAGCCACTGACACTGAACACTTCTGATAAATTGCCTTGCGCCGTTTCTACGCTGTGTATTGAGATTGTTATCATCCATCATCGCCTAGCCCTGTCGTTATTCGCTCGTGGAACCAGTTCCCACGCTACAGCACGCTGCAGGTCTACTACTGTACCACCGACAACGTGCATGCACTACCAGCCTTTGGACCAGACCAGAAATATTAAGTAAAGGATTGTGAGTAAGTCTAATTAATTATTGTAAATTTAAGTAAGATAAGGAGGTTGTAAATAATCATCAAGTTGTGGAATTTTAATCTCGTTCTTCTGTGATCTTTCGCTGTTATTGGTTTGACTTGCGACCACAAGCCGTAACAATAGGAAGTAATTTTAACCTAGCTTTTGGATGAGTCGTCATAGTCAATGTCACCAACATCGTTAACTTACTGCAAACACACTTATACTGTCTGAAAAAAAATGTGGCACATATTATAAGAACACGTTTATTGCAGGTGATTTAATCGTTTGGAAGTAAACAAACTTCTACAATTGTTCCACTATATCTTCATGATTTGATGATATAGGCTGCATTCTTTTACCTTACTCGTAGCCACAGACTTACGTGACTTTCAGTTTGTTATTTTAAGTACGTAAGAGCTTTAGAAAATGAACGGAAATAGCTCACCTTGTCACGCCCTTTATCTGCCTTGCTGCAACAGAACTTAAAGGCAATGATCAAGTTTCGATATATACCATATGTTGGAAAACATTTTACATAATTCAAACACGAACTTAATGTACATTAAAATTCAATGAGTGGTATGTCAACGGGCTACACAAGGTAACTTTTGCTTGTACCTTAAATAATTTTGCGTTCAATAATCACCAAAGGACACCATTTTTATCCCACTACACTTACTTTCCAAAATTGAAGGTTTAGGATACTAACATGGCTACATATTTACACTCTTATTTATTTGGAACTCAAATAAATATGGTAAAAATCCAAGGAAAATTAAACATTTAACAAATGTTCTCGTACCCCTGTAAAAATGTCCAGTGTACTTGTAAACAAGTTTACATTAATTTATTGGAATCTCTCTAGCAAATGACCCAAGGTTGTCTTATTTTTTAGCATGACATATTGAATTTTCTTAGCTAGTGATTCTTATTCCCGTGGGAAGTATTTTTTCTTGGATATTAAAAGATGTTAAAAATTGAGTTGAAACAAAAGATAGTGAGGTTGAGTTTCTGATATGAACGTGTTTGCACTTCAGAAAAGTCAAGAACTGCTTTATCTAAAGTAACGTTTGCATTAATACTTTATTCACCTATAGAGGTTCGAAATATTGTGTTTAAAGCTCTCTCAAGATGAAATAGCTTAGCGTCTAATAAGAGTCCACGCAAAACTAGAATGAAGAAACAGCTGATTCTTAATTATATGAAATTTTTGTTTTGACCAAAAATCGTATTTTAGTGCTTTTGCAACTAAGAGAGTAATCAGTGTTTGCTTTACGCTGGGTTGACCACTGGTTCTTGCTTTGACAACATGCCTGGCAGTGACAGCAAGGCAAAAAGATACATAATCTAACAACGTGATTTCACATTAATCTTTTGGAGAACTGAGTATATTTGTAATTGTTTCATTTCTTCAAGATGAATTTTATTGACCATTAAAAAGGACGAAATAGTGTATTTCAATCATTTGTTAGTTTTTAACCTAACACAAAAGATATTTCACATTCATAATTGTCAGAATTGCTTAAGTAAATTCTGAGACAGCATTAATTACTTAGTAATTTCGAGAACTTGTCATTACTGTAAGTAGCTGAATGGAGGTTTGTTTGATGTGTAAGCTGATTTTTGGCTACTTAACTGTTTCTATATTTCAATCAGACCAGGACACACCAGTGCATGGCTTTATCAATTGCGTTTATCAATATGGCCCATAGAGTCGCTGAAGAAGGTCAAGAATCCCGCACTATTTGGAAAGTGTCTACTATGTAATGTAAGGATGATGACAAGGAAGGGACGTGAACTCTGTAAGGGATAACTGATAATCAGGATTCCGCTTTGACAGTTGTTTTAGCAATGGATCTGAGAAATGTTGCTCAATTGCCTGCACAGGGAAATTCCATTTTCGTGATCTGCCAATATATTGGCATTTTTATTTTATTCTGATCTACAAGAGTTACATGGCATTTTGTTTAATTCCTGATCAACTGCTGCATTTTGCGTTAAATTCGTTCATTCATCAAATTTTATTCGGTATAACGGCATGGGCGTCCGCAGGAAAAAATCAGGTGGAAAAATTTTTTAGCGGGACCAACTTTTTTCATGGGAAATATTTTACTCCCAGAAAGAGTTCAGATGCTACTTTTCACACAGTTTCAAGTTAACAAAGGCGTAGCCAGGCATTTGTCAAGGGGAGGGGGGGGGCATAGACAACCTCTCAGGGCTTCGATGTGACGTCACGAAATAATTAGGTTACATTTCATTTACATAGTCCTCTGATACAAATCAAATATTTACACAGGTTGGCAAATTTTTGGTTCCCTCCGACCAGAGATGGAGAAGATTCTAACTAAAACTCAAAAAAATCTGACCGTAATCCGATCCGAAATCGCTGTAATGTGACCCGCGCCTTACTCTTCTTTAACTAGTAGACAGTTCATCTACACTATATTTTTTCAGATGAAAACCCCATAAACTTTTTGTGAGCATAACGTTCAATTCCGGTGCAGTAAGGTGGGAAGGTACAGAGGGTTCGCTCAAGAGAAAGGAGATTCAGTGGAAAGGGGGTTGGCTCGAACCCTGAAACCCCTCCCCGGTTACTCTCATGATGCATATGTCATCGTCACAGTCTTTCCGAATGCTTCTGTTATAACTCTACACTTTTTGTCCAGTTGAAAAAGCTGAAGCAGTATACGAAAATTAATTGTGATCAATTCCATGGAAAAGTGTGAATCACCTCGGAGGCATTATTGATTTTAGCCCCCCCCCCCTCCCGGAAAGTTACGAGACGCCACCCACAGACCTTTGAAAGATGCTGCAAACAATTTTTTCAACACACTGCTTCAGGAAAATAAATAAACGTATACAGTGGCGTGTGAAGGATTTCGGAGGTGGTGAGCACAACCTGTGATTCCCCTGATTGATATGGAGGAAAATTTCAAGTGCACCAAAGGTGCACCTCGAGCGTGAAGCGCGATTTAACAGGCATGTGGTCCAGGGGCCTGCGTTAGAAGATCTTGCAATATAAGATAATAAGACCGCCGAAAATTTGTTCTAAAGGATTTACTGATCAGGTTTTATTCGTTTCAGATTTTGTGAAATTCGGTGTCAACGGCTGAAAGTTCATCCTAATTGGAAGTCAGCTAATGAACTTTAAAAACATACCCCATGAAATGAACAATTCTTGATAAATTTTATTTTGCAAGATTACAGAGCTGGTTTTCTCTTCATAGCTGAATGTAATGGGTATGGGTAATATACACGTGTATTACCTTCAACTCACTACACTCCTTAGCAGAAGGTCTATTTCGGGTGCATTTACCAAATTAATTACACACGAAAATTAGTGTGGGGGTTAATGAGGCGTTAGGGTTCAAAAACTGCAAGAGGCATTGACGCAGGCGCAGTAAATTGTTTCCGCTAATGGAGAAGAATGTAATTTTCAAATTAATCTCGTTGCACGTCATCGACCGGGGCATTTATTACTCAACTGAAACACATTTTCCATGTATTCCTAAAGGGAATAGACCAACCATAATCCGTAAATGGTGGCATGTTCAGGAATTTGTCATAGGTGTGATTCCTTAATAGTGGGGCTGTACAAGACCAAAGCCAACTTCAGCCCGATCAAAGTTAGGACCGATGTCAGAAAATTTGGCATTCCGAATGTCCTTGGTTGCAGGAATCCTCACACTACAACACAACTGATTGGAATGTGCCCAGTTCTATGCGCGGGTCCCCAGTATGTGACAATATTCGACATCCCAAAATAAACGCCCAGATTTTAGGAAACTGCATTCTAAGCCACTCAGACGAATTTGTTACCACATTTGTGTAGCCTAGAAGGCTGTCGTTACTAACCACCGAGAGACAATATGATATCCCCACATCCCAATATTGCAGGAAACCGCTTTTTAATCTCTAAAACACACAAAGTTGCCACTGCAATTGTGCGTCTATCAGGACTCGGCAGAATGTGTTCAGAGAATCTCATAATTTCTTCAACACCCGTCCCCCCTCGTAATAAGGTGTACTTGTTGCTGTTCCATGCAGTTGATGTTCACTCCGAGGCCGCCGTCAGCAAATTCAGGGATAAGAAGGAGGAATAAATTCCTCGAGGAGACTATCATGCACAGAACGTCCGTCCGTATGGAAGATATCGAGCATCCTAAACAGGCCGTAATACATGAAATCTCACTTTCCACTATCTTGATATTTTTCACCGCAGGTGTGCTTTAATTGTTTCGTCTTATGTTCTGTCCACCCTATGTACGCTGCTATGCCGAAACCCGCGAGACGCGAGGAAGAAAATTTATAGTACTGGGGTCACGGGCTGTATATCAATACTGAATGACAAATTACAGGCGGGGTACGAAGAACTTTGCTTGCTCAGTGCTGTACGGATGGAAAAGTTAAGAGTTAACTACAAAATAATATGACTCGGTTGAATGATTCAAAGTTTCGGGTGTTTCGTTTGTCTCTTCAATAATCCCTCGCTGTCTCTCCAGTCTCTCTCTCCATCTTCCTCTTTACCTTAAATCCCCCGACTAAGTCATTTTCCCCGTCCGGTCATGGAGGTATTTGGGCCTGAGCCCCCCCCCCACCCCCACCGCCCTCCCCCTTTAAGCACACTAACCTTAACGTATGGTAACCTTGCATGACCGTAGTCCACATCTGTTCCCATATTTCTCTGCATGCCGGGCACCCAAAAGCTATTCCCTGGAGAGAGGAGGGCGCAGTGACAATTCAAAATTCAACTAGAAAATATCCACACTGTCGATGCATATATATATATATATATATATATATATATATATATATATATATATATATATATATATATATATATATATATATATATATATATATATATATATGAGTAAGTAGAGTGACGTAGCGACTTTATATGAATGGGTGAATCAACGCTGTATTGAATAGTCGCATGAAGACCTTAGGCCATTATACCTCTATGAGAATGGAAAACTATATATATATTTCTCTAATTCGGCACTTAGGGGGAAAGTTGTTGTTGAAAAGTCGACCTTAAGGGGAAAAAAATTTTCGGGTGAAATATAAGTTTCGCCTTAACGTTTCCACACACTTTTTCTATAGGAATACGTAAAATTACAAGGGCGCCCTCTTAGATTTACAAACTAGATGCCATTACTTCAAAGTTGTCAAATTTACGGACACCTAGCTGTTAACACGAACGGATGGCTGTCCATTGAAATAACGTTAATTATATGTTTAGACGTTAGGGCGAATTTATTTCTTATGTATTTTATTATCTTTTTTTCGCCCTATGTACAAGCAGATATAACAATTTCCCCTTAAGGTGGGAATTAGCGTTATATATATATATATATATATATATATATACATACATACATACATACATATATATATATATATATATATATATATATATATATATACTTGTATTACCTGTATTATGTGGACATTGGCATATGACAGGATTATGGGGACTCCTAGAAGGGGTACACCCTGACCCGTGAAAAGTGAAGGGATATAGGTATAGCTATAGGTGAAGCTAACTATACCTTCTTAATTGCTCTTTTTGTTTTAAAAAAGAAAAGTGGTATATATGACAGTGTGGACATGGGCTATGTGGACGGTCCCCATAGTCCCCTTGTATACTGAAAACATATACACCGTATGGCAATGTGCGTGTGCCATGTAAAACACCGACCGAAGCAGTTAATAGTCTCAGAAATTATTGAATAAACAGTTCATCTTGAACACAGGAAATGATTTGCAACAAAAATATTTTTGACTATAACAAGAAAATGAGACAACTGTTCAATATGCACGGCATAGAATCGGTGCGTACAAGATTGTGTGGACTTGATTATGTGGATGGTCCACATAATCCTTTTATACACTTATTTCGAATGTACATTTACACACATACATATATAAAGTGCATTTATCGAGCGCTTTTTCATAAAGATCCTATATGAACAAGCGAACTAAAACCCAAAAGTAGGTACAATGCAACAGACTTAAAGTGCTCTTGAACAGAGATAGGATTTTAGAAGCTTGTTAAAATTAGGTAAGGAGACACAGCTTCTCATAGATACTGGGAGGCTATTCCGCATTTTAAGAATTCTACGAATTCGGCAGCTTTCTGAAGGTTTAAAAAGGTGGAGGTTGATGTTAATTAAAAGAAAACGAGCAATATAATTTTCATAAACTTACTTTATATATTATTTTAAAAATCTACATAAGCGGAGGTACTATAAGAGCTAGTTGTAGGTTAGTATCTCGATGTAAGTTATACAATAGGATTGTGTGGACGTGATGACATAAAAGGTCCACAAAATTCTATTTATACATCAATCTTTTGTACAGAATTCTAGAATCGATTTAATTACACCGAACAGCCGCCTTGTAATTTTCGTAACGCCCTCGTTAATAAGGGAATGCAACATAAAATTCTTAAAAGGAAGGCATATGTAGTACAAAAATATAAGGTAAATCCCATTTACATTTCCAAATTTGAAAGCAAGCAGCTACACCGTGAATTGGTAAAGCATATCTTGACAATCAGAAGGAAAGACGTACGTTTATTGCATCACATTATTATCTTCAAACATCAAAGAACAAGGTACCTGTCTTGCACACCTTTAGAAATTCTACGTGGGCGTCGTCACCATATTGAATTGTTTTGTCTCATTTTGAGAGCGCCCTTATTTTATCGTGCATTAACTAACACAGTATTGCTATAGGGTTTCACAAAAACCGTATATACTGTATGTCACTCAAATAAATATAGTTTGTTCAGCAATTAATACATTCCCCATTATGCTTTTGGCCACTAAAAAGGTTAATTTGTCCATACGAAACCCACTGAAGAACCACCGTACCCAGGCCGGAAAACAACCAGCTAAGGTTCTGTGCTATTTCAATAGCAAATTATGGACAACGAACTTTTCAGGTTTCCATAGTAATGAAGTCACATTCATCCATTTTGGTCACACATAATATTGTCAATTCATGCCAAGTCTTTCGTTTGTCAAAATTATCCGTTGAACACTTTTCCTTACAGTACTTCCTCTGTTAAAAAAGACCAAAATTTGGCTTCTTCGAAGCAGATATATGTTTATTCATATTATTTGACTCCTCCACTATTTAGAAGGAGAAAAAAGTTACCGCAATTCACAATAAACATTACACTTCATAATCGGTTTAGCTTACATAAATTTACAATTCTTTCATTTTATACAACAGTTATTGCTACATATTCTTAAACAAAACTTATTTTCAGCCTATTTGATTAATTATTTAGCATTTTCACCAAGGTTAAATATTAAACTTTCCTACACAAAATAGACTCGACCAACGTTCTTAAGTCAGAGTCAGAACACTGCGTGAAAGAGGCTTAAAGTCGCATTTGCAAGCATTAAGGGGTTTTTCTGTACTATTTTCTACAGAATCTTGTCAATTTGATAATTGTCATTCATTCTTTTTTCATATAAGAGGCAAAATTTGATTTAAATGCAGATTTTTAAACAAATTCAAATGGAAAGGGGGCGGTACCTTGACTTGTTTGCTACTACGTCCCAACTTAACTCTGAGCGGAGTTTTCACGTAAGTGAAAATGAGACAACTGTTCAACATGTGGGGCATAGAATCGGTGTGTACAAGATTGTGTGGACTTGATTATGTGGACGGTCCACATAATCCGTTTATACACAAATACGTTATTACACAGCTCTAGAACCAGTTTTCATGATTGAAAGGCTTTTCTCAGTTTTGAAAAAAGGTGGAGTTTGATTCTGATTATGGAAAATTCAGCAATAAGAATACATTTTCGAAGTGAGGAAAGACTTCAGATATGCTAATACTCCTTTCAAGCTTACTTCCATAACAATTATTTGTAATTTTAAAGTTTCATGACAAGAATTATGTTGATTATTAAAATTGAAGACGAACGTAAACTCACTTTATACATTATCTTCACACTCGACATAAACTGCGGTTACTGTCAGAGGACTTTTCAGGTTATTCACTCGCCAACCACCGCACAGAATCGCCACCGCATAGAATCGATTAAGTTATACAACCGGATTGTGTGGACGTGATCACATTGAAGGTCCACGCAATCCTATTTATTTACTAATCTTTCGTGCAGAATTTTAAAATCGATTTAATTACACCGAAGAATAACGTTAAATAATTATCGGCAATAGTCAACTCGTAATTTTCGTTACGCCTTCGCAATTTACGGAGTTTTATGTAAAGCTGCTTGGAAGGAAAGCATATTGTGTTAAATATATAATAAAAATTTATTAACATTTCCGAATTATTTGAAAACAGTCAGCTACGCGGTATTCAGGTAAAACTGATCTTGAAAATCTGAATGAGAGACGTCAATTATTGTATCACAATAGCAATATGGTCTTCAAACCACAAAAGAACGCGGTAACTGGCAAGGGCATTTTAACAAATTATAGGCGGGCGTCACACAACATGGAATCAATATGTGTACATGATTGTGTGGACTTGACCAATTTGACGGTCCACATAATCTTTTAATACAATATTATGTATATGCAATTAAGGTTTTAGAAGAATTTCTATCACAAAGAGCTTTTTCAATTTTGAAAGAGATGGAGTTTGATTTTATTTGAAAGAGAAAACCACAGTTTATTTTCAGTGTGGGGAATGACATCAGGAAAATATTTTCTCTCACTTTGCATTAACGGGAATAACTACGAAAGACGTTTTTAGGTTTGTAACTCTCCATCCACGGCATATCGATGTAAGTTATACAACAAGATTGTATGGACATGACGTACCACAAAAAAAGGTCCTCACGATTCTATTTATACACCAATTTTTTGTAAGCTGTTGTAGAATTGATTTAGTTACGTCGAAAATGTCTTTAATTAAGTATGGACAAAAGCCACCTTATAATTTTCGTAACGCCTCCGTTATTAACGGAAGGGAACATGAAATTCTTAAAAGGAAGGCATATGTAGTACAAAAAATATAAAAGTAAAACCCATTTACATTTCCAAATTTCAGAGCTAGCAACTACACCGTGAATTTTTAAACCTTATTTTGACAATCAGAAGGAAAGACGTACGTTTATTGCATCACATTATTATCTTCAAACATCAAAGAACAAGGTAACTGTCATGCGCACCTTTAGAAATTTTACGTGGGCGTCGTCACTATATTGAATTGTTTTGTCTCATTTTGAGAGCGCCCTTATTTTATCGTGCATTAACTAACACAGTATTGCTATAGGATTTCACAGAAATCGTAAATACTGTATGTCACTCAAATAAATATAGTTTGTTCAGCAATTAATACATTCCCCATTATTCTTTGGCCCCTAAAAAGGTTAATTTGTCCATACGAAACCCACTGAAGAACCATCGTATCCAGGCCAGAAAACAACCAACTAAGGTTCTGTGCTATTTCAATAGCAGATTATGGACAACGCACTTTTCAGGTTTCCATAGTGATGAAGTCACATTCATCCATTTTGGTCACACATAATATTGTCAATTCATGTCTAGTCTTTCGTTTGTTAAAATTATCCGTTGAACATTTTTCCTTACAGTACTTCCTCTGTTAAATAAGACCTAAATTTGGCTTCTTCGAAGCAGCGATATGTTTATTCATATTATTTGACTCCTCCACTATTTAGAAGGAGAAAAAAGTTACCGCAATTCACAATAAACATTACACTTCATAATCGGTTTAGCTTACATAAATGGACAATTCTTTTATTTTATACAACAGTTATTGCTACATATTCATAAACAAAACTTATTTTCAGCCTATTTGATTAATTATTTAGCATTTTCACCAAGGTTAAATATTAAACTTTCCTACACAAAATAGACTCGACCAACGTTCTTAAGTCAGAGTCAGAACACTGCGGTAAAGAGACTTAAAGTCGCATTTGCAAGCATTTAAGAGGTTTTCTTGTACTATTTTCTACACAATCTTGTCAATTTGATAATTGTCATTCATTCTTTTTTCATATAAGAGGCAAAATTTGATTTAAATGCAGATTTTTAAACAAATTCAAATGGAATGGGGGCGATACCTTGACTTGTTTGCTACTACGTCCCAACTTAACTCTGAGCGGAGTTTTCACGTAAGTGAAAATGAGACAACTGTTCAACATGTGGGGCATAGAATCGGTGTGTACAAGATTGTGTGGACTTGATTATGTGGACGGTCCACATAATCCGTTTATACACAAATACGTTATTACACAGCTCTAGAACCAGTTTTCATGATTAAAAGGCTTTTCTCAGTTTTGAAAAAAGGTGGACTTAGATTCTGATTATGGGAATTCAGCAATAAGCCTACATTTTCAAAGTGAGGAAAGACATCAGATATGCTTATACTCCTTTCAAGCTTACTTCCATAACAATTATTTGTAATTTTAAAGTTTCATGACAAGAATTATGTTGATTATTAAAATTGAAGACGAACGTAAACTCACTTTATACATTATCTTCACACTCTGCATAAACTGCGGTTACTGTCAGAGGGATTGTCAGGTTATTCACTCGCCACCCACCGCATAGAATCGATTAAGTTATACAACCGGATTGTGTGGACGTGATCACATTGAATGTCCACACAGTCGTATTTCTTCACTTATCTTTTGTACAGAATTTTAAAATCGATTTAATTACACCGAAGAATAACGTTTATTAATTATGGGCAATAGTCAACTCGTAATTTTCGTTACGCCTTCGCAATTTACGGAGTTTTATGTAAAGCTGCTTAGAAGGAAAGCATATTGTGTTAAATATATAATAAAAATTCATTAACATTTCCGAATTATTTGAAAACAGTCAGCTACGCAGTATTCAGGTAAAACTGATCTTGACAATCTGAATGAGAGACGTCAATTATTGTATCACAATAGCAATATGGTCTTCAAACCACAAAAGAACGCGGTAACTGGCAAGGGCATTTTAACAAATTAAAGGCGGGCGTCACACAACATGGAATCAATATGTGTACATGATTGTGTGGACTTGACCAATTTGACGGTCCACATAATCTTTTAATACAATAATTTGTATATACAATTAAGGTTTTAGAAGAATTTCTATCACAAAGAGCTTTTTCAATTTTGAAAGAGATGGAGTTTGATTTTATTTGAAAGAGAAAACCACAGTTTATTTTCAATGTGAGGAATGACATCAGGAAAATATTTTCTCTCACTTTGCATTAACGGGAATAACTACGAAAGACGTTTTTAGGTTTGTAACTCTCCATCCACGGCATATCAATGTAAGTTATACAACAAGATTGTATGGACATGACGTACCACAAAAAAAGTCGTCACAATTCTGTTCATACACCAAGTTTTTTTGAAAAGTTGTAGAATTGATTAAGTTACGTCGAAAATGTCTTTAATTAAGTATGGACAAAAGCCACCTTTTAATTTTCGTTACGCCTCCGTTATAAAACCCATTTACATTTCCAAATTTGAAAGCAAGCAGCTGCACCGTGAATTTGTAAACCTCATTTTGACAATCAGAAGGAAAGACGTACGTTTATTGCATCACATTATTATCTTCAAACATCAAAGAACAAGGTAACTGTCATGCGCACCTTTAGAATATTTACATGGGCGTCGTCATCGTATTGAATTGGTTTGTCTCATTTTGAGAGCGCCCTTATTTTATCGTGCATTAACTAACACAGTATTGCTATAGGATTTCACAGAAATCGTAAATACTGTATGTCACTCAAATAAATATAGTTTGTTCAGCAATTAATACATTCCCCATTATTCTTTGGCCCCTAAAAAGGTTAATTTGTCCATACGAAACCCACTGAAGAACCATCGTATCCAGGCCAGAAAACAACCAGCTAAGGTTCTGTGCTATTTCAATAGCAAATTATGGACAACGCACTTTTCAGGTTTCCATAGTAATGAAGTCACATTCATCCATTTTGGTCACACATAATATTGTCAATTCATGTCTAGTCTTTCGTTAATTAAAATTATCCGTTGAACACTTTTCCTTACAGTACTTCCTCTGTTAAATAAGACCAAAATTAAACTTCTTCCAAGCAGCATATGTTTATTCATATTATTTGACTCCTCCACTATTTAAAAGGAGAAAAAAAGTTACCGCAATTCACATAAACATTACACTTCATAATCGGTTTAGCTTACATAAATTTACAATTCTTTCATTTTATACAACAGTTATTGCTACATATTCTTAAACAAAACTTATTTTCAGCCTATTTGATTAATTATTTAGCATTTTCACCAAGGTTAAATATTAAACTTTCCTACACAAAATAGACTCGACCAACGTTCTTAAGTCAGAGTCAGAACACTGCGTGAAAGAGGCTTAAAGTCGCATTTGCAATCATTTAAGGGGTTTTTCTGTACTATTTTTTACAGAATCTTGTCAATTTGATAATTGTCATTCATTCTTTTTTCATATAAGAGACAAAATTTGATTTAAATGCAGATTTTTAAACAAATTCAAATGGAAAGGGGGCGGTACCTTGACTTGTTTGCTACTACGTCCCAACTTAACTCTGAGCGGAGTTTTCACGTAAGTGAAAATGAGACAACTGTTCAACATGTGGGGCATAGAATCGGTGTGTACAAGATTGTGTGGACTTGATTATGTGGACGGTCCACATAATCCGTTTATACACAAATACGTTATTACACAGCTCTAGAACCAGTTTTCATGATTAAAAGGCTTTTCTCAGTTTTGAAAAAAGGTGGACTTAGATTCTGATTATGGGAATTCAGCAATAAGCCTACATTTTCAAAGTGAGGAAAGACATCAGATATGCTTATACTCCTTTCAAGCTTACTTCCATAACAATTATTTGTAATTTTAAAGTTTCATGACAAGAATTATGTTGATTATTAAAATTGAAGACGAACGTAAACTCACTTTATACATTATCTTCACACTCTGCATAAACTGCGGTTACTGTCAGAGGGATTGTCAGGTTATTCACTCGCCACCCACCGCATAGAATCGATTAAGTTATACAACCGGATTGTGTGGACGTGATCACATTGAATGTCCACACAGTCGTATTTCTTCACTTATCTTTTGTACAGAATTTTAAAATCGATTTAATTACACCGAAGAATAACGTTTATTAATTATGGGCAATAGTCAACTCGTAATTTTCGTTACGCCTTCGCAATTTACGGAGTTTTATGTAAAGCTGCTTAGAAGGAAAGCATATTGTGTTAAATATATAATAAAAATTCATTAACATTTCCGAATTATTTGAAAACAGTCAGCTACGCAGTATTCAGGTAAAACTGATCTTGACAATCTGAATGAGAGACGTCAATTATTGTATCACAATAGCAATATGGTCTTCAAACCATAAAAAAACGCGGTAACTGGCAAGGGCATTTTAACAAATTAAAGGCGGGCGTCACACAACATGGAATCAATATGTGTACATGATTGTGTGGACTTGACCAATTTGACGGTCCACATAATCTTTTAATACAATAATTTGTATATACAATTAAGGTTTTAGAAGAATTTCTATCACAAAGAGCTTTTTCAATTTTGAAAGAGATGGAGTTTGATTTTATTTGAAAGAGAAAACCACAGTTTATTTTCAATGTGAGGAATGACATCAGGAAAATATTTTCTCTCACTTTGCATTAACGGGAATAACTACGAAAGACATTTTTAGGTTTGTAACTCTCCATCCACGGAATATCGATGTAAGTTATACAACAAGATTGTATGGACATGACGTACCACAAAAAAAGTCGTCACAATTCTGTTTATACACCAAGTTTTTTTTAAAAAGTTGTAGAATTGATTAAGTTACGTCGAAAATGTCTTTAATTAAGTATGGACAAAAGCCACCTTTTAATTTTCGTTACGCCTCCGTTATAAAACCCATTTACATTTCCAAATTTGAAAGCAAGCAGCTGCACCGTGAATTTGTAAACCTCATTTTGACAATCAGAAGGAAAGACGTACGTTTATTGCATCACATTATTATCTTCAAACATCAAAGAACAAGGTAACTGTCATGCGCACCTTTAGAATATTTACATGGGCGTCGTCATCGTATTGAATTGGTTTGTCTCATTTTGAGAGCGCCCTTATTTTATCGTGCATTAACTAACACAGTATTGCTATAGGATTTCACAGAAATCGTAAATACTGTATGTCACTCAAATAAATATAGTTTGTTCAGCAATTAATACATTCCCCATTATTCTTTGGCCCCTAAAAAGGTTAATTTGTCCATACGAAACCCACTGAAGAACCATCGTATCCAGGCCAGAAAACAACCAGCTAAGGTTCTGTGCTATTTCAATAGCAAATTATGGACAACGCACTTTTCAGGTTTCCATAGTAATGAAGTCACATTCATCCATTTTGGTCACACATAATATTGTCAATTCATGTCTAGTCTTTCGTTAATTAAAATTATCCGTTGAACACTTTTCCTTACAGTACTTCCTCTGTTAAATAAGACCAAAATTAAACTTCTTCCAAGCAGCATATGTTTATTCATATTATTTGACTCCTCCACTATTTAAAAGGAGAAAAAAAGTTACCGCAATTCACATAAACATTACACTTCATAATCGGTTTAGCTTACATAAATTTACAATTCTTTCATTTTATACAACAGTTATTGCTACATATTCTTAAACAAAACTTATTTTCAGCCTATTTGATTAATTATTTAGCATTTTCACCAAGGTTAAATATTAAACTTTCCTACACAAAATAGACTCGACCAACGTTCTTAAGTCAGAGTCAGAACACTGCGTGAAAGAGGCTTAAAGTCGCATTTGCAATCATTTAAGGGGTTTTTCTGTACTATTTTTTACAGAATCTTGTCAATTTGATAATTGTCATTCATTCTTTTTTCATATAAGAGACAAAATTTGATTTAAATGCAGATTTTTAAACAAATTCAAATGGAAAGGGGGCGGTACCTTGACTTGTTTGCTACTACGTCCCAACTTAACTCTGAGCGGAGTTTTCACGTAAGTGAAAATGAGACAACTGTTCAACATGTGGGGCATAGAATCGGTGTGTACAAGATTGTGTGGACTTGATTATGTGGACGGTCCACATAATCCGTTTATACACAAATACGTTATTACACAGCTCTAGAACCAGTTTTCATGATTAAAAGGCTTTTCTCAGTTTTGAAAAAAGGTGGACTTAGATTCTGATTATGGGAATTCAGCAATAAGCCTACATTTTCAAAGTGAGGAAAGACATCAGATATGCTTATACTCCTTTCAAGCTTACTTCCATAACAATTATTTGTAATTTTAAAGTTTCATGACAAGAATTATGTTGATTATTAAAATTGAAGACGAACGTAAACTCACTTTATACATTATCTTCACACTCTGCATAAACTGCGGTTACTGTCAGAGGGATTGTCAGGTTATTCACTCGCCACCCACCGCATAGAATCGATTAAGTTATACAACCGGATTGTGTGGACGTGATCACATTGAATGTCCACACAGTCGTATTTCTTCACTTATCTTTTGTACAGAATTTTAAAATCGATTTAATTACACCGAAGAATAACGTTTATTAATTATGGGCAATAGTCAACTCGTAATTTTCGTTACGCCTTCGCAATTTACGGAGTTTTATGTAAAGCTGCTTAGAAGGAAAGCATATTGTGTTAAATATATAATAAAAATTCATTAACATTTCCGAATTATTTGAAAACAGTCAGCTACGCAGTATTCAGGTAAAACTGATCTTGACAATCTGAATGAGAGACGTCAATTATTGTATCACAATAGCAATATGGTCTTCAAACCATAAAAAAACGCGGTAACTGGCAAGGGCATTTTAACAAATTAAAGGCGGGCGTCACACAACATGGAATCAATATGTGTACATGATTGTGTGGACTTGACCAATTTGACGGTCCACATAATCTTTTAATACAATAATTTGTATATACAATTAAGGTTTTAGAAGAATTTCTATCACAAAGAGCTTTTTCAATTTTGAAAGAGATGGAGTTTGATTTTATTTGAAAGAGAAAACCACAGTTTATTTTCAATGTGAGGAATGACATCAGGAAAATATTTTCTCTCACTTTGCATTAACGGGAATAACTACGAAAGACATTTTTAGGTTTGTAACTCTCCATCCACGGAATATCGATGTAAGTTATACAACAAGATTGTATGGACATGACGTACCACAAAAAAAGTCGTCACAATTCTGTTTATACACCAAGTTTTTTTAAAAAGTTGTAGAATTGATTAAGTTACGTCGAAAATGTCTTTAATTAAGTATGGACAAAAGCCACCTTATAATTTTCGTTACGCCTCCGTTATAAAACCCATTTACATTTCCAAATTTGAAAGCAAGCAGCTGCACCGTGAATTTGTAAACCTCATTTTGACAATCAGAAGGAAAGACGTACGTTTATTGCATCACATTATTATCTTCAAACATCAAAGAACAAGGTAACTGTCATGCGCACCTTTAGAATATTTACATGGGCGTCGTCATCGTATTGAATTGGTTTGTCTCATTTTGAGAGCGCCCTTATTTTATCGTGCATTAACTAACACAGTATTGCTATAGGATTTCACAGAAATCGTAAATACTGTATGTCACTCAAATAAATATAGTTTGTTCAGCAATTAATACATTCCCCATTATTCTTTGGCCCCTAAAAAGGTTAATTTGTCCATACGAAACCCACTGAAGAACCATCGTATCCAGGCCAGAAAACAACCAGCTAAGGTTCTGTGCTATTTCAATAGCAAATTATGGACAACGCACTTTTCAGGTTTCCATAGTAATGAAGTCACATTCATCCATTTTGGTCACACATAATATTGTCAATTCATGTCTAGTCTTTCGTTAATTAAAATTATCCGTTGAACACTTTTCCTTACAGTACTTCCTCTGTTAAATAAGACCAAAATTAAACTTCTTCCAAGCAGCATATGTTTATTCATATTATTTGACTCCTCCACTATTTAAAAGGAGAAAAAAAGTTACCGCAATTCACATAAACATTACACTTCATAATCGGTTTAGCTTACATAAATTTACAATTCTTTCATTTTATACAACAGTTATTGCTACATATTCTTAAACAAAACTTATTTTCAGCCTATTTGATTAATTATTTAGCATTTTCACCAAGGTTAAATATTAAACTTTCCTACACAAAATAGACTCGACCAACGTTCTTAAGTCAGAGTCAGAACACTGCGTGAAAGAGGCATAAAGTCGCATTTGCAAGCATTTTAGGGGTTTTTCTGTACTATTTTCTACAGAATCTTGTCAATTTGATAATTGTCATTCATTCTTTTTTCATATAAGAGGCAAAATTTGATTTAAATGCAGATTTTTAAACAAATTCAAATGGAAAGGGGCGGTACCTTGACTTGTTTGCTACTACGTCCCAACTTAACTCTGAGCGGAGTTTTCACGTAAGTGAAAATGAGACAACTGTTCAACATGTGGGGCATAGAATCGGTGTGTACAAGATTGTGTGGACTTGATTATGTGGACGGTCCACATAATCCGTTTATACACAAATACGTTATTACACAGCTCTAGAACCAGTTTTCATGATTAAAAGGCTTTTCTCAGTTTTGAAAAAAGGTGGAGTTAGATTCTGATTATGGGAATTCAGCAATAAGCCTACATTTTCAAAGTGAGGAAAGACATCAGATATGCTTATACTCCTTTCAAGCTTACTTCCATAACAATTATTTGTAATTTTAAAGTTTCATGACAAGAATTATGTTGATTATTAAAATTGAAGACGAACGTAAACTCACTTTATACATTATCTTCACACTCTGCATAAACTGCGGTTACTGTCAGAGGGATTGTCAGGTTATTCACTCGCCACCCACCGCATAGAATCGATTAAGTTATACAACCGGATTGTGTGGACGTGATCACATTGAATGTCCACACAGTCGTATTTCTTCACTTATCTTTTGTACAGAATTTTAAAATCGATTTAATTACACCGAAGAATAACGTTTATTAATTATGGGCAATAGTCAACTCGTAATTTTCGTTACGCCTTCGCAATTTACGGAGTTTTATGTAAAGCTGCTTAGAAGGAAAGCATATTGTGTTAAATATATAATAAAAATTCATTAACATTTCCGAATTATTTGAAAACAGTCAGCTACGCAGTATTCAGGTAAAACTGATCTTGACAATCTGAATGAGAGACGTCAATTATTGTATCACAATAGCAATATGGTCTTCAAACCATAAAAAAACGCGGTAACTGGCAAGGGCATTTTAACAAATTAAAGGCGGGCGTCACACAACATGGAATCAATATGTGTACATGATTGTGTGGACTTGACCAATTTGACGGTCCACATAATCTTTTAATACAATAATTTGTATATACAATTAAGGTTTTAGAAGAATTTCTATCACAAAGAGCTTTTTCAATTTTGAAAGAGATGGAGTTTGATTTTATTTGAAAGAGAAAACCACAGTTTATTTTCAATGTGAGGAATGACATCAGGAAAATATTTTCTCTCACTTTGCATTAACGGGAATAACTACGAAAGACATTTTTAGGTTTGTAACTCTCCATCCACGGAATATCGATGTAAGTTATACAACAAGATTGTATGGACATGACGTACCACAAAAAAAGTCGTCACAATTCTGTTTATACACCAAGTTTTTTTAAAAAGTTGTAGAATTGATTAAGTTACGTCGAAAATGTCTTTAATTAAGTATGGACAAAAGCCACCTTATAATTTTCGTTACGCCTCCGTTATAAAACCCATTTACATTTCCAAATTTGAAAGCAAGCAGCTGCACCGTGAATTTGTAAACCTCATTTTGACAATCAGAAGGAAAGACGTACGTTTATTGCATCACATTATTATCTTCAAACATCAAAGAACAAGGTAACTGTCATGCGCACCTTTAGAATATTTACATGGGCGTCGTCATCGTATTGAATTGGTTTGTCTCATTTTGAGAGCGCCCTTATTTTATCGTGCATTAACTAACACAGTATTGCTATAGGATTTCACAGAAATCGTAAATACTGTATGTCACTCAAATAAATATAGTTTGTTCAGCAATTAATACATTCCCCATTATTCTTTGGCCCCTAAAAAGGTTAATTTGTCCATACGAAACCCACTGAAGAACCATCGTATCCAGGCCAGAAAACAACCAGCTAAGGTTCTGTGCTATTTCAATAGCAAATTATGGACAACGCACTTTTCAGGTTTCCATAGTAATGAAGTCACATTCATCCATTTTGGTCACACATAATATTGTCAATTCATGTCTAGTCTTTCGTTAATTAAAATTATCCGTTGAACACTTTTCCTTACAGTACTTCCTCTGTTAAATAAGACCAAAATTAAACTTCTTCCAAGCAGCATATGTTTATTCATATTATTTGACTCCTCCACTATTTAAAAGGAGAAAAAAAGTTACCGCAATTCACATAAACATTACACTTCATAATCGGTTTAGCTTACATAAATTTACAATTCTTTCATTTTATACAACAGTTATTGCTACATATTCTTAAACAAAACTTATTTTCAGCCTATTTGATTAATTATTTAGCATTTTCACCAAGGTTAAATATTAAACTTTCCTACACAAAATAGACTCGACCAACGTTCTTAAGTCAGAGTCAGAACACTGCGTGAAAGAGGCTTAAAGTCGCATTTGCAATCATTTAAGGGGTTTTTCTGTACTATTTTTTACAGAATCTTGTCAATTTGATAATTGTCATTCATTCTTTTTTCATATAAGAGACAAAATTTGATTTAAATGCAGATTTTTAAACAAATTCAAATGGAAAGGGGGCGGTACCTTGACTTGTTTGCTACTACGTCCCAACTTAACTCTGAGCGGAGTTTTCACGTAAGTGAAAATGAGACAACTGTTCAACATGTGGGGCATAGAATCGGTGTGTACAAGATTGTGTGGACTTGATTATGTGGACGGTCCACATAATCCGTTTATACACAAATACGTTATTACACAGCTCTAGAACCAGTTTTCATGATTAAAAGGCTTTTCTCAGTTTTGAAAAAAGGTGGACTTAGATTCTGATTATGGGAATTCAGCAATAAGCCTACATTTTCAAAGTGAGGAAAGACATCAGATATGCTTATACTCCTTTCAAGCTTACTTCCATAACAATTATTTGTAATTTTAAAGTTTCATGACAAGAATTATGTTGATTATTAAAATTGAAGACGAACGTAAACTCACTTTATACATTATCTTCACACTCTGCATAAACTGCGGTTACTGTCAGAGGGATTGTCAGGTTATTCACTCGCCACCCACCGCATAGAATCGATTAAGTTATACAACCGGATTGTGTGGACGTGATCACATTGAATGTCCACACAGTCGTATTTCTTCACTTATCTTTTGTACAGAATTTTAAAATCGATTTAATTACACCGAAGAATAACGTTTATTAATTATGGGCAATAGTCAACTCGTAATTTTCGTTACGCCTTCGCAATTTACGGAGTTTTATGTAAAGCTGCTTAGAAGGAAAGCATATTGTGTTAAATATATAATAAAAATTCATTAACATTTCCGAATTATTTGAAAACAGTCAGCTACGCAGTATTCAGGTAAAACTGATCTTGACAATCTGAATGAGAGACGTCAATTATTGTATCACAATAGCAATATGGTCTTCAAACCATAAAAAAACGCGGTAACTGGCAAGGGCATTTTAACAAATTAAAGGCGGGCGTCACACAACATGGAATCAATATGTGTACATGATTGTGTGGACTTGACCAATTTGACGGTCCACATAATCTTTTAATACAATAATTTGTATATACAATTAAGGTTTTAGAAGAATTTCTATCACAAAGAGCTTTTTCAATTTTGAAAGAGATGGAGTTTGATTTTATTTGAAAGAGAAAACCACAGTTTATTTTCAATGTGAGGAATGACATCAGGAAAATATTTTCTCTCACTTTGCATTAACGGGAATAACTACGAAAGACATTTTTAGGTTTGTAACTCTCCATCCACGGAATATCGATGTAAGTTATACAACAAGATTGTATGGACATGACGTACCACAAAAAAAGTCGTCACAATTCTGTTTATACACCAAGTTTTTTTAAAAAGTTGTAGAATTGATTAAGTTACGTCGAAAATGTCTTTAATTAAGTATGGACAAAAGCCACCTTATAATTTTCGTTACGCCTCCGTTATAAAACCCATTTACATTTCCAAATTTGAAAGCAAGCAGCTGCACCGTGAATTTGTAAACCTCATTTTGACAATCAGAAGGAAAGACGTACGTTTATTGCATCACATTATTATCTTCAAACATCAAAGAACAAGGTAACTGTCATGCGCACCTTTAGAATATTTACATGGGCGTCGTCATCGTATTGAATTGGTTTGTCTCATTTTGAGAGCGCCCTTATTTTATCGTGCATTAACTAACACAGTATTGCTATAGGATTTCACAGAAATCGTAAATACTGTATGTCACTCAAATAAATATAGTTTGTTCAGCAATTAATACATTCCCCATTATTCTTTGGCCCCTAAAAAGGTTAATTTGTCCATACGAAACCCACTGAAGAACCATCGTATCCAGGCCAGAAAACAACCAGCTAAAGTTCTGTGCTATTTCAATAGCAAATTATGGACAACGCACTTTTCAGGTTTCCATAGTAATGAAGTCACATTCATCCATTTTGGTCACACATAATATTGTCAATTCATGTCTAGTCTTTCGTTAATTAAAATTATCCGTTGAACACTTTTCCTTACAGTACTTCCTCTGTTAAATAAGACCAAAATTAAACTTCTTCCAAGCAGCATATGTTTATTCATATTATTTGACTCCTCCACTATTTAAAAGGAGAAAAAAAGTTACCGCAATTCACATAAACATTACACTTCATAATCGGTTTAGCTTACATAAATTTACAATTCTTTCATTTTATACAACAGTTATTGCTACATATTCTTAAACAAAACTTATTTTCAGCCTATTTGATTAATTATTTAGCATTCACCAAGGTTGAATATTAAACTTTCCGACACAAAATAGACTCGACCAACGTTCTTAAGTCAGAGTCAGAACACTGCGTGAAAGAGGCTTAAAGTCGCATTTGAAAGCATTAAGGGATTTTTCTGTACTATTTTCTATAGAACTATGTCAATTTGATAATTTTCATTCATTCTTTTTTCATATAAGAGGCAAAATTTGATTTGAATGCAGACTTTTAAAGAAATTCAAATGGCAAGTGGGCGGTACCTTGACTTGTTTGCTACTACGTCCCAACTTTGAGCGGAGTTATCACGTAGGCCAAGCGAGAATGAGACAACTGTTCAACATGTGGGGCATAGAATCGATGTGTACAAGGTTTTGTGGACTTGATTATGTGGTCGGTTCCTATAATCCGTTTATACACTAATATGTTATTACACAGCTGTAATCAGTCTCGACTGATAAAATGACCTTTCTCAATTTTGTAAAAGGTGGATTTTGATTCTAATTATGGGAAATTCAGCAATAGGCCTACATTTTCAAAGTGAGGAAAGACATCAGATATGCTTATATTCCTTTCAAGCTTACTTCCATAACAATTATTTTTAATTTTAAAGTTTTATGACAAAAATTATGTTGATTATTAAAATTGAAGACGAACGTAAATGTACTTCATACATTATCTTACAATCTACATAAACTGCGGTTACTGTCAGAGGCATTTTTAGTTATTCACTCGCCACCTATCGCATAGAATCGATGTTATAGTTATACAACATTAAAGGTCTTTCTCAAATGAAAGCGCGTGCACCACTTTTGGTGTGCTTCACCATTTCAGGTGGCCGGCTCTCTGCATAAAAAACCCTAAAATTTCAAATTTAAATGGCAAATGGAAAGAGCGATGGAGCTTGAATGTGTTATTCACTCAAAATCTCAATCTACCAATTAAGCGCACTTACAAGTATCGCGGTAGCTATACAGCACTGTAGGTTACAACTCATTTATCTGGCATCTAAGCATGATTACAAAGATTCCTGGACGAAGATTCATCAAACTTGAAGGGGTACTCCTCTCACAGATATTACTCCCACATGACGAACGGTCACAAGATTGGCAGGCTCGTAGCGGACGGGGGCACGTTTCCTGCCAGAATTTTCCAATGTAAAGATCGTGGCACTTGAAGAATAAAAAGAATATCCCAAATAAACCACCACAACCTAACTTTAAATACTATTTCTGTCAAAGCCGAAAATCTCGCACAATTTTGTATTTAGGGTTCTTGATAACTCCAAGAATTTTCCAGCGGGAGCGGATCTTCCCTTAGGCCCCTCCCCCCAGGCCGGCGAAACTCTTTCATTGATGTTCCCCCTCAAAAACTGGTTTCTCTGGCTAGGGCATGCATGGTGAGTGGTGGCACTCCTTGTATTTTCATTAAATCAAGTGGCGCTTCACTGAAAAGAATTGAGAAATACTGGTCTACATAATCCTTTTTACAGTATGATGTAATCTTTTGTACAGAGTTCTAGAATCAGTTTAATTACACCGAAGAGCACCGTTGATGAATTATGGGCAATAGTTAGCTCATAATTGTAGTAACGTCTTCGTTACTTACGGAATGCAATATGAAATGTTTAGGAAGAAGGCATATAGTGTTAAAAGCATGGTCTGGTGACCAAATTTGATGCTTTCAAAAAAAGCAGAAAAATTTTCTGTGTTAGGCAGTGAAAAACCCATCTCAATAGCATCTTGCATTCGGAAGATACAAATTTTTGAAGAAATATTACATTTTTCAGTTTCCCTAGTGCATGATGGGAAATCTGTGATGTCATCTGGGCAAATGGATTTGATGTAGCTTTTGTATTTCTTTATAATGTTGATATCACTAAATTGAATATTCCGTAACTTTATTTGCTGTACCATAAGTGTGGAACAGTTTTTCACTATATCTACACGGAAAAACATCTAAACATTCCAACGGGACAAATATTTGATATTTGGGGCACCTAGAGACGTTAGGATCGTTAAGATAGGGTAGGTTTGGATTGTGCCATTTTCTGCAATCTGCAGGGATCCTTTTGACTAACAATCGCTGCTTACCAATCGATGTTAGTGGCCCGCATAGATCTTGCACTAACCAACCAATGAATGCCTAATGCGCGCGAGAAAATCCGTTCTACTGCATGGACCCCGAGGTTTGAAGGTCTTGACGTTAGAGAGACATGACTTCCAAAGTAGTATATATAGTTCTGAAGAGGAAAATTGGAATATATTGATACTGGATCTGTTTGGAGTGTAACCAGATATTTTCCATGGGGGGGGGGGCTGGGATGGCCGGTTGGCGGAGAGATGGGCGAAAAATGAAATTAAAAGGTCTCTAGATGCAAAATGGTGCAATGTTAAGCAGTAAAACGAATTGAAATGCCTGTAAAATTGAACGAAAGCTCAATGTTGCAACAATTTTTAAACCTCGGGCCATACGGGAAGGGAGAGTTCCGTGGTTGCCCTTGTGTCTATATTACGTCAATTTTTTCGAAATATTTCACGCTCCCCCCCGAAAAAAATTTTATTTTTGCACGACGCCCCTGTTTGTTTGTCACTATCCTTCGTATAGTTTGTGTAGGCAATTACTGCCCCACGAAAATTATAGTGATATCAGGCCTATAGTCAGAAAGTCCCGACTGCTCTTGCGCTTTTGCATGCCATAGCGCCAACGTTGTTTATTCAGTTCTACATTCTTCCACGCCTTAGCTCTTGAATGACATAAAATATATGGTTAACATGAACCGACTCCATGCCGGGTCATACCGAAGACTTTAAAAACGGAACGGTTACTGCCATTGTGCTTAGTGCTCATCATAAGAATGGAGTCGGGAAAACAAACCAGTGAGCCACAACCATGGAAAAAGGCCGCTTCGGACCCGACTTAAACCAGTTGGTTAGAATCTGAGTCGTAAAACCTCATCTAAACTTCTAAATCTACAAAGGGGCCTCGATTGATTTGACGACAGCTTTTTGAACTGCAAGCAGTAGCCTTGAACTTTTGACCTACCGCTGTTTGTACAAAAAGGCAGGACTGTCGCGACTGGGGTGTGGGGGCTTCTCACACCAAAGTTCGTCTGAGCGACGATAGATAGTTGGAAAATCTGAAATCCCAGATGGAATTTCTGATATCTCAGTATTTTCCGACTGATCTTATTTTTTTTTTGACTGATTGATGGATCTACTGTAATCATCATATTGCACAAATGGTTCTCAAACTATCAGAATTTGCCCAAATCCTTCTCAAACTGTTAAAATTTTCGCGCGCTTTCGTGCGCTTACGTCGCCATAAGTAGGTTATGTCACCTTAATAAGCTTATTATCAATGCCTTGCGATAACAACTCCTGGATAAACAAAGGAACAAACTTGAAATCAATCATTTTACCAGTTACGAAGGGAAAAGACTCGCTTTCTGATTGGCAGATAACCTTGCTCAGTCGCGCCCGGCGTTACGGGGGGACGTGAGGCGTGCGTGTCCTCTCGGATCCAATTACTTGCTGATTTTTTAGTGTGATCTCAAAAGGTGTTAATGCTATAATAGTTTTCGGTAAGGGAAGGGTAAGGTGTATTTTAGACCAAGTGATGGATCTGTGTTAATTATTTTCAATCACAAATGGTTTCAATCTATCAGAATTTCCGTAAATCCAAATCCTCGCTTTCTAATTAGTGGATAGTTTGGTTGGGGAATTGACAGTGCCCGATGCAGGGCCCGAAAGCAGGTTACGTCACGTAAATATTTAATGCAAAGTTTCGGCGCGATTCGCGCATACTCGTCACTGTTTGCACTCCATCTCATAACCATTATCAAGGTAATAAAAAGAAGTATTTACATCTTTACACTTTTCGGAAAGAGTAGGGGCCTGGCATCAATAACGTATGAGATCTCTCACAACCAGACTTACTAGTTTGCCATGAAGCAAAGTAACAGTCCGAAAATGTTTCTGTGTACTCCACACAAGTACTTCTGCTTAAAAATAGCTCCGGATGGAAAGCAATAAAGGAGCCAAACAGGGGCTTCTGGATGTTTTTTTGACAAAAAAGGCCTACCCTTCTCTTGAACAGCATAGGCTTCTCTTTTACCTAAACAAAAGTTAGAATTCCCTAAATTATGTACAGTTTTCAGGCATACGATCATTTAAAAAGAACTTACCGAAGAGAGCACCATTTTGCATCTAAGCCAACTTAAATGATTAACAAAAATTTCTCGAAGGAGAGGGGGGCTCAAACCTAACTTCGTGAGAAAGAAATGCCCATCCTCCAAATTGGTGAAAGTAATCGCCGGAACGCATAAAAAAGGCGCATTTTGCGCAGATTTGTGGGGGGGGGGGGCTGAGGAGGCGTTATGAAATCATCTGTTGTGCCCTCGGGCAAAAATTATCCATGCCCCCTAGAAATGTTGACCACCGTTAGCATATTGTCGGTGCCAGTTCCTATACTTTTATTTAAGTGAATATTTTATTGCAAAGGAGGGCTCAAAATAACAACTGCTTAGATTCTACTTGCAAGCCTGGAAAATGCCATTTTTGGCTGTCTGATAGCTCAAGATGTTTCGAAATTTTCTGTTTGCCCCGCGCCAAACCATGGTGATAGAAACTCTTTCGGTCAGGATTACACATTTCGAGCAAAGAATCTTCTGCCCCCAAACTGAAATGCTCCCTCAGGCTACTCCCATGCTTATGCCCATCCCATTGTTCTAATTAATTAGTGACAAAACACTATTCACATTGTCTTCCCCGTTTTCAGCTTTTAATAGAAATCACGTTTATTTACTATAATTCACTATAAATCGCACTGTCCGAAACTGGCCCGGCGGCTGACCGCAGTTGAGTTGGAAAAACATCCAGCTAGTAGGAATTTGGAACCTTAAACACACCCCCCACCCCCCCCCACCCCCCAAAAAAGTATGACCCTAACTACGGCCTTGCAAACAAGCTTCGATTGTGATCACTATTCAAGCATGGCTGCATTGTTCATTTAGTAAGCTTTCCAATGGTAATCGTGAATTGTTTTCAGAATTACAACATTCCCCCATATAGGGACCAGTTCAAGTTACGTATAAAAGGGCTACATATATGAATATGACTAAGTCTAACACATACTGGAAGATAGCAAGTGATTTATGTGAACAATGCTACCGTTACCCGCCTCACGTCACACCCACGGGAACAATGAAGTGCAAGGATAAACATGTGTATAAATTATACATGAGCGCAACAACTCAGCTAAGATCGAAGTTTACTGAAACATATTGATATCTATTAGAATTAAAGACGAAATTGAACTTACTTTATACGTAAACGGGGGTTACCGTTCTGTACTACCAAAGACATCTTTTGGTTGGTCACTCGCCACCCACCGCATAGGCCTGGAATCGATGTAAGTTATACAACAAGATTGTGAGGACGTGACCCCGTTTTAGTCCGCATAATTTTATTTATTCAACAACAATCTTTTGTATACCGGTCTAAAATCGTTTGAATTATGGCAAAGGGTGTCTTATTATGGGGTAATATTCTAATTTTCGTACATTTGTTTTCTACGGAATGTAACCGAAAGCTTAGAGGGAATCCATTTATTGTGTACTATGAAATTAAAACTCCACAAACACTTCCCAATTTAAAGTAATCAGTTAAATCATGCAGAGTGGTAAAATTGACCCTGCCCAATGCCCATAAGAATGAAGACAATGTTTAAGGGACAGCACCAGGTGGCGGGTGTCCCCCTCCACGTTTGAAAAATGTTAAAACCACCAGGAATGCTAAGACGGCACCTGGTGCAGTATTTTAAAACTTTTGAAGTTTATTTCTCCTCGAAATATTCTAGATTCCAGGAAAGATAACCCAACTTTTATTTTTACTTTTGGGCGACCACTGTTTCAAATTTTGTTACAGTTGTAGACGTTTGCGCCAGTGGCGTAGCCAGGATTTTCGTCACGGGGGCAAAAGCCCCAAGATTTCCCCCAATTAGTGATCTGTGTCATGGGAAATAGGGGTGTTGTGCAAAAATAACTTTTTGGGGGCTGTGAGAAGTGGTGACTGGGTAAAAGAAAAAACGGCGTCGTGCGAAAAATGTGTTGACAGGAAAGGTGAAAGTAGCGAAACCTAAACACTGGGGGATCCAGGGACTTTTCTCAGGGAGCGGCCAAACTGGTGCAGTGACAGGGGGAGGGGACACTTTTTCTAAAATTTTTCAAAAACTGATGCCCTCAGATGCGATTTCGTGCAACAAAGTGTACAATTATTCGCCGGTAGAAGTTTCCCCAATGCAGTTTACTCAGCAAATTTTCGGGAACAATTTTTTGCCCGCCAGTGAACCTAAGGTACAACTTAAATATTTGCGATAGCGAACTCATTATTTTCCAGGTTATTGCAATCATGATGGTAATTGTGAGTGTATTTTAACTGATTATTATTTTTCCAATTTTTCGAAATCTTCCCATCAGATCATGAGGAAATTAAAATTTATCCTGCTGTATACTTTTATAAAACTTACTTTCATTACTTATGATGAAGTCCACACGGGGTCCCATGGTCTCCTTCCACTATAATTAAGGTTTAGAAAACGATTAAAAATTCCATCATAATTCCATTTGTGGAAAATCGATTAATATTGATAAAGTTTTCTTGGAAAAGGTAACGGGTTGACCTTACTGTGGGACTACGTGTAGACTACGTGTACATAATAATATTTCAACAATCACCGTATCGATGGCATTCTCAATTCTTTAGTTATCAGTCAATTATTTAAATGCTTCCATTGACGGATAATGGACTATTAAATTGAAAGATGCATGCATGAATTGAAAGAATAGCCTTTTCAGCAATTGAAATAACCGTGCTAGTGGGGTAAATATAACTCCATTGAGCTATAAATTTCGAAAACAGCTACCTTCTTATATTAATTTGACATGTGAAGGGTTCTCAAATGAATTTCAGACAAAATTTTATGACATCCTTGACAAAAGTTTGGGCCTGTGCCCCCCCCCCCCGGCCCCAATAGGCACGACGCCACTTCTGAGGAAGAGGTCTAATGAGAGGATTTGTTTTAGATAATTAAGGGTACTTAGATACAAATTTAGATACAAAATTGTGCTATATTTTGTTACAGAATTGTACATTTGTTGCAAGAAAAAAAAATGAAATTGATATTATGCTATTAAAATAATTAATTTTATTTTAGGAAAGTACAGTACTTTCCACATCAACACTAGATTGGTCAAAAAATTTGCCATGCTATAAACCATGTGTCATGGTATGACCGACTGCATGAGACTCTCATGCAGTAGGTCATACCATGATGATTGAGACCTCTCTGGCCCTATCCTGAAAAAGCTCTCCGTGAATACATGACTCAACGAAGAAAGAGATTGACTGTTTAACAATCAAATATGATTCACGGATCCTAACCGATCCTATTGAAATGGCTACTGTCACAGTGTGTAACAAATATGATCCACCATTATAACTCAGAAGAGTCATATTAGCTGACAGCCCCCTGATATTAGTATGTTCATATTCCTTGAAAATGATCTCAAAGTCCAAATTTCTACCCTCTCTCTCTCTCTCTCTCTCTCTCTCTCTCTCTCTCTCTCTCTCTCTCTCTCTCTCTCTCTCTCTCTCTCTCTATCTGTTATTGTGTAACACCATATGCAAATATATTGACTTTCAAAATTTCCCCCAAGATTTTTCCAGGGGGGCAACTTGCCCCCTGTCCCCCCTTGGCTACGCCACTGGTTTGCGCGTACATAGCAAAGGGGAGCGATTTTTCTACCGATAACTGTTGTAACAGAAAACCTCCCTAGGGGTTGAAAAAAATTATTACCGTGAAATCTGTGCAATATCTTCATGGGCGTAGGAGCCTAGTTTTATTTAGGGTGGCTGTAAAGACTAGTTGCCCGAGAAATATGACCAAAATTATTCGCCCGCTTCGAGAGAAAAGTTTTGGATGGCCGTGTGTATAACATTTTAGAGACGTAGATAAGTAACTGCTATTACAACATACGGCAAACATACAGATATACGTCATGTCATTTCTTCAATATCGGTTACGGTATATTCGTCGGGAAACGGTAGTTACGACATGTACACATGCATAACATTTTTTGCGGGAATGGACGAGGGAGGATATTGTGTTTGCCTCAAACGTTTCCACTTTGAAAACTTTTTGTTAAGTTTAGGTGGCTTAGTTGCGAACTGGTGCTACCTTTCGGAAAAAAAAAACTCTGTAACTGCACTACATTAGTTTAATAATGATCAAGAGATGGAGTACGTACAAACAATGATGGATGCCCGATAAGGGCGCTGAAATTTTGTACTGCATATCCTTAAATATCCTGGCAAAATTTGCATTCATGATGAACATCGAAACAGTTCATTCGACACCCCAACATAAATTATCTGTAGATCACAAGGGAAGTCTTCGGATGATTCGCCTGATGCTTTTAATTTTTGCTGTTGTGTTTCTCAAGAATTTGTTATGAGAAAGATTTCACCTTAAGGACAGCTTTGAGGTCTAAAGCATGCGAAAAGTTTGTTAGTTTGAAAATCATTTGTAATAGAACATGATTTATAACTTGGCACGGTCGAAGATACACCTATTCCTACCGCTGTACAAGAGTATAGCAAGTTAAACGCCTTTGGGATAAATCGGATATCATGGAGACGGCGGAGAGGCAACCCCGGCATTCCCCCATGCCGGTGGAGAGCTCACTTTTACTGCTTTGAAACGGAAACAGCGGAACAACGTTGAAAAAACAGGAACTGACGCAAACAAGGACGAATTAACTATGTACAAAGACGACTATTTACACAGACAACAAGAACAACAACAACTATTTACACGGACGGGTCAGGTGTTTCGGTGCCCCCTCAGCGCCAGGAAGGCCTAGCGATTACTCCTGCTGTGCTACTGAGGCACAAAGTATAAACTGTAGCCAAATCATTGCCGGCAGTGTATTTGATTATAACTGTTTTAACTTAAACCCACTACCGTTGAACAATGCGAATACGATTGAGACAGCGGCAACACAGCGTATGCCTACTCTCTACCCGCCCATCCTCTTCTCTTCTTTCGCTTTCACTTCTTCCTTTCTTTTGTTTTTCCTTGACTTCTTTTTCCTTATTCTTTTCATTTTCTTTTTTCATTTCCTTGTAAATTATAGGGGCGATGTCTCCCTGCCCCCTTTGGCACCGCCCCTGAGTCCTTCGGGCCAATCAAAATTCGAAGATCATGACAGAATCGACACGGAGTTATCACACTGTTCACCGCCTAGTTTCGGTAGGCGTCTACGAAGTTCTAATTGACACACTGAGTGTATACATGACTCCGTTCGCTTGATGCGGTAGTGGCGCATATAATGACGAATAGTGTTTGTGCAATATAAAACCTGCATTCACGTCAACAATGAAGTAAACGGAAAACGTTATGCTTACGCGGGGAAAGCAAGTTCGGGTATTTTGTAACGAACAATTTAACTATTAATATCGTGATAGCTAGGTGAAATGCTATAAAACTTCATCCCACCCCTACAAACTTGTGTCTAAAAACGTTATTTGAACGATTTTATTTTGGGGGCTAACTTAGGGACATATGACTACCCTACCCTTCACTGTGGCGCCACCCCTGAATGTGTTTGTACCACAATATTATCTTCACACTTCTAGAGAACGTGGAAACTTCTCCCCCATTGCACCTTAGGTTATTCACTGGCAATTAACGGCATGGAATTGATGTGTACCATCGTAGTGAGGATTTTTATGTGAATGGTTTACTTAATCCCGTTACACATTAACTATTTATACAGATCAAGAATCAATTTAATTACAGCAAAAGATATGTTTAATTGAACTCTTCGTAATGGTCATTTTATAATTTTCGTCGTAACGCCTATTGTTTGTGGTATACGGAATGTATATGAAATGCTCAAAGGGAGCAAGGCAATGATATCATGACAGTTGCATGCATGCGCGCATAAAGCATACAAAGGTCATGTCACAGTTTCGCATAACAGCGGTCGGAAAAATAGCTTTGCTTCCTAGTAATCGATTTTGACCTTGAACTGGGCTGGTGATTAGTTACAAATATTTTCGAACCGTTCTGTCTCTATTTCTTTGACGGAAGAAAAGCTATCACAGGTTGAAAGAAGGTGGAGTAAGTTTGATGCAATCTAATTTTAAAGCGACAATTAGAGTTTGACAGAGAAAATTAACCTTTTGTTCCAGTACCTCGATTTTTCTTCCAGATTGATTGTTTTGTAGAGTATACAGGCATTGAAGAGGTCTTACTAAGAGATGTTAAAGGTGATCAGTCGTCTTGAAATATTCTTTGTGACGTCAGCCTTTTCTTGACATGTTTCTGCAGTCGTCACTGTTCAAGGATACACCGTACAAGCATGGTATAGCTAATCGGTAAGCAAGAAGAGACGGCTTGTAGCTGTATACCTACTAGCTATACCGATGTCATCATAGCTACTTGTACGGTGTATCCTTGAACAGTGACAACTGCAGAAACATGTCAAGAAAAGGCTGACGTCACAAAGAATATTTCAAGACGACTGATCACCTTTAATTATTGCGTTAATTACTGCTGAATAACAATTGATTAACTTTTTTCGGGTAAATAAATTCCAGTTTCAAATGTAATAGAAGACAATCTCCTCTACACTGTGACCAATCACAACGCAAGATCCTGACGGCATAATAGATATGAATAACCATTACCCGAATGTTATGTTTTGACTGATACCATGCAGTGTACAACGTTGGAACAGATAGCGTGCGAAGTAAACAGTGTGCAGTACAGTAAACAGTGTGTAGTTCAGTACAGTACGCAATCACCGTACAGTATACAGCACAGCGGCTACACATTCATTACCGAGCTGATGCCCGTGTCTGATACCATGAAAGGCGAAAGTAATGAATATTTATTACTTCATCGATGATTCGTTGAATATTGATATATTTCAGATCGGCGTTGAAAATTCTTCACCGATTTTCGACAATTTGATTAGTTTCTCGAAATATTTCACATGTTTGTGGCACGATCTTCATTATCCTCTGTTAGTTTTAGCTCATCAAGTTGTTCGATTGCAGTGCAGAGTTATTGTAAAAAAAGTGTGAAAAGAAACTATGAATGCCCTTCTCTTTAAATGCAGTGATATTTGCTTTTCTTGGGTCACTTTTATTGTTTAGTACATCCATTACCGATTTTACTCTCCTCAATGTATGTTTCCTGTCGGCGTCCTAAGAGTTGTGTATACCTGGCGCAGGAGTGTTCGTGATCACCCTGGCGTGATTGCTAAGGCTTCCTGGCGCTCGGGGTGTCACCACCACCCTGTCCGCCCGTGTAAATAGTTGTTGTAAATACTTTTCAGTCTTTGTTTAAATTGTTTGTGCCAGACCCGGTCTTTGTTAGGAACTTTGTTCCGCTCGTGTCCGTTTCTAAGCACGTAAAAAGTTGTGTGTACTCTAACACCCACTACCTTGCGCCATTACTTCATTGTTCCCCCTACTCGTTCTCTTCCTCAGGCCTAGAATAAAAAACGCTCCCCCCCCCTCCCCAAACACGTACCCAGTCGATCACGGCGGCGGAAGCGATGAGCCGTGATTTCCTTTACATAGCGGTGTCTGGCGCTGGGTGTGGGGTGTCCCCCCACCCTATCCGCCGTACTCAATAGTTGCTTGCTATTGCTCAACACAAGCTCGGTGTCGTTACGTACAATGTTTTAGGCTCTTGTTCTGTGCCCAGTTTCGATCTTTCGTGTAGGAACAAAACTTTAGTATCCGGCACTGGAGGACGCAAGTCGGTACTCAAGCACGGTACAAAAACGCTGAAGGATTTGCTCGATCAGGGGGTAATCTCCGGATGAAGCGAATAGGGGATACTACTACCAATTTTTGGACAGGGGGCTAAGAGCGGATGACCTTCCCACTCCTCCCCCCAGCCTTACAGACTTTCAACACAACGAGCCCCCCCCCCTACCCTGTCCCTCCCCCCCCCCGCCATGATCAAACCATTGTATGCCCACTTATCATTACGTTGCTACCTGTTATAACATATGTCATTCCACACCAAACGTTGGTTTTTCATGGCTCTTCACCAACATAACACACTCTCTCTTCACCTTCCTGCACACCCGCCCGCTCTACGCAGCTTTCCCTCCCCCACCACATCCGCCTACTCTACCACCCGAGAATCAATTCGCCCTACAAATACGACGACGCAGTACTACTCCGTATTAGAGTCAGAAGAGGAACACAATACCGCAGGCTATACCACAAGCTGTACGAACTAAACACCTTACAAGCACCTTCCTGCCAAAGCAACCGCCCTACAGAATGAGCCCGGACAGTATATTAGGCAGTTAGTCTGTCCGCTTGGGTATCCCCAGGGACATGCCTCCTATCCCAATCGTACTTATCAGGTGCTCATAGTCATTTAAAGCTAATATTCTCGGTGAGAGCATAACGGATTGTGCAGAGCGCTTGGAATCTGTCCCGCCGCAACAAATAACGGGACACAAACGGATCATCGCCTAGATCTGGTCAAGAGGACCACCGAGCCTTAACAGCGCACGATCATTTTTTTTTTCATAAGTGCCATTTTATGTTGCCTATTCAAAGCTACAAGACCAGAAGACGCACCAACGTTTAGTTCCATGCGTAATCAAATGCCTTGCGATTACCAAATACATTACAAAACCCAGATACAATGATAACAGTAGGCACATACAATTAGTTCGAATCAACTAACTATTGATGCATTAGGTCGACAACGAGCTTACCCCCCCCCCTTCTCAAAGTGGAGATATCACCATTTTCCACCGCAGGATTACCCCCTGCTTGAAATCGAACCACACAAACTTGGCAGCATTTTCCTAACCAAAAGCAGTCAATGTGCTTGCCGAGAAACGCGAATACTTCGCCCTCTCATGCGCGCTAACACAAGGTTTATCAACCTAACAAAAGATGCCGGAAAACTGGCTACACAAACATAAATGACCTAAAATCCGATATTTTACAACGACAATTATTTTACAAACAACAACATATTAGTTAAATACCGGGCGCGACATAGGCGTGGTGTTCACCAGCGACCTGCAGCAACATAGAAATCACACGCACATCCAGGACCCTCCGCCTACAGTTAATGATCACGTGACCACCAGTCACTACCTACTGGCCCCGCCCCCATCGGGACTAGGCTAAGTTAAACACAACAACCTTTCTGAACTACAAGCCATGGCTTATGAAAAAACGTGACAAGGAGAGGCCGACCGCACCAACGATAAAAGCTGACAAAAAAACATCAACAAGGCACACCGGTCCGTCTTGACGCACCACAAACAATTTTAAAACAAGGAGAGACACTCGAAAAGCTATATCGCTTACAACAACACCTAGTTTACACGCGGAGCCGCCAAGGAGCTTTCCTGATAGACTAATCACGACCACAGCAATAGTGTGATCACGAACACTCCTAGCGCCCAGTATACACAACTCCTTCTAAAGGCACGACCCGCACAGGTAAACATACATAAATGCAGCCGACGCGACGTAAAATCGGGTAATCGGAATGCTGTAACACCTATAACAATAAAAATGGACCCCAAAACAAAAGCAAGATATCACTGCATTTAAAAGAGACAAAGGCGCATTTAATAGATTTTTTAGTATTTTTTCACTTCTCACAACTTTGTTTCATTCACAATAACTTCTGCCCACTGAATCGAATCGAGCTTGATGAGCTAAAACTAACATGAGGCATAATGCACAAATCGCATCCCACCCTACATACATGTGCAAATATTTCATGAGAACACTAATCAAATTAGTCGAAAATCGTGTGAAAAGCAATTTTCTAACGCCGATCTGACAATATGAGCTCTAATATTCAACGAATCATCGATGCAAGTAATAATAGTTCATCTCTGACTTCAGCTCTCTTCATAGGTCATCAGACCAACGCGAGCATCAGCATCGAGAGTAATATGAATGTAGCCTAAGCCGCTCTGTGCTGGATACTGTACGGTGATTGCGTACTGTACTGAAAACTACACACTGTTTACTGTATGCACACTGTTTACTTCGCAACGCATCTGTTCAAACGGTTGTACACTGAATGGTATCAGTCAAAACATACATTCGGGTGAATGGTATTCATATCTATTATGCCGTCAGGATCTTGGTTGTGATGGTCCAGTGTAGAGAGATTGTCTTCTATTAAATTGAAACTGGAATTATTACCCGAAAAAAAGTTAATCAATGTTATTCAGCAGTAATTAACGCAACTAATTAAAGTGATCAGGTCGTCTAAAATTCTTTGTGACGTCAGCCTTTCTTGACATGTTTTGCAGTTGTCCACTGTTCAAGGATACACCGTACAGTAGTATGATGACCATCGGTTATAGTAGACGGGTATACAGCTACAAGCCGTCTTCTTGTACCGATTCAGTATACCACTCCTGCTTGTACGTGTATCCTTGAACAAGTGACGACTGCAGGAAACATGTCCAAGCCAAGGGCTGATGTCCACAAATGCATTCAAGACGTGTTCACCTCGAACATTTTTTTTTGTGTGTAAGACCTCTAACTGCCCCCCCCCCCCCCTGATTACTCTACTAGAAACAATCATCTGGGAAGAAAAATCGACGAGGGGGCCAAAATTCAAGCAAAATAAAAGGTACTGTATTTGACAAAGTGTTAATTTGTCTCTGTAAAACTCTAATGCGCTTAAAATAGTTGCATCAAAACTCACACTCCACCTTATATTCAACCTCTGTGAATAGCTTTTCCTCCGTCAAAGAACTAGAGACCCAGAACGGTTCGAAAATTACTTGTAAACTAACACCAGCGCAGTTCAAGGTCAAAATCGATACTAGGAAGACAAAAGCTATTTATCCGACCGTGTTATGCGCGAACGTGTGACGAGGACCTTTGTACGCTTTTTGCGCGCATTGCGATGCAACTGTGACATGATATCATGCCTCGCTCCCTCGTTGAGCATTTCATATACATTGTCCGTATACACCAAACTACTAGGCCGTTGCGACGAAAATTATTATAAATGGACCATTACGAAGGTTCAATTAAACATATCTTTTGCTGTAATTAAATTGATTCTTGAATCTGATACATGTTAATGTGTAACCCGGGATTAAGTAAACCATTCACCTGTAAAATCCTCACATACGATGGTACACATCAATTCCATGCGTTATGCCAAGTGAATAACCTAAGGTGCAATGGGGGAGAAAGATTTCACGTGTCTCTAGAGTAGACAGATAATATTGTGGTTGACAAACACAATGTCCGAGGGTGGGCTCACAGTGAAGGGGAGGGATCAGGGTTAGTACATTGTCCCAAGTTAGCCCCCATAAATAAAAAATCGAGTTTAAAATAACGTTTTTAGACACAAAAGTTTGGCTAACAAGAGGGGTGGGATGAAGTTTCATACTATAGCATTTCACCCTCAGCTATCAACGATATTAATAGTTCAAATTGTTCGTTACAACATACACACCACTTGCTTTCCCGCGTAAAGCATAACGTTTCCGTTTACTTCATTGTTGACGTGAATGACGGTGTTTATATTGCACCAAACACTAATTCGTCATTATATTGCGCCACTACCGCATGAAGTCATAGTTTCACACTCAGTGTGTCAATTAGAACTTTCGAGACGCCTACCGAGAAACCTAGGCGGTTAACAGTGTGACTAAACTGCCGTGTCGTTCTTGTCATGATTCTTATCGAATTTTGATTGGCCCCGCCGAGGAACTTAGGGGCGGTTGCAAAAGGGGCCGGAGACATCGCCCTAAATTTACAAGGAAATGAAAAAAGAAAATGAAAAGAATAAGGAAAAAGAATGTCAAGAAAAACCAAAAGAAAGGAAGAAGTGAAAGCGAAAGAAGAGAAGAGGATGGGCGGGGTAGAGAGTAGGCCATACGCTTGGGTTGCCGCTGTTCAACGCTATTCGCATTGTTCAAACGGTAGTGGGTTTAGGTTAAAAAGTTATAACAAATACACTGCCGCAATGATTTGGCTACAGTTTATTAACTTGAGTTGTGCATCGGTATTACGCACAGCTCAGGAGTAATCGCTAGGCCATCCTGGACAGAACTGAGAGGGAGCCCAACCGAAACACCCTGACCTCGCCTTGTAAATAGTCTGTATTAGTGTCTTGTTGTCTGTGTAACTAGATCGTCTTTGTACATAGTTGAAATTCGTCCTTGTTTGCGTCAGTCCTGTTTTTTCAACGTGTTCCGCTGATTTCGTTTCAAAGCAGCTAAAAAACTAGAAGCTCCTCCACGGACATGGGGTCAATGCGCGCGGGTTGCCCTCCGCAGAAGTACTCTCATGATATCCGATGTATCCAAAGGCGTATTAACTTGACTATACTCTTGATACAGCGGTAGGAATAGGTGTATTTCGACAAACGTTGCAAGTTATTAAATCATGTTTTTTCTATTACAAGATTTTTCCAACTAACAAACCTTTCGCATTTCTATTAGACCTCAAAGACTCGTCAGTTTAATGGTGAGAATCTTCTCTCCATACAAATCTTGAGAAACACAAACAGCAAAATTAAAAGCATCAGAGCGAATCATCCGAAAAAGGGACTTCCCTTAGTGATCTACAGAATAATTTATGTTGGGGTGTCGAATGAAACTGTTTACGATGTCATATGAATGCAATTTTGCCAGGATAATTTGAAGGTATGCGAGTACAAAATTTCAAGCCCCTTACGGCATCCATCATTGTTTGTTACGTACTCCATCTCAGTCATTAATTAAAACTTAATGTAGTGCAGTTACAGAGTTTTTTTTTCCGAAAGGTATGGGGTTACTTAGTTATACTTCAAACTACCCTTTACCCCTTGAACAACTCACAAAAGACCAGTTCGCAACTAAGCCACTAAAAAAATTACAAAGACTTTCAAAAGTGGAAACGTTTGAGGAACCACAATATCCTCCCTCGTCCATTCCCGCACCAAAAAATGATTATGCATGTGTACATGTCGTAACTACCGTTTCCCGAACGAATATACCGTAATCGATATTGGCGAAATAGACCATGAGTATATCTGTATGTTTGCACGTCGTATGTATGTAATAGCAGTTACTGATCTACGATCTATACAAATGTTATCACACACGGCATCCAAAACTTTTCTCTCGAAGCGGGAGTAATTAATTTGGTTCATATTTCTCGGGCGAACTAGTCTTACAGAGCCACCCTAAATAAAAACTAGTGCTCCTGTGTGCCCTATGAAGATATGCACAAGATAGATTTCACGGTCAATAATTTTTTCAACCCTAGGGATGTTTTCTGTTTACAACCAGTTATCGGTAGAAAAATCGCCCGCTTTAGCTATGACGCCGCAAACGTGGCGTATGCCCAAGGTGGGCACAGGGGCAAGTTGCCCCCTGGAAAAATATTGGGGAAATTTTGAAAGTCAATATATTTTCATAGGTGCTTTACACAATAATCAGATAAAGAGAGAGAGATATGAGAGAGAGGAGAGAGAAGAGAGAGAGAGAGAGAGGAGAGAGGAGGATGGACGTAAGGGAGCAGAGGTGAGAGAGCGTTAGAAAAGAAATTTGATAGACTTATTGAGATCATTTTCAAAGGAATATGAACAATACTAATATCAGGGGGCTGTCAGCTAATATGACTCTAGTCTGAGTAAAAGATGTGGATCGATATTTGTTTACACACTGTGGCACTGCAGCCAGTAGCCATTTTCAATACAGGGGTAATGCGGTTAGGATTCCGGAAATCTGATATTGATTTGTTTGTTTTAAACAGGTCAATCCTTTCGTTAGTGTGAGTCATGTATGTCACTTTGCGTGTAGATGACATTTATTTCACAGAGAATAAACAGCATGTAGGGCCAGAGAAGGTCTCGCAATCATCATGGGATGGACCTACTGCACTGAGAGAGTCTCATGCAGTCGGTTATAACATAACATGAACACAGTAGTTTGTTTGCATATAGCATATGGGAAGATTTTTTATGACCAATCTAGTGTTGATGTGGAAAAGGGTACGTTCCGTACTTCCTATAAATAAAGAGTTTACATATTTTAAGCAATAATACTCAATTTCATGGTTGTTAGTTTCTACCATGCAACAAAATGTACATTCTGTAACAAAAATATAGCACAATTTTGTATCTAAATTTGTATCTAAGTACCCTTACATCCGATTTGAACAAACCTCTGAAATTTAATACTTCATATAAACTTTTACTGAGAGTAAGCTAATTTCTCTGGATAATTAATTTTAGGAATGAGAAACCTGCTAAGATTCTGGATGCACAAAGAGGTGTTACTGTACTAATGAACAGCTTATATGTAATAACAACTACCGAACGAATTATGACAGTAAGGGACTAATCTAAGCTCAAAAAATAGAAGTCTCGGTTTGTCTTAAATAATTTGTATTCACGCTGTCTAATTCTATAAGAGCTTAAAGTGATGTTGCACATATTAAAAAAAAACAGGTTTATTTTCTAATTATTTAAATTTCTAATCTCTTTGAGTTAGTTATACGTATTGCTTTATGTTATTCATTTTTCAGAGCCCTGTTCAGGTTATAAACAAGTTAAATCACAAATACTGCCATGTTCATATTATAGGTATAGTACCAGGTCCTACGAGTAATTTTAGTGCAAAAAATTCCTTCAGAGCAAATGAATACGGTTGTCCTGTGCACTCTCGTGCAGTTTGTAACTACGCAGACAAATGTTTGTGTTTCAATGTGCAACTGGCTGCAACTGACTTTAACTTCCTAAAATAATCTTATCTGGTATCTTGTTAAGAATTTTATTGTCACTTATTTATAAGAAAAAAATGTGTATCTAGTATTGCAACAGTAAAATTTACTTAAACGAAAAGAATTTTTAGTTTCTAGCTTTCTGGCGAGTTGGAAGTCTGAAAATTTGATGATTTCATTAAAACATTTTTCATTTGTTTTCTTCTGTTGCAAAAATGAAGAGGAACATTAAACCTTTACTAATGAAATAAGTTTCCTATCTATTTTACCATATTCCCTCAATATATTAGGACGATGACACGTATGTTAACTCTGGTTGTACAAGGCGGTGTACATGCAGCAACAATCGTCTTGACTGTGATGATAGCTACCGATGTAGCCCAAATGCAGCCTGTAGAGAGGAAAACGACGTACGTCAATGTTACTGTAACCCGGGATACTCTGGTGATGGTACAAATTGCACATTGATCTGTAGTACGAATGAAGTATGGGGAACGTGTTCTTGTCAGAAATCTTGTGCTAACCCTACGTCCTTTGTATCCTGCTCTGGTCAAAAATGTTATTATCCGAACAGATTTTATTTACAAGAAGGAAATTGTGTTCGACAAGAACAGTGTGGCTGTTACATTGATGGACATATTTTACAGGTGAGTAGCATTTTATTTGTTGTGTGTGACAATGACATGTGTCATTATTAAGCCTTCGGTTCGTCCACACGAGTACGTGTTGGTTTCAAGAGTCAATACTCTGACCACAACTGTCTGGACAGCTGAGATATCCACAGGGCCTGTTTTTTACTTACTTCAAATATTTGTTACACTAAAGTAATCACATAATCAGCAAGTTCAGCCAAGTTTGCCAGATTTGTGGCTTCAACAGTGTAAGCCCCTCGCAAATTCTTTTATGATCAAGGAGATAGTTGTTATACAATCTGGTCACGTGACACCACGCAAAACTACAATTGGGCTGGAGAACAATGAAAAAGTAAAACGAATAATGATAATAAAGTTGCTCTCAATACATTCCACATCCTTAGCAAGAAAGTTACAATGGAATATAAAGTCTTTACCAAACTGAGAGAGAAAGTGATCGAAAAACAGTTTCCAGTAGCCCGTATTACTAGGATCCTTGTACCTCCCGACCCAAGTGGCTTTCAAAGCATATGCAAAACTCTGTAAATGAATAACCGTTAGGCCCCCTCTATTGATATTATTATACATTGTGCTTCTTTTAACTTTGTCGGGTTACCACTCCAAATAAAATCAAAAATTATACTCTGTAAATTCCTAAAAAACTCTGTTGGGGGATTTGGAAGAACTTGGAACAAATATACAAGCTGACTAATGCCATAAGCTTTAACAATAGTGTTTCTACCAAGCGGGGTAAGATCCCTGATATTCCAAATTTTAAGTTGATTTTTTAACCTAGAAAGCTTCTTCAGGTAGTTTAAGCGAAATAAGTCATTACCGTCATGAGTGAATAATATTCCTAGAAATGGTTGGAGTGATGCAAGTTTTACCATCCCGAATGATAATTATGGATCTCAGGTACTTTGGAACAACTCTCATATTAAAATTGATAATTCTATTGTTTATGATAAAAGACTTCATTTGGCCGGTGTTACTTTTGTTAAGGACTTGTTTTTGGCTGATGGTAGTAAAATGTCTTATGATACCTTTAGGAATAAATATAAAATTTTGAACTATCCATTTACTAGATTTTCGGATTGCTTTCAGCAATTCCAAATCACTGGGTTCATTCTATTCATCACTCGGATCATCACAACAGTGACCACATTGTTGGTTCTATTGGTAGTAATACTAAGATTTCCCATGTAGTGTACCCTTTATTGATTAATCATATTACCACTCCTCCCAAGGCTTGTGCTAAGTGGGAAAGTAAATTTAAATTTAACCTTACGCCAGATGACTGGGCTGTTATTTTCAAGATGCCTTTTTGTACTGTATTGGAAGCGAAGATAAAATACTTTCAATTCAAATTCATTCCCGTACCTTAGGAACAAATAGGCTGCTGTATTTAATGGGAAAGACAAACACCTCTCTCTGCACCTTTTGTCATATTGATACCGAGTCTTTAGATCATCTGTTCTGGTCATGCCATGTCACCTCTAGTTTTCTTTTGGATTGTGAATTTTAAGTTCTTTGGGCGTCAGTTTATTTTCTCCAGAAAGGACCTTTTCTTTGGGGCGTATTTATGCTAGCTATGATCCCTTTAACTTCTTCATTCTGCATTGCAAATACTATATTTACAATTGTAAACTAAATAATTCTGTACCCGATTGTGACACTTTTTTCCATAAGATGAAATTCATTATTAAAGTCGAAAAGCATATAGCCCTTAAAAGTAATACTTCAAAGTCCCGCAGGAACAACTATGAAGCTTTAAAGCGAAGTCTCTCGCACTGTATTGACGATTTGGAGACTTAAGTATCTATCAGGTATTTTGGTATTTAATGTTACTATGTTTACTATGATAATTATGTATACTGTGTATACAATATCATTTATGTACAGTACATGTGTGTTAGGTATAGAAAGTACCCTTTGTTTATATCATGTGCTATTTATATGGGCCTATTGAAAACTGTGTATAATATCATTCAACCAGAGCATTGCTTTGTTTTGGGGTTTGCGTTTGTCGTATTACGTATACTGTGTATACAATATATTTTTTTTTTGTTTATTGGGGTCTTGTGTACAAAGCATGTTATATATGTATATAGGCCCTATTATGTGTCATATGTCTAAATGGAAACTGTTTTTTTTTTTAGCATTTAACGTGAACACTGCATGTATGTTATCGAAGTATTGTAACTTACGTACTGCATAAATAGATTATAAATAAATGAGATGGTCAAAAAAAAAAAAAAACGAATAATGATATGTAGGGATTTGTCTAAGCTCTTGTGATAATAAAAGTAACGGTTTGTGCTCACTTAATTTTTTTTTACACTTTGTCATTTTGTTAGAGCTTGAATAGTTGTTGCACAATTTTACAAAATACGCGCATTTTCTATTTTTGTCAACTTCTAACCATTTACAATTAGCCATTTTCAATAACTTTGGTTTGCAGGTGATAAACAAGAAAAGATCACTTATACTATCATGTTCATAATTTAGGTATGGTAGTGGGTCTTACGCGCAATTTTAGTGCTATGAATCACCCCTAACGTATATTAACTTTTAGTCTTCTTATGCAATCCCGTTCAGTATGTACTTACTTTGACAAAAGTTTGTGCTCAACCCTTTTTAGATGCAACTGGTTCGTACTTCCTAAGATGATCTAGTAAGGTACGTTGTTGGGTAAAATGTCACTAATTCAAAAGAACATTATGTGCATGTAAAATTGCAAAAGCAGAATGTACCCTTAAAGGAAAATTTGTAACTTTCAGCTATCAGACGACTTAGTACTCTACGACTTTGATTATTTCATTACAACATTTTTCATTTATCGAGTTCTGTTGCATGGAAGAAATATATAGTAAGCCTCGAATAATATAATAAGTTTTTCACTTGTTTTACCATATTCCCTATAAATATTAGGACGGTGACACGTATGTTAACTCTGGCTGCACAAGGAGATGTACATGCAACAACAATCATCTGAACTGTGATAATAACTACCGATGTAGCTCAGATGCAGCTTGCAGCGTGCGCAACAGCGTACGACAGTGCTACTGTAATTCGGAGTATGGAGGTGACGGTAGAATCTGCAGACGCCTCAATGATTGCAATGATGTACAAAACGCAGGTAACACACAGAGTGGAGTTTATTCTATCCGCCCAACAGGTTGGACTGGATCACCCTTTGATGTATTCTGTAACATGACGATAGATTGTGGGGGCTGGACTGTGAGTTTCATACTTAAATGTTTTTGAAACAATTACTTTAATTTAAATTGTGGCTATGATTGTGCTGATAAAGAAGAAAAACTCATTCACATTGATAGAATAGACGAAAAACATTCAGCTACCTTAAGAGTACCCTTACGTTGTTATACAAGCATTTTTAAATAACGTTTGCAAAATTTCTTCTCGTATTTTATCAATATATGGATATTTACTTTAGTAGATTAGAGGTATTTTCTACATGATCATGGCACAGCTAATCCGAGAAATTTGTTAGGTGACTAGGTGATTCAAAGGATGTAAGCCTTGCCCTTAATTACGTTACTTTGTCGTTTGTACTTTTAGTTTTGGTTGCATTGTCAGGTTGTGCTGACTCAAGCTATATGGCAATTTAACATTCACTCTTATGATTTGTATAAACATACACTAACCCAACATAGACTCCAAAAATGAGCTTCGGGCGTACGTATTCCATAGACATAAGTAAGTTTAAGTTTGTCCGGATGAAGGCCTAAACAACTTTAAACGTAAAGTTAGTGGGGACACTTTTTATAAGCCAGACTTAACCATTTTAAGTTAAATATTAATTGCCACAGGTTAATTGCCACATATTGCACAGGGCACATGCAAAGGATAACCTTTCATGGTTATTCAGCTGCATATGTGTTATTTCATACGAATTGAAGAACTGCAAAGTGCCTCTGTTCAAAATTATCCAACTTAACGCTGGTATAAAAAGCAATGGCTCATCCCTCATGTTTACCTTGTACAGACATAGTTCAATATTGATATAAGAAATATAAAATATTTATCATCTTTTTTCACATTGCGCATAAGTATCCTTACTTCGAACTCTTTTTCAATTGCCAAAAAATTGTGCATCTCATTAGAATAACAATCTGGAAACATAATTACGTTGACCAACGTCTATAACATAAAATGAGGCAAAAGGGTATATACATAACAGCGATATGTTTTATTTGCCGGCAAAAGAGCCGTTCGAAAAACTAAGCAAAATCAGTTTTATTTAACTTAGATTTGAAGACGTGGGAACAAATATTGCTAAGTGCTAAATTTATTGTGTTGTAAGCAAATACTTTCCCGCTATGCATCCATAGACCTTTCCGGGAACAGCACAGTATATAACAAATAGTAATAACATATGATACTTAACTATTTACTGGGTGGCCTTATGCGAAGCTCTTATCCAAATCAGAGAAGGTGGCGATATAAACAAATCATTGTTACTGCCAAGCGCTTGTGGAAAATTGGTGGCATTATTTTACCGCCCCAGTTACAATATAAGGCTTTATTATAAAAGTAATTTAACCAAAATTTTTAAAAAGTGAACGTGGTAAAACTGATAACTATTGTTTTGTTTTTGTGGTTCAATAAACATACCCACAACGTAAGATGTTGACAAGGAAATAAAAGAAAAACAAAACCCTTCAAACCAGCCTACTAGAAGGTAGGATGTAGTATTATTGACAGTCATGTCAAAAGTTACGTATTCGAAACGTGCATAAAATAGATACGACTTTCGAAGCGTCTTTCTTCCTCTCTTGTTCTACAGGTTACAGTCTGCATTATCTTCAAAATATTGCGTTCAGCACATACGACCGGGACAACGACGGGAAAAGCTCCACTGACTGTGCCGATGGACACCGAAGTGGCTGGTGGCACGGTGGTTATTACTATGATTATTCTTATAGCTATTGCTATTATTTTCCAGAAGGCAGCCGTTACCGGTATTGCTCTTATGCCAACCTCAACGGTGACTACAGCGGCAGTAACGGAAAGAACATCTTTACTTATTATTATAGTTACTGCCATTTAGAATATACAGAGATGAAAATACGCAGAACGTCATGAGGGATGAACCCATAGCCAAACACAATATTAGACCGATTGAAGTGACGATCCTGTCAAATTTTACACATTAAGCGAAAATATTTACACCTAAGTAACAGTAACAATTTATCAAAAGTGAGGTAGTAGTGCCAAAAATTTACTGTCCCATTACAGTGTTGTGACTGAAGACAGCGTGCAAATATTGGCTTTAGTTAAGTTCTAACACTTGGCATAACGTTGACGTGGTGGTTTTATTAAAAAAGCAAAAGCGAACCTTTGGTTTGTCTTAATGATATCTAAGGTATAAAATGAACACAAGTCATTATGGTAGAATGGTGTTATCAGAAAGAAGGGATGATTTGGGTAAAACAATAAACGTTGTCAAGCAGTGAAAAAAAAAAACAAAATGAAACTGGAAAAATCACTAAAAATATGTATATAAAAAGAAAAACCCCGCGCATTGCTATAGTTCATGTCATTGAAATATTCTTTTTGTGATGTTTGAGGCTTAATATGTGGAAGGAATAAATTGTAAATGAACTTATTTTTCATTTCTATTTCTTGTTTTCTTTTTATTATAAATTTTAGTAATAGTTAAGCGGTTATAAAAAACCCACTTACTAAAGAGAAAATTTACCACGCCGTACGTAGTAGAGGATAGAAAGTTGCCTCTTTGTTCTCTGTATTGTTTTCATGAAAACGGAACGTTTCTCCCATCAATATTAAGGTTATTACAGTTTCACACTTGACGTTTGCTTCTTGGGTGTGCGTGACAAAACGTCCTTACCTTGTGGTCTTTTCTTTGAGCTTGAAGATTACGGATGGACACTTTCAAAAGGAATCTGAAGAAAAAAAAACAATGTCGTTTAAAATATGTATTTGGTGATTAAAAAGGGGGCCTTTTTAGTAGAACTTAGCATTTTCATTTTAACGAAAGGAATCCATGCAAATTTAACATTTCTCCTTAAAGCTGTTACGAAGACAAATGTTTTTAATTGATGTTTAATTGTTCAACTTTAATCACTTATTGTTGCTTTTCGTGCCAGGAAATCTTTCTAGGAATTTTGCAGAAAATCGGCCAAAGCGATTTTTGAAAAATTGTCAGTAGGATAGGAGCTTTTAAACACCCACCCTACCTCTACCACGCAGACTTTGACCTTACGTTCTAGGGCACCCACCTGTTTTTGTAGTACTTCACATTTCTATTTCACCTGGAAAGGTTCTGTAACCCAATGTTTTCCCTTTCAATTATAGTAAACATCCAAATTTTACCAAATTTAAACTTTAACATCTCATCTCTGAACTTTGTTCCTGGGATCTACGAGGCACAGTTTTCTAACCTGTAGGAACATTCTACCAAGAGTGAAGATAGTCGGTCCAGCCGTGTAGGAGGAGCTTTGGCTACAACATTACATCGACCGTTGAATTCAGCTTCCATAGCACCCTTGCTTTTTAGTTAGTGTACTTACCGTTTTCATTCACCTGTAGAGTAACTTTGCCTCCCAAAGAACGACGAAATGTTTTACCCTGGAGTACCTCTCAACAAAGTTTCATTGGAATGGTCCATGAATTTGAGAGGGAGTGATTGAACCAAATTGGGCACTGACACAAGCATTTCGACATTTTGTCAATAATAAAGTTTAACGAAAACAAGTGATAATTCTTTTGGTTATATACTTTTATTATTCCTTTCAAAACTGTGAGAGACCCAAAATTACAAATTTCCGCTTTCATTATGGACTATCTATGGGATATTGAGAATTTACCATGCAATGTATAAAACCAAAGGGAGATGTTTCTTCTGTATTTTCTTCAAAGATAATTGACAAGTTCGGTTTGTAAGCATAGTTGAGTCATGTGTCTTAGAAAAGGCCCTGTTGTGAATCAAGAACGAGTTATCTTTTTTGGGGGGAAAGGGGGAGGTATTATTGATTACCTTAGCCGACCTATCACTTTTTTACTTGATTGTATTATCGTAGAAATGTATATCCCTTATAAACATTCAGGAATGTTTTCCGACGTTTATATATTTTACTAGAAATCCCCTTTAAACCCGGAGGAGAAAGTAAATCATATTTTAATAGAGAAAAGGGATAGCCATCTGGAGTTACGTGACATCTATCCAATCGCTTTTATAAGAAACCCCCAAATCATATATGTAACTTATCCAAAGGAATGTAAGCTTTTGAATTTGCGTCTTTTAAGATGATAATCCTTATTTCTGATCTGTGCAATGCTCTAGTGTAAAGCATTTCCCTCTCACTTATGTGGGGGTATCGGGTTAATGGAGGACTGGCTTAGCCTCGAGGAGCTTTCCCTGTTATCAAACTTCAAATCTTGAAGTAAATGTTTTGAATTCTTATGAGAAGTTACCCATTTTGAGAAGGGAACCTATCCTTGAATGTTTTATCCCACCTATAAAGTCTACTCTAAATGTTAGGAAAATTGCTGAATGCTAACTTCCTTATGTGCACTTTCAGGCCACCTTTAAAGGCCTTCTCATCGCTAAGACAGTTTAGGAAATAACAAGACTGACCTCAAAGAAAGAGCAGTTTGTTACTTAGAGAAGTTACTTCGGAATAACATTTCCGTGGTCAAACAAACATTGCTATCTGAACTGTTAAAAGAAAGTTGCAATCTGCTATTCACGCAAACGAAAAGTGAAAAGCCAACACAGCTATAGATGTGGTTTGCAATTCTGATGATTGGGAATGCATTTACTAATATAACAATATAATATGCATTAAAATATGCAAAAAAAATAACAAACAGTTAATAAGAGTAAACAAATTTGTAGTTTGGCCAAGTTTACAGGAAATTTGACATGTATTACCCGTTTATTCGTGCAATCCACATTTCCGTTAGGAACTTTTTCTATGTGAAACTTGTGGTAAAGTAATGGTGGCAATAGCGTATTTACGAAGTGGAGAGCACGAAGGGCATGCAGACTTCCATTTTCTAGGATGGCCTTAGCCGGGAAAGCCAGCCCAAACTGCTGAGCTTAAAAGGCATACAAAAAGGAAGGGGAAAGAAAAGAGAAGCAAAGATTTTCGTAATGAATAACCAGTGCATTGCTAAAGAAATTGTACATTTCAAATTTATACTCTTATGTATTCTTTGTGTTTCTTACATACGAAACGATAGTAATTGTACCTACCTATATCGCCCTGATGAAACAAATTATTCCAAATCCTCATCATTGGACGGCACCTGCAGGCTGCTGAGGACAACATGCATGACACGTACACCGAGGGCTTACCTTTCTCTAGGGTAAGGGTGGCGCCAGCGGGGGGACCAGGTGGCGTGGCCCCCTTTGTCAGGAAGGCTGTCTCCCGTCGGGAAAATTTTCCAATTCCGTCGGGACGCCTCAAACCGTCACGGTATGATAAAATATGTAATCCCAAAGACTTTCAGTCGCCCCGACGATCTGCTTTATATTGCTCATAGAATGGGCACATCCTTTTAAATTAATGAAGGCCCCAAACTTTCCAAGTTTCCTTAAAAAAACTAATTTTATCAAATATTCTTTCATAAAAGTCCAGATTTTTCAAAATGTCCTCAATTAAACTCTCAAATTTCCGAATTATTTTGTAAAAAGAGCCATAAGTATGTTGAACGTACTGACCTATCCATTTTCAACAACAACATCGAAAGCTTATTTATTGAACTAAGTATTCCTCATTGTGGAACGAAAGTTGTTGTAGGTGTTGTATACCGACCTCCTAGCGGAAATATGTCATCATTTAACGGTTGTCTTTATGACACACTTTCTAAAATTTTAAACGAAAAGAAGCACTGTTTTATCTTAGGCGATTACAACATTGATCTTCATAGCAATGGATCTTCAGACTTTCTGAATACTGTGTTCTCATGTGGGTTCTACCCCACTATTACTAGACCTACTCGTATTACTGATCATTCTGCCTTACTGATTGACAACATCCTCACTAATGTCGCTTAGTGCAATGAAGTTAAAATCGTATCGACGGGAATCCTACCCACTGATATTAGTGATCATTTTCCCATATTCATAAGCACTAGAATAGGAGTGAATATGAAAGAGGACCATGGCAAATTGATCTAAAATTTTTCTGCTAGTAATATAAATACATTTGTCCGTAGTATGGCCAGTGTGATCTGGAATCATGTTTTTGAAGAAAATGATGCTAATGTTGTTTTTAATAAGTTTCATGATACTTTCAAGAAAACGCATGACGTTTGTTTTCCATTTGTAAAAAATATGAATAAAAGGAGTGAGAAAAACAGTGTCCCATGGATCACTCCTGGTATATTAAAATCGATAAGAACTAAGGAAAAATTGTACAGAAGATACTTGAAAGTCCCAATTCCAGATAACAAGCTCAATTATAGAAAGTATAGAAACAAACTGAACCATATTATTAGAATTGTGAAAAAAAATTTTACATCAAAAAGTTTGCTGATTGTAAAAACGATTGCTTTGAAAACAATCAATGGGCTTCTTAAGGGTGCGAGTACGTCCTCACTTCCCGATACTTTCAAGAAAGGTGATCATAACATCAACGGCTGAAGTGACATTGCTGATGAGTTTAACAATTTTTTTTAACCTTGGACCCTCTCTGGCAGAGACGATTCCGCCAGTGCCTTTTGATGATAGCTGCTTGGGCAGTCCTAATCTTTCATCCCTCTTTCTTCTCCCAGCAACCGAGCATGAAGTTGCCAAAATTGCCTGTGCCTCTCTTAATCCCATAAAATCGGCTGGGTTTGATAATATTCGTCCAAAAATTGTGTTTGAGGTCATTCCTTATATTTTACAACCGCTCACCCATATTTTAACAGATCCTTCGAGACGGGTACTTTCCCTGATCTCTTGAAAAAAACCAAGATCATTCCTGTTTTTAAGAAAGGAAGTGTTGATATTTTCTGTCATTATCGTCCAATATCTATATTGCCTTGTTTCTCGAAAATTTTGGAAAGGATTATGTTTAACCGACTGCGCTCTTTTGTAACAAAACATAGTATTTTAAGTGATTGTCAATATGGTTTTCGCTCTGGTCATTCCACGGAGTTGGCGCTAGCTGACGCTGTGGATAAACTTTATTCTGCCATTCAACTTCAACGTAAGAAAAACTCAATTGGTGTGTTTCTTGACCTCTCAAAAGCTTTCGAGACCATAGATCATAATATACTCCTTCGTTAGTTATCACATTAAGAGGAAATGCTTACCTCTGGATGAAAAGCTACTTGACTTCAAGGCAACAGTTCACATCTTTTAATAATGTGCATTTCACATCCCTTAAAGTAACATGTGGAGTTTCGTAGGGGTCCATTTTAGGACCCTTACTCTTCATTATCTATGTTAATGATATATGTAACGTTTCTGCGTCTTGTTCCTTGGTACTTTTTGCAGATGACACCAATATTTTCTTCACAGACAATGACAGCAACTTAGAGAAAACGTAAATGATGAATTGAATTATGTAGGTTCTACAAATGGTTTGGGTCGAATAAATTATCATTGAATGTTGACAAAACCAATTACATGGTGTTCAACAAAGGTAGAAATAACTATAACTTTAATATAAGTATGAATAATAAGCCCCTTCTGAACGTTCATTGCACGAAATTCTTAGAAGTTTATATTGACGATAAGCTCTCGTGGAAAGATCATGTACAGTATGTATCAGCACAAATTTCAAATAAAATAATAGTTCCAGGTTTATGCCAAAAGGAGTTATTATACTTTTTAACTGTGATTACCATACCTTTGAGAGTAAATTGGGGGTAGGCAGTAAAACAGCTGAAGCTAACAAGTCGGTTACGTTATACTGCTGTATTTTAAGTGAAAATAACCGATTAACGTGATTTAAGAAAGTTTTTAAAATTCCACTCTGTTTCGAGAAATATGAGTCGTTCAAATATGGTATTTTATAAATCTAAGCTGAAGGGTTCTGTTCTTTTTGCTCTATAGGACGGAACTTAATCAGTAGTGGCTTTTTGAAACTTGGTTACGTTTGTCAATAGATTTATAATGCCCCTGTTAAAGCATTACACTAAATGTCGTCGTAACCTTTTCCAGTTCTTCCCGACTCTTGGTTCCCGGAAAACCATGACTTTTCAAGGAAATCTTAGGGATAGTGTCCCCTTTTGTACGCAACGATAAGGTAGTCGAGAACAGACGGGATGGTTGCGGATCTCTCACAACTAAAACCCCGCTTTCTCATATGAGTTTACTTTCAAAGCCCTGTTTTTTAGTGAAACGTGTTGTTTGTTTTGAAAACTAGTGGTGGCATTGATGTAGTTCTAGCCACAACTTGACTACCTCGGGGAGCAGACTCTGTTTGCTCAGCTCATCAGCTTCCCAAACCACCGTCCGCCAAAGCGAAGAGGCCTGCGTCTAATATTAGACGCAGACTTCATTACCATAATATGACTTATTCATGTGCTCTCTCATTATTATTGCTATTGTTTATGAGTGAGTGTGTGAATTCCTGTAGTCATAAACTGAAGGTCTTAGACTTAAGTCTGAGACAAAGTCCTATCATTACTGCATTGCTTAACCACCTGTGCAGTGGGCACTACCAGGGAGTGGCTGTTACAATGACATACCAACTCTGTGGGTGGTATAGGCTACTGCGAGATTTAAAACGGGACCAGATGTTACCTTCTTATAAATATTCACTAACTTTCAGCAAGTCCTGAGGTCACATATTTCTATGAAAACTAAAAAAAAAAAAAAAATTGGTTCGGCGTTCGCTTTGGCAGGCGTCGGGGATATGACTGAACAATTAATATACCGTACAGCCTGCTACAACTGGACTCGCTCTTTGTTTACAATCAATACCAATGGTGGAAAAAGCAATCACTTTTGCCGTATGCTCAAAAGACGTCCCGGTCAAATTTCAACCAAATTCGTTCCAATGGGCACTACACCAAAATCTGGTCAAATATTTGATTAGATCTGGTTCATTTCGAACACAAATGGTTAGTTTTGAATCAGAAATATTTTTTTCTAGTAGGTGTCTGTCTGCTTGCAAAGTTTGACTCAGTCGGCGGTGTTTCGTGGATTTTTGGTAAAACGTAAATGACTTAAGTGTTGATTTTGTGCATGGACGTCAATCCTGGGGGGACGGGGGGACAAGTCCCCCTACATTGCGATGGGTGGGGGACACAATATCGAATGCCCTCCCCCCCCCCCACATTTGCGTAAAAGAGTAGTGTCGTGGCTCTATTTGACTGGCTTTTTGAGTGGCATGTAGGTTTGTTGGGAAATTGTTAAGTGTCTCGATGCAGATTCTGAATGCAGATTTCGTCAGGGAAATCTCATTTAATGACAAAATTTCGGCGCGCTTGGCGCGCATGCGTCACGGTTTGCACTCATTCTCATGACCATTAAAAAGGTTATTATACATGGAGCTATTCTGATCACAACACTCTCCGAAAACAGACATACATCTCCAAACATCTGAAGGGGCCTCGCATCAATATGGGATCATTCAATCAGTGGCGTACGCAGAGGGGAGGGCCATCCGGCCATCCCGCCTCCCTGATTCCGATTTTTTTAAGTTCCTAAAAATACGTAATTTTTTTAACACAAATTTTACTTCAAAAGGTAGCAATTTGGCACCAGATTGCATGTAAAGGACAACATATTTTTCAAAACTTTTCAAAGGGGAGGGGACATCCCATTGGGCCATGGTCACCCTCACTGATGCCTATCTTTGAGTTCCTAAAAAAACGTTAATTTTTTAATGCAAACTTTACTTCAAAAGGTAACATAGTGGCACCAGATTGCATGTAAGGACACCTCTTTTTCAAAAACTTTCAAATGGGAGGGAGTCACTCCTCCCCTTAGACCCCTCTCCCAGGCCGGCGGTCACACAACATATTACATGCCCCCCTGAGAGAAATCCTGGGTACGTCACTGCATTCAGTCTAATTTGTAGCATGATGTGGAAGGTTGAAAGTACGTTGTTGCCGTTAAGCATTTTTCAAAAAATTTTACCGAGCGCTTCGCCGAAGCCATTATCGGTATAGATGGTGATTGTTAATACACTCACGACTAAAAAGCATTCTTAAAACGCCCTTGCTAGTCCTTCACACCTTTGCTATACTACGATCAGCTCTAAAAATATCCCACAGATAGCACCATTTTGCATCTAGGCAACCTTAAATTAACAAAAAATTCTCAAAGACCCCTTCCCAGGACGACACATTTATGTAGTGACAAAGGAAGGATCCACACTACTGTATACAAAACGCAGAGCGCATAAACAAAGTGCAAATTTACACGCCTCCACTTAGATGGAAAAAACATCCAGCCAGTCGGAATTTGGGACCTTCATACCCCAAACGTATCACCCTAGCAACGGGCCTGGTCGGGTCTATGATCCCCGACAATGATAAGGGGAAAAGAGGAGAAAAAACGGAAAGGAGAAGAGATAGAGAGAAGGACAGAGAGTGGAGTGATAGAGCATGAAGCTGCAATTGACAACCTCGAAGCATGGGAGTCATAGAGCACAGATCAGTTTGAACGTCGATTGGGACAATTCACACTCACGCAATCTTACTACACATGGTTGTGTTTGCCACGCCTTGACTTGTTTGTCAAAATCTGTAGCTTTGTTGGTTCGACAGAAATGGAGGGCCGTTGACCAATCAAACTGTTAGAATCCAACCACGCTCCATCTTTTCACTAACAAACTTATGGTTGTCTTTTCCCAATTTTGAGGTTGGAATATGAGAGACCATGTTCCACTTGCAAGTTTGAGGCCGAATTTAAACCTGTTCTAACCTCAGCCTTGATTTTGACACGTTTTCGTGGAATTATGAAAATACAAAATGCCCATATCGGAGAAGGAAAAAATCAGGCGGCCCATGAGTCAAACGACTGCGAACCACTGCAGCAAGCGTTAGCCGGGGAACACCGAACTCATACCTCCCAAGTGACCCGCATTTGGCTGGTTTGGTGCGCATTGAACACCCATGAAAACCCGATGACCAGCCCAACCCTTTGAAAAACCAGCATTTCAATACATGAAAGAGTCACAACCCCCCCCCCCCTGCCATCAGAAGTAGACCTCCCAACTAAACCACAAATTTAGCAAATTACGGTACCAATCAAATCATAGTGCATTCCGCTGCTCGCCTTGAGAAAGGCACTCTTTCTACTTAGACTGTAGCAACATAGCGTCTGTTCAGACGATGATTCTCAACCAATTAATAATTATCAAGGCAAATTAAAGGTGAAATATTATCAGTCAACGAGGTTTCAGTGAAATCTATTACAGAAAAATTATGATTAAGTGAGGAAAGATAATCAACAGTTTTTTCCAAGTTTCTGTTTAGACTTCGACAATTTAAGTGAAACAAATCAAAATTGCTATCACTAGATAGAGCGTTTAAGTCGTCAGTTGCATAATCATCACAGTCATCTGGCATACATACAGCTTATCAGTGAAAGTGCATATATTGCTTAAAAAAATCTGACGTTTGTCTATTGATAAAAAGGATTTTAAATTGTCAGATGTATCAACATCACTGGCTTGAAAGAAAGATAGAGCTTTCTATAAACAACGAGGACATAACCAAGAAGAGTGCACAGAATCATTACAAGACATATGCGCCAAGTGTGAACAGGAACTACATTGAATTGTACTTAACATGTCGTAGATACCCCTGTTACATAATGAACAAACAGGGATTTAAGAATTTATAGCCTTAGAAACACACAATACAAAAGAACAAGAAGGGAACAAAGAAAGAAAAAGAAGAAGAAAAAAGAACCTAGTGTAAAAAGAAAAGAGAAGTTACTTCAAGAATACGAGTTACAAGAAAATCAGATTACAAGCCCTAAGTATAGTTCCCCAGACATAGCAATGCATTGCTTTAATTTTTGAATAATACAAGGTTTTGAGTGATGACTTACTGCAGATGCGTATCGGTGATGAATTCAAACGGCATTGTAAGAAAGAGTGAGCTATTCAAGAACGTCGACCCACGATTTGCCTCCCTGTAGATCCAGGATAGGACAAAGTAAAGCTACATGGTTAAATTGGTGCCAAGAAAAATTATTTTGCATATTTAGCTAGGTCTCCCAAATCCCTAATTCTTCTTACTACTTTATCTTCTCCTTTGTAAAATGTGCGAATATTTTGCCGTCCTTCGACCATCCATTGTCGGTCCCACTGTGCTGTTGGGTAGCCTTCAAAAGCTGCTGTTTTTGGTATGTTAGGTCTTCCTCAACGACAATTTTTGAGCCTTTCAGCTTTCTGCGATTTTGTATAAATTGAGACCTAATTTTATAGCTCATGAATTTAACAATAATACCCCGATATCTGCCTTCGGTAGGTCGTCCCACTCTATGAGAACGCTCAATATCGTCGGAGGTAATGCTCGTAATACCTAGTTTCTGATTTGCTAATACAAATGAATACAGGATTATCCTCTCTACTCTCCCTCACATTGGCTACTTTATCAGATTCATGACAATATGAAGAGGTACTGTGTCTGAGTAGGGTGTCGTTTCCTCCCAGCCAAATTTTTTACAAAACTACCAGTATTATTTCGAGTAGATTAAATGCAAGCTCATCTTAAGCCAAATAGGCTCACTCACGCTCCTTCCCGTCCGTCCCGCTTTTTATGAGTATCTCATATGTCCAAATTAATGTTACAATGGGATGTCAAATTCTACGAGACTTATTGTGCGGTGAAGCTTACAGCACTATTCCAATGCGACACCCCATTTGTACACGAAGTGTACAGTTTAGTTGTCACGGTGACTTAGTACAAGTTGCCAAGGGTAATTGACTTACTTTTTCACTTTTCTTTTAATAGTTTAATTCATAATGAGACCACCTTCCCCTCCACTCATTCGGATCTCTTTTCATGACAATATGCAAGGTAGTCTACTGGCGTTGTGGAAGCGGGATGCAGTTTCTTCTCAAAGCCAACTTTCCCCGTCAATTGATGCAAACTACTTTTGGTATCACGCATGTGTACCCTTAACGCCGACTATCTGAGCTTATTTCAAACGGGTTCATTCCTACTGCAAACTAGAAACGATAATGACCTCGGCCTTGTTAACGCGACCACAAAATGGTCCGAAAAAATCATGTTAATTGAAAACAATATCAATTACAGCCTAGCCAAAGCACAGTAAAAACCTGAAACTGGGCATTAGCAGTCCGTCTGATATGTTTGAAACATCCCGAGAGAGTTTTTGAGTATTGTCATATAGGCACACCTTCGATGCCCTTGTGCAACTGATTCGCCTTGAAAGATTATCCTCCCCCGACCCCTGCATCCTTCCCAACTGTTGATCTGACTGTAAACAGCAGAGTTAATAAGCAAATGTTATGTTTAATCCTATTTGTACTATTTTACAAATTGACAGAGCGGCATAATTTTGTCGAATTTGTCTTTTCGGATGGGAATGTATGGTACCGTTTGAAATTTATGATCGAACAATTTAGAGTGTGTAGATGCAACTTACAAAGCCTTGGAATTGCCTTCCCCGGCAGAACATTTCTTCGTAAGGTTCCAGCCAATTGATCGTGTCACTCCACGAACATATGGTACTGTGTTTCTTTGGGAAATAGCCCCACTGAAGATTTTTTAATAAAGTGAGATGTCTGGTTTGGTGAGTTCCTTTATATAAATGATATTTTAAAATAAATATTAAGTAGATACAGGCTTGCTGGATATTTCTAGGAGCCATTTTCCTTAAATATATTTTAAGTATGTTTCACCCTTCCCTAATTAGAAAGTATTTCGCCCCGGAGACCTTTTTTGCCCTACAGTTCCTGATCTTGATGTGGGCCTACAAAGCAAGCAATTTTTTTTTGGGGGGGGGGGGATCGATACAAAAAGGATCACTGCAGAGTCTGCTTATATCGCAAACTTAAGGGACCAGGGGAGCCTATGAAAGGACCCTGTGTGACAGCTTCCAACACAGGAATGTATGAAAAGGCGAAGAAGACTATTGTTTGATTGTTTGATTTTTAAAAGCAACAAAAGGGCATATGATAACCAGAAAACCCAAAGGCTTAATGGTTTCTTGCTGAAGGGGGGGGGGGGGGGACTTGTTACACAAAGTAAATCCAGCAAATTTATACTTCTTGGCTGTATCATTTTTTACAATGTTTTCACAACTTTACCTCTGCTGACCTCATATGACGTTTAAACCCCACGAGGAGGTGAGTAATAAAAAGCTAAAAAAAAAAAAAAAACGTTCAAATTGAATTATTTATAATGATCTTATAGTCACAGCAAGTCACAGCATCCCTTTCACGGGTTCTTAATTAGGTAATTTCAATTATTATTATTATTATTACTGTAAAAGTTATACTTGTAAGAAAATATATATGTTGCTCTTTATAACTTTATGTTTGGAATCGTAGAAAATTCAAGCGTAACTTTGCGTTAATCACAAAACGCCTGAAGCAATACGGAGGTACTGTCCACTGTTTATTTAGTTTACGAGGTTTGAAAAGGATCTCTTGAAATATCGTTTTTACAAGGTTTTCGGTTCTTGACCTCTAATGACCTCAAATGACCTCCAATAACCTTTAACCTCCCTGAAAACAACGGAGTCTTCCTTTCAAAAACGATAGGGATCTCTCTCTTTCTCAGTACGATAATTGTATATGTTTAAGTATGAAAATTTTCCGTCATTGCTGTCTTGAGATATCGTGTTTAAAAGCCAAGCCTGACAAACGCACACATACACACTCGCACGCACAAACTTCCTCATGGTTGCATCGATTACTTATTTGTTACATTCATGAGGAATAACTCCTTGGTTTATCTTCAGCATGTGATTTTTTATTTCGAAGTATAATGACGAATGCTTGTAAGCTGTTGAGAGGAGATCTGTAAGATTTAGCAGGTTTTGAAAATAAAAGTGCGACTACTGTCTCTCTTTAAGTTCGAGGATCTTGATCAAAGCCATATAACTCAAAAATAATTTCGTTTTTGACTCTACTCGAAACACGACTTTGACGGTGTATGTATGTTGGACTACTCACTAAGGAGTATTTTCGAAATGTTTATCCCCACCTCTCCTCCACTCCCTCCCATGAAGGCCTTAACTTTCAGTTTCAGTTTATTTCTCTCCCTTTGAAAAGGATAACTTTAAATTTCATACATACAAATAGGAGCACAAGTGAGTACAAACTTTACACACTATAAGTGAAATGCAAAGAAGGAGAAACCAGAAGGAAATTTTCACTTTTCGAGTCTAGTTCCTATAAAAATAAAAAAAAAAATCGATGAACAATTACGAGCTAGGTGATAGACGTTGTTAACAAATGTAGTATTCCAAAAGTGCTCGATATTTTGATAGGAAGAGGATTTTATGGGCTAGGCTAGAGTGTTTTGATTCAACGGAAGTTTGCTATCGTTCATGTCTTTCGTAATGTGTTTTCAAGTCTATAAAATTAAATGTATTTATTCAACTTTGAATGTTAACAGGTAACTCCTTGACTTCAACAGGGAGCTCCCTGACTGCATTTAGTTTAATGAATAGGGTCATACACTAAGATATGGGTAAATGGGACCGCTGGTGACAGATTATTTGTGTGCGTGAAGCGCCAACAATCCCTAGCTGTTTAACGTTTTTATATGAAACTAGTTTCAGTTTTAAGGCAGCTAACTATTAAAAAACCTTACCGATATACAGAGGGTCTACAAAATACCTTTAAGCGGGCCTAGGGATTTTACAAATAAGTTAAAAATTACTTTTAGGGAACCTAACAAGCTGCAACTCTCATTGCACTTATTGACGTGACTCAGCAAGATTTTATTACAAATAATATGATTTCTCAAAAAACACTGCAAAGACAGGTGACGAACATATTCTCCTTACATCTGGCCTGACAAACTCAATTACCACTTAAAAGTTTGAAAGAAATGAAACAAGATAGTAAAAGCGTGTTTCTCCTACTTTTTGGCACTCCTCCCAAGTTAACGTTCTTCAATACATTTGCTGGCGAGCCTCGTTAGGCATCAATAAAGGCGAATAGTAAATTATTGTTCTTATTATGTCCTTGTAAGAACACTCAAGTAAGCATATTATAGGTTAGGGACACGCATGTTGCTTTGGTTAACTTATTAAATGATCGTTCTGCCTCTTGGATAGAGTGGTTTACTTTATTTGTAACCCATTTCCAGTTTCGGCATAGATAGATGGTACTGAAGACAAGACACCTTAAGAAAGGAAAGCTTCATCCCTCAGTGGTCCTGTAAAAATCAACAGCAACAACGTAAATGATAGTAATTTAAACTGAGGCAACAAACCGTATCGGTATACAGCATAAATTTTAAGTTAAGCTGTTAACATTTTACTCAGACATGTTAGAGGATAACGGTTTCCTGTTATCAAAATCATTTTGACGCTCTTAAATGAAAAGATTGTTTTACTCCCGATTTGATAGCTTTCACAAATTTCATTAGGTAGGTATTATGCCACTTTGTGAACCATATTGAGAATAGGGACGTAGTTCTAAGTTGAAAATGAGTGGTTTTTCTACCGTTGTCTAGATGGTTTTAGAGAAAAAGGATTTGAACTAATAATATGAGCCATTTGAAACATAAATACAACGGTACAGATTTTTTAACCGACGCTTCGAAAGATTAAATTTTCCTCTAAAAATATGCACTGTACACTCTCCTGTCGTCTAGACATAGTCTGAGAGACAGGATTAAAGTAGTAAATATAGTAGATCATACCAACCATAAGCACATTGAAGATGAAAAGGCCTCAAGATTTCCAATATGCACTTTAAAAAGGAGTTAATTCCTATAAATAAAAATGGAGAGTATTCTCTTCCTTTGTCTAGACACAGTCAATGAAGATGATTGACACCTTTCAAATAGAGGTTTAATGCAGAACACTTAGGGATATTTAACAATAAAACTGAACAATTAGCCAAACACACATTTTGTAACAAACGCATCAAAAGATGAAAGTTTCCTCTAAAAATATGGTCGGTAAACCCTCCTGTCGTCTAGACATAGTGTAAGAGACAGGATTTTACGTTGTTAATATAGTAGATAATACCAACCATAAAACACATCGAAGATGAAAGTGGTTCAACGATTTTCAATGTGCGCCTGAAAAAGAAGTTAATTCTTGTTACTAAAATGGACAGTATTCTCTTCCTTTGTCTAGACACAGTCGATGAGGATGATTGACACCTGTCAAATGGAGGTTTAATACCTACCACACACACATTTAGCAATAAACCTGAACAATTAGCCAAACACACATTTTTGTAATACACGCTTCAAAAGATAAAAGTTTCCTCTGAAAACATGGTCGGTAAACCCTCCTGTCGTCTAGACATAGTTTAAGAGACAGGATTTGACGTTTCAAATATAGTGGATAATACCAACCATAAAACACACTGAAGATGAAAGTGACTCAAGGATTTTCAATAAGCGCTTAACTTCTTTTTAATGTTCGTTACTAAAATGGACAGTATTCTCTTCCTTCGTGTAGACACAATCAATGAGTATGATTGACACCTGTCAAATGGAGGTTTAATACAGACCACACAAAGACATTTAACAATAAAACTAAACTATTAATCAAACACAGTTAAAGAAAAGATTACATATTGTGTCAAAATATGGATTATGGTAAAATTTACCGTCGTTTGGGTTAAATCAGTTAAAAAGGTGTCAGGCTTTCAATATGAACCATTTTGGCATGTTTGCAGTATTCTATTTTTTTTAACAGACGCTTAAAAAGTATAGCAGATACGTTTTAAAATTTTTTATATTTTTCTCTTTGGTCGTCTAAATAACCTCAAAGAAATTGTGTCACTAAAAAGAAATTGTGTCATTAACAGGGTAGAAATCAAAAACTGAGTAGACATGCAGAACGAAAAAATGTACACTTTACAACTCGTAATTAAACAAAGGGCAACAAAGTTTGGCCCAGACAGACAGTGGCAGTATAATTTGCCGATATCTGTATCAAAACTAAACGAATCTTGGTTTTGTCAGTCTCAAACCTGGATTTCATTGACCAACGCATATATTAACGAATAGGAGAGGGTATGAGAGAAGAATTGGGGCGATGAATGATTCTTGAATGCTATGTGTGGAGTACTTTTCACTGAATTCGTTCGCAATGACTCCCAGGCCTGTAGCCAAGAGGGGATTTGGATGGGAGGTGGGGTTAAGAGAAACAAACCATGTCCAATATATTCTCTGCTTCCCGCCTTAGTTGCTTCTCCTCCCCAGAAAATGGGACCACAAATTGCATTACTGCAGCATGTGACCTCTTAGACTACCTGATTTCTTATCATCATGTACACACATTATGTACACTTTTTGCATATATTTGATTCAGATAATCCGTTGCCTTTGCTTAAGCGTATTTTATGTTTCATCGGTAATCTGATAAAGTATACTTTCTACAGAGATGCCTATTTTGCTTATGGTCAGGGATAAATCTGGAAACTTAAATTTACCCAGACTGGGGTTTCCCGATGATTTAAGCGTATCAATTCCAGCAAAGCCTTTGATCCTGAGGTATTAGTAGAAAATTCTAAAATTATGACATGAGCAATTGCCATATGCTTATCACTACATTTTTAACATATCCCTACTTTCCCATCGTGTTCCAGTTTCATGGGTTTTTGGTTTCTGTTTCTAAGGAATCTACTTTTACTGTGTTTAACAACCTTAGACCTGCAGCTCTCACGTCGATTCATTAAAAATTTTGGGACAGCTTGTCCTTTCAAAATTACTACTCTTAGTTACAAAACATGAAGACCCCTTGCAGTTCGAATACAAACTCCTGTAGCTGATGCCAGTCTGATTTTAATTTTATTATTTTTTGTGATTCTATGTATAGACATAGCGATCATTGCTCAAGTCACTTTGCCAGGGTTTTATTTGTATATTTCAATCAATTTCAATCAATTTTGTATATTTCAATATTTCAACCCTATCCATTTGCACATCTTAATCGATAACGTGTGTGACTATTGGACTAACTTCAAAGCGTTTTGTAACGGGGTGTTTTCAAAGGATGCTGTAACTAATGCTGACGCTCCGAAAGGATGTGTAATATCGCCAGTCTTTTCTCACTCTCTATACATCGAACTGCAGAAGCTCTCAAACAAATAAACATATCGTAAAATTTTCGGACGACACATGCTTCATAGATCTTGTTGGTAAGGATGGTGGTGAGTAAGAGTACAGGAGTGGGATATCAACTTTTATTAAAAAGAATAATGAGAACAAACTAATGCTGAAAGCGTCGAAAAAGAAAGAACTTATCGTCTACCTTCCGGGTGAGTTCCAGCGGTAACCCGAGCCCACCAGCAGGAATTGTGTTAAATGATGAAACAGTTGAGCAAACCCTGTCTTACAAGTACCTAGGCTGGGGACCACAAATAAGCTACAGTGTGATGCGCACCTACTCACAGCTCTTTCAAAAGCAAATCAGCGGATGTTTCTTTTACAGAAGCTCAGCACCTTCAGATTGGACTCCATCCTTATTTCCTTGTTTTACAAATCGACAAATGAGACCATAATCACTTTTGTTTGTCCGCCTGAGGTAGTACTAGAGATACCTTTGACATGAAAAAGTTAATAGGGTCATAATTTAAGTGAGAGCAATGTGTCAGCCACAGCTACTATGTTCAGTTGAAAAGCTGTTCAAAAGAATAACAGGTAGAAACATTAGATTTTTAATAATGCATTCTAATCATCCTCTTAGTCATACAGTAAAATTCAATAGACGTACGGGAAGAGGGATTTTCATCAACTGTAAGACAGAAACATTCAGAAATTCCTTTTTACCAAATGCTTTATTAATGCTTACCAACAGTTTTACAAGGAATAAGGGGCAAGTGTCTTTAGTTTTATGTGTTGTAAAATCGTTCAGCTGTATGTTTATGTCATTGATTTATGTTTTCCTTGTTGGTTTTTTACTACGGGTTTTTATGTGCTTTTAGTGCTTTCCATGTGTTTTAGGGGATGACATGGTTCCAGAGTCCTTGTATCGTCTATAAAGGTTTTTATATTTTGAACGTTTCCAGGCAATCTAGACTTTAATGGTAAATTTTAAAGAAAGACTTCTTATCTCAAAATCATTAGTCTCCCATGATGTTTATTATTGATTCTGGGTGAATGAGGACTAAAGCAAGTGATCGCATTCCTTTGTTTACAGCTTTTTGGCTTATGCAAAAACTTGTAATTTGTAACAGTGATTGCAATATCCTCGTCTCTGATTATTTTTAAATCACGTCATCGTAACTGCCAAGTATTGTAAAACGATTTCCTGGATAGATAAAACTTTATTTCCCTAGTCATATGTCTTCAAAAGTGTTTATTTTGTAAACAATCAAGTACACTAGTAAAGTATCCACATAAGCTATGCTTTGTACAATAAAGAGGGAAATAGACGATTATTTAAAGGAATAAAATGCAGAAAGTATCAACTACAAGAAGTCTTTACTTTTCACTCCACAGATCTTTTTCGTTTGCCATGAAATGTCAGTACGCGATAGTTGCATCACTCAGAAAAACAATAGGCCTCAGATAGCAGATAACCGTCAAGTATGGGAATCGAAGAAATAAACACTGCTACAAAAAGATATTAAAGTGTCTACAGTTATACCTAAAATGGTCCAGACCTAAGAATTCACTTGTGTACACAACGCATTTTCACATAACACTGTGGGTAACTTGAAAAGAACAGAACCGCTCCTTGTCCTCTACATGACAGTGTGTTATTTCTAATTTATACATAAGTGATATTTTGGCATGCAAAAATTCGTTCTGTATGTTTCAACTAAGCTAAAATGGGCTGTTGTCACTTGTAAAAACAAAATGCGGCCATAACTGTACAGCAAGAGAAATGTCTCTGTACTGCTGTATTTTAAGTGAAAATAACCGATTAACATGATTAAAGCAAGAGTTTAAAAATTCCACTTTGTTTCGAGGAATATGAGTCGTTCTAATATAACACTTTCATAAAAACTAACCAAACTGGGCTCTATATTTTGCTCTATAGGGCGGAACTTCATCAGTAGTGGCTTTTTGAAAGTTGGTTACGTTTGTCAATAGATTTATAATGTCCATATTAAGTCATTAAATAAAATGTCATCGTAACCTTTTCCTGCTTTGTCCGACCCATAGTTCCCGGAAAACTGACTTTTCAATGAAATCTTTGGGATATTGTCCCCTTTTGTATGCAACGATAAGGTAGTTGGACAGACGGGATAATTGCAGATCTCCCAAAACTAAAAACCCAATGTTTTATTGGAGTTTACTTTCAAAGCCGTGCATTTAAGTGAAAGTGGTTGGGTGTTTTGAAAACTAGTTATGGCACTGATGTATTTTTAGCCACAACTGGATTCGCTTTTTGTTTGTAATTCCTGCCAATGATGGATAAAAAAATCACTTCCGGTGTATGCTCAAAAGACTTCCGGTTCACATTTGAACCAAACTCATTCAAAATGGCACTAAACCAAAACCTGGTCAAATATTTGGCTAGATCTGGTTCATTTTAACAACAAACTGGTTAGTTTTGAATCAACACTAGACAAATATCTTATGCATTTTGTGCTTCAGTGCACATTTGATCCGTTTTTGGTTTAATTTGAACCCGACGTTTTTAGATGTACAATTTCTACAATGAAGGTTTCTCTGTGAAAGTTTTTTTTTTTTTTTTTTTCTTAAATCAGTTTCCGTTATTGCAGAGTATAACGTATGTAATTACTCCACCTTTTATGAAGCCTTTAAGAGTGGTCGGGTGTGTAGAATTATTTTTCGGCTTATTGAAAGGTTCCCGTAAGCTTTGCCAGGACTTTGATGCCAAGAAACCCTCTCGCTTAGAACGTATCACGTTTAGAGTTTTCAAATCCAGGTAGATGAACTCCGTAGAAGAAACGCCCACGGTGACTTTCAGTAATAAGTCCTTTTTATTAGATACGTCGGAATGATTTTATTTTCACATCTACTAATGGCAGTAGGACAGATTTTTTGTAAAGATCGACTACCCATAGCACATCCAATGTTTAACACAATTAGCATTCAAACGCGATCAATTACTTTGAATAACAGGTTATAACAAAGTGCCGGAAGGGGAGACGTGATACCGGCTGTATTCCGTTATTTCCTCGCCTTTTCAAAGCTTTTTGGGATGAACGTAGTATCTGCTTTGGGAAACTATTTGCATCCCAGAATGCCACGTCGAGTGTTGCTAGAAATATCTCTTGAGGCATGAACTAGTTTTTAAAATCTCTAAAATATGGTTTGTGTATTTTACGTTAGGGCTCCGTTGTGTGCTAAAAAAAGTAGAAGATAGTCCACAAATTGCAATATTTTTCTAGTAGGTATCGGTCTGCCTGCAAACTTTGACTTAGTGGGCGGTGTTTCGTGGATTTTTAGTAACACGTAAATGACCTAAGTGTGGATTTTGTGATTCTGTGGTTTGAAGAATTCGAACGTCAAGTTCATCTTTGTTTAATATATTTTGAATTGTAGAATAAACTATTTTTACAGTTTTTTCTTTAAAGTTTAGGGTGTTTTATCATTAGAAAACCGTTCATAGTGCTATCATTCACCGTTCATAGTGGACTCAGGCGGCAAGTCGGAAAAGATGCTTCTCTTTTCACCGATAGTTTTCAGACAATGGAAACTATTTCCAATGACTTTAAGAAACGTGTCCATCTTTGTAACCAATCTCTTCTAAAGATTTGACGTCTTTGTCTTATTATCTTGTTGTTGTTTACTCTTAAATTAATATTCCTTCATAATATGTAATACCGAGTTTAGGCAAAAAGTTACTTTTTCACAGATATTTATAAAACGTCGGTAGAGTAATGGTGTGGATACACTATGCCATTCCTCACTCACAATCCGAACTGTGTAGGATGTCACTAGCTTGCACTTAAAGACTTCAATTAACTCAAAACACAATATGACATAATCAGACCTTCAAAATGAAAAGGAAGTGTGATTGTTATAGGTCGGTCTTGCCATTTATTTCTCTACTCAATGTGTGACAACTCTTCTGCTAAATCGCTTTTCAAAGTGCAAATCAAAATAAAAATATGACATTAGCCGGAAATCATCATAACACTATGAACGTATTAATAACGGGATGGCATATTGAAAGGGACCGAAGAAAAGAACATCTTCAGTGATGAAAGTGAAAACATACCCCCAATCCCCCGCCTTTCTTTAACGGTACTGTCTCTTCCCCTGTAACATCAGACTTCTTCAGTATTATTAATTTCAAATATTCAAACTCTTCGTGTAAATCCATGTGAAGGAAACTAATTAATAGAGAGTAATTTAAACTAGCTTTAGGATGAGTTGTCTTAATTAATGTTACCACCTTCGTAAACTTACTACAAAAACACTTATACTGCCTGAAAAAATGTGGCACATAATATAGGAACACGTTTATTGCAGATGATTAAATCCTTGGAAGTAAACAACTTCTAAAATAGTTGCATTATAGCTTCATGATTTGATAATATAGGCTGCATTCTTTTACCTTACTCGTAGCCACAGACTTATGTGACTTTGAATTTGTTATTTTAAGTACGTAAGGGCTTTCGAAAATGAACAGAAATAGCTCACCTTGTCACACCCTTTATCTGCGTTTGCTGCAACAGAACTTAAACGCAATGATCAAGTTTCGATATATACCATATGTTGGAAAACATTTTATTTAATTCAAACACGAACTAAATGTGCATTAAAATATAACGAGTGGTATGTCATCGGGCTACACAAGGTAACTTTTGCTAGTACCTTAAATAATTTTGTGTTCAATAATCACCATAGGACACATATTTTTATCCCACTCCACTTATTTTCCAAAATTGAAGGTTTTGGATACTAACATGGCTACATATTTACACTCCTATTTATTTGAAACTCAAATAAATATGGTGAAAATCCAAGGAAAATTAAACATTTTGTAAATGTTCTCGTACCCCTGTAGAAATGTCCAATGTACTTATAAACAAGTTTACATTAATTTATTGGAATCTCTCTAGCAAATGACCCAAGGTTGTCTTATTTTTTAGCATGCCTTATTGAATTTTCTTAGCTAGTGATTCTTATTCCTGTGGGAAGTAATTTTTTTTTTGGATATTAAAAGGTGTTAAAATATTGAGTTGAAACAAAGGCTAGTGAGGTTGAGTTTCTGATATAACGTGTTTGCACTTCAGAAAAGTCAAGAACTGTTTTATCTAAAGTAACGTTTGCATTAATACTTTATTCACCTATAGAGGTTCGATAGATTGTGTTTGACGCACTCTCAAAATAAAATAGCTTAGCGTCTTATAAGAGTCTACTTAAAACTAGAATAAAAAACAGCTGATTCTCAACTATATGAAAATTTTGCTGTGACCAAAAATCGTATTTTAGTGCTTTTGCAACTAAGAGAGTTATCAGTGTTTGCTTTATGCTAGGTTGACCACTGGTTCTTGCTTTGACAACATGCCTGGCAGTATCAGCAAGGCCAAAAGATACATCATCTAACAACGTGATTTCACATTAATCTTTTGGGGAACTGAGTATATTTGTAAATGTTTCACTGATTTAAGATGAGTTTTCGTGACCATGAAAAAGGAAGAAATAGTGTATTAAATCATTTGCTAGTTTTTAACCTAGTACAAAACATATTTCACATTCAGAATTGTCAGAAATGCTTAAGTAAATTCTGAGACAACATTAGTTACTTAGCAATTTCGAGAACTTGTCATTACTGTAAGTAGCTGAATGGAGGTTTGCTTGATGTGTAAGCTGATTCTTGGCTACTTAACTGTTACAATATTTCAATCAGACCAGGTAACACCAGTGCGTGGCCTTATCAATTGCGTTTATCAATATGGCACAAAGAGTCGCTGAAGAAGGTCACGAATCCTGCACTGTTTGGAAAGTGTCTACTACGTAATGTATCTGTAAAGGTCGTGTTTTAGGGCTGTGTTCCAATCAGTATTTACAAGTACCTGAAAGAGGAAATACATTTCACCAATCCGAGTCAGAACATATCCCTAATTTGCAGGTTAGAACTAAAGGATGATGACAAGGAAGGGACGTGAACTCTGTAAGGGGTAACTGATAATCAGGATTCCTCGTTGACAAATGTTTAAGAAGTGGATCTGAGAAATGTTGCTCAATTGCCTGCACAGGAAAATTGCATTTTCGTGATCTGCCAATATATTGGCATTTTTATTTCATTCATTACATGGCATTTTGTTCAATTCCTGATCAACAGCTGCATTTTGCGTTAAATACGTTCATTAATCCAATTTTATTCGGCATAACGGCATGGGCATCCGCAGGAAAAAAATCAGGGGGCAAATTTTTTAGGGGGACCAACTTTTTTATGGGAAATATTTTATAGCCAGAAAGAGTTTAGATGCTACTTTCACACAGTGTCAAGTTAACAAAAGCGTAGCCAGGCATTTGTCAAGGGGGGGGGGGGGCATAGACAGACTCTCAGCGCTCCGCGCCACCATGGGTTGGAGCCGAACGCAGAAAAATTTTGGCCCAAAATGCTTCCCAGATCGCTGGAAATGGCACTTCCAAGGCCTATTTACAGCATATAAAAAGGGGAAACACTAGCAATATCGTAAATATAAACTTTAAAAAATACCAAAAAATATGCTCGGCGGAGGGCTGCTGGTGCCAGAGTGTTGATATCTTTATTCAATTCCTGTTTTGAGAGTAGAAATTTACACTGAGTGAACTGTTAAGAAATGTTGATTTATTTTCTTCGTTTTTGATTTTACAGGGGGCACTTGCCCCAGGGCCAGAATAAATGCAGATTTCCCTGAAAGGAAACTCAAATTTTCCGCAAGAATTGTTAGTGATCACCGTCTTGAGGTCTTGAGGGGTGGGGATATAAGGGAAGGGGAACACAGGGAGGGCGTCTCCTCTCCCCGTTTGAAAAAATTGGAGGAGGGGACTTAGATATAAAATCAGTGGTACTATCTTTTTCATTATTTACATGCATGCACTACAAATTATCATTTTTGTGACGAAGTCAGAACTAAATGGTTTCAAGTTTTCAACTTTTATATTTGTGACTGTTCCATGCTATTTTTGTCTTAATTTGCATGAAGTGGGATGGAATTAAAAGGTGGAACGTACAAATGCGTCAGACGATGTACTGTAGGCTACCATATTGTTGTCAACATTATCTGACCATTAAAGTTTGCGCTAATCACTCTCTCAGGTCTCATTGGTGCACCGTGTGTAGGTAGGTGTGACCAGGCGTGGGTGTGACTTTTTGAATGCGGAAGCCAAACGTTTGACACATGTTTAATTACAGTCCAATGCCTGTTCTCAGCGCACAGCATGCGTTTTAATACTGAGTGAATCTTTCGAGCATACGATGAAACTATTCTTTCATAAATTTGCAGTTCATGATTACTCGCTGTCAGTATCGCATATAACTACACAAATAGCATGATTATTAATCCCGAAGTGTTCTCTCTTAGGAAATTGTTATTTTCTGTGCCCTATAAGTTGTGGAAGATTTTTTATCACAATTTAAAAAAAAGGCGGATATCTCTCCCGATTAGTATTCGCACCGGGTAGAAAATTCGTACCCGGGTACCCGCCACGCATTACCCGGGTACCCGACCGTAAACCTTGCAACATCTAGCATAAGTTTAGTGCATGGTATGCTCATACAATTCATGATTCCACCCATCGGCCCCTTTATCTCTGGTCGGATCGATCTGTTGAAAACAATACGTCATATTTTTCTATATCTTCAATGTGCCGTTGGTGAGTTTAGAAATCAGACGGTAATTAAGAATTTGACCATATACTTTAGCGCTATTAGTACAAATTTTAAACAAGTCCTATCATTACCTTCTGTGGCTTTGTGTTCAAGTGTGCCGTAACGTGTGCATCGGAACCAAAAAATAAATTCCAGTTTGTCACTGCAGCTTCTGTACTGTAATGTACCTCAACCATGTGTTCAAATTCCTCGTAAACTGCTTTCTTGTTACTATTATGAAAAATCCACTACCTACCTTCTGCACCTTCGTGATGACAGTAAAAATCTTTGTAATGCATATTAAAAAGATTTTTAATGCATCTCATGGCCCAGATTTGACCCGTACAGTACCGTTAAAAATGTACGGTAAGATACGGCAGACACCGTGCACGTACGAACGTTCGTTGCCTGCGTGCTCTCTCTGTTCGACATGTGCATGATGCTGGAGCAGTGCACATGACTTTGGCACGTTCCACTTTTCGCAAATGGGGGGTACGTAAAATACTGGGAAAATATTTTGTTCTTTTTTGCCAAATATTTAGGAAACTTTGCACGTAAAAATTTTGCAAGTAGTTTGAATAGCAATAGAAAATTACGAGCAATATAAAGGTAGGAACCATTTAGTACGTAAGGTAATACCCGGATAGAAGTAACAGGAGAGAAGATTTTTTTCCGTGCACACAGCGCAAAATACACCTTGAAACAATGTGAACGATTTTAAATCTGATGGAGTGAATTTTGCGTCAGAAAAAGGATCTCCACCAAAAAGACGAAGTTTTGGCGATTGATTCGAGACAAAAGAATGTCATTGTGGTTGAAATAAGTGCATACCTTATGTAGACATAACTGTATTACCAAAATTTACTTCTTTAGATCATGAAATCATGTCATGTTAATTTAACTGATAACTTGACAAGTATGAAATCTAGCAACATCGAAAGTCTAGCCAGGTGCCATATATCCATTTGGGTATGTAAAATATCGAGTTTCTTTTGCGCTACTTCTGCGCCATAGTTTTGGACCGATACCTAGATACTTACCTGTGAACTAGTTTACAAAGGACAAAAATTAGGATGAAGTAAGAAAAACACAAGCAACACAGAAACAAGGCACGGTCGCAAACAAATGGACACGACCAGACCTACTTATAAACTACAGCACAAGCATGCTATAAGGTTTTATGCACAATTGCAATATATAGTACAGCTATCACACAGTGACACAAGTTGAGCACGGCAAAACGACGAGAGCTAAACGAAAACACGTCTGCTCGAGCAGAACTCCTTCGGGAGTATTGTTTGGTTTTCGCCCCTGGCTCTTCGCCAGAGAGTCAGGGGACTTTTGGAAAAAAAGATACTTACCTGGCGCAGGAGTATTCGTGATCACGACGGCGGAGCTCCCAGGTGGGACCTGTTCTATTCGGCCAGTCTAGAACGAGACTACCGTCGGGTGGTGTCAGTTAAGTCAATGTTTGTCCCTTGGAGACGTTGTTACTCCTTTAGGTAGCAGAACTCCTTTGGGAGTATTGTTTGGTTTTCGCCCCTGGCTCTTCGCTAGAGAGTCAGGAGACTTTTGGAAAAAATGATACCTAGATACTTACCTGGCGCAGGAGTATCCGTGATCACGACGGCGGAGCTCCCAGGTGGGACCTGTTCTATTCAGCCAGTCTAGAACGGGACCACTTTCGGGTGGGTCAGTTAAGTCAAAGTTTGTCCCTTGGAGACGTTGTTACTCCTTTAGGTAGCAGAACTCCTTTGGGAGTATTGTTTGGTTTTCGCCCCTGGCTCTTCACCAGAAAGTCGGGGGACTTTTGGAAAAAAGAACCGTTACCCATCCACGCGCACTGCGTGGAAATATTTTTGAGCTGTCTTTTTACTTTCATTTCTAGAGATACAGTAGGCTGGAGGCTATTATTTATAGTAGGCCTATGCTGTTTCGTTATCTCGTATAGGGGCAGCTTGATGTTAGAAACACGCATCGCGGGGCTTGTTTCTGGTGAAAAGTGCAATTTAACAAAAGCATGGTACGGAAACAGACAAAAGCAACTCCATTTCAACATAATCGTGAGTGAGATGGGGGTAAATACAGTTTGTTAGTTGCAATAACCATGCTATTTCGCGAAGATCAAAAGGAAAAGATTGAAAAACGCTACCCGGTCACAGCGTCGGTCAGGTACCCGATGCAAACACTAATCCCGATCAATTTTTCACTGCACTCCCCACACTATAGACTACCACAGACAGTTGCAGATCGGTGTCGTGTCGCTCCATTGCAGATTCTACATACCAGTTATGAAACACATTATCGCATAAGGGCAATAATATCCGACGTTTTTCTTTTTTTATATGTATTGAAACAAAGTCATTGCTCTAAGACCAGACCTTGTTGCTGGTATGGCTTCTGGCGCTATGACTTGGGCATTTTTTTAATGGTAATTTTTTTTTTTTGGTCAGTGGAAATTTCCCGCGAGTGACGGCATTCACGGCAAATTTCCCGGGAATGAGCTTCCCGGATTTCACATTTTTCCCCGGCGTGCTTGCCCCCTTGTTCACCCTCCGGACGCCAATGTAAAACGGTATAATTCCATGCAAGTAGTCTCCCTCAAACTGTCAAAAGGCGATCTTAAATAACATAAAATATTTCATTATTTATTTTTTTTAATTTATTGAGTTAAATGAGGACTGGTGTTGATCATTTGCCCTCCCTTTCATCTATGAAGTAACACTCTTTTATTTGGTAATTATTATTTTCGTTGCAATATCCATCTTCAACGAACCAAACAGAATCTGCTGCCATATTTAATCGGCGATGAACGGAAAGAACGGAAATACCGTATAGCATTCCCCTGGAAAGACAAACCTTCTTAATGGAATGAAAGTCGTCTTTGATGAAACAAATATGTTTTTACAATAGTACTATATAAAGTTATGCTCTGGTCTGTGAGAACAACAGAGCGTTGTAAAAAAATGGTCACAAGATTTAGAATAACGATTCTGATTCGTCTTGACTTTCACCATGACATGTCTTCATCTTTTGTTTGGCGAGTCTGAAATCGATAGATGATTCAATACAAACAAGTACAGTAAAACCCCGTTTATCCGAACCCCGTTTATCCGAAACCCCGTTTATCCGAACTAGCCGTCAGATTTAACAACAATAATAGTCAACACAATTACAGTAGTATACACCAAGTTTTAAGTGCTTTACAAGGCAAAATTCAACGTAAACTTTTGCAGAAATGCAATAATTTTTCCCGGGACTTTAAAATAATGGAAAGATGTCACGATGGCTAAAACAGCCGACATGTGAACATAGAAAACAATCTGTTATCTCTTTGTCAAATTTGGAAGAAATATCGTACGTATTTGCTTTGAAGTTCTTGTTAGGAGCCATGAGTCGGTATAGGCTCAATATCCTCCCATACAAAAATACGTTAGGCTAGCGTAAGTCTTAGTTTCACTAAATCTGAAAAGTTAGTTACGTAGTGAGCTTCACACCTAAAAATAATGAAAGTAGACCTTGCAAAAACATTGCGAACTGCTGTTTGAGATTCTCCTACACATGTGTCTCTAACATTTTTTGAAATTTATGCAGAATTTATACTCCAGATACCTCTCCAGATCGTTACAGCTTTCCTTCAGCACACACATTCATTTAGTGTGTGGAAAGCATTGGTCATTCAGACGAGCGAAGGCTCGAATTTTTGGAATAATATCTCTCTGTTTTAGACGTCTTAAAATTTATTTGTCATATCATCGGTCACAAAAAATAGTAACAAAATATTTTGGGGGATTTTGTCTGCATATTTAAGCCTTTTCGGAATTATTTTGGAAATGTGTTGACACACTGTCTTATATGGACCCAGTGTACCGTACTTAAGGCAAAAACTTGGAACCCTGTTTATCCGAACTTTTTCGTTATCCGAACAACCTTCGGTCCCGATGTGTTCGGATAAACGGGGTTTTACTGTAAGTGGCGTTTTATACTCCTCGCATAGAATGTTCCGAAGGATATTTCAGAAAATAAAGATAGACATTTCAAAACTAAAAAAATGGTGTATTTAAATTCATGGCATACAATCGCTTTGTTTTCCAAAACCATACATTCATAAGGCTGCACTTATCACTTTATGCATTGCTTTCGAACATGATATAGCATGGGATAAGCTGGAACAGCTCGCTGCCCTGCAGATACTAAACTTTTACTTGAAATTCATCACATTATATCTATCAGTACATGCTACAATTTACACTTCATGTTACAACCAGGCTAAAGGAAAATGGTATTTGATTTGAAAAGAATGCAATCGTATTTCAGAGTTTCCCCACAACTTTTAAGTGTGTATTTATTTTCAAAGTTTCTCTAAGGGTAATTCTGTGAATGAAATAGATTGTTGTGACAACAATGGTCGAAAGCTCATGTTCAAATTTCTAAGCTTGAATGGCTGAGTGAATTTGTCTCTTGGAATTGTCAGTTTATTTCGCTCTAACATGAATCTCACTTTTCCTGTCAACTGGATTTTGTTCAACAAAGGAAATGATTTTGGAATGTTTAAACTCTACAACTATCAAGTAAGGATCCAGAGGGTTCTCCCAAAAATATTCCCTCTGTAAATAAGAAGCCAATACCTTTGAGTGGAGAAGGCACTACAGCTTCACCTGGACTTTGGTCAAACCTTTTTAAGTAAAGCCGTATTAGATTCAATTCCTTTGCTGTTGACACAAAATATAGAACAAAACATATTGTATGAAGTTGTTAGCATCTTTAGAAAGACAACTGTGCATCTCAAAGTAGGCTTGCTAATAAAGAAGAAATATTCAAAGTCGCTAAAAACGAGATTCATGGAGTTCTGTTGGCAGAGCATCTTGGTAACACGAAACCAAACTTACTACACAGATACTATTTAATGGGATATTTGGTTTTGCTTTGCACCATGAACACTGTTCTAATTTGGTCTAGGCTAGCAAACCATAATCATACATTCATTAAACCGCAAGAAAACTGGAAAGGGGGCGTCTTCCAGGACATTTTTTTAGATTTGCTGTCACATGACAGTGGGCTTTAATACCAAGATCTCGAAACAAATTTCACAGTTCTGTATAAAACAGAAATTTCATATAAAACGAATTGGTTTTAGGAAGGAGATGTAACAGTATTCTTCCTCCACCCCCCTAGATCTGTGACTGAGTAAAATTTTGTGAAGGTAACATGGATGCTTATTTAGCAACCGGATGCTTCTGGAAAACAGACCTGAAATGTTCTATCTCCACATATGCAATCAATATGAGGTTGAAATTCAGTAACGTCCTAATTGTTGGTAGGTGTATTGTTGTAAAATTCGTTATAGTTATAAGTGAATCGTTCAAGTATCACCATCTCGATTGAATTGATGAAGACGACACTGATATTTATCTTTAGTACTTTCACCGGTCGGTTATTCTATTAGTTCTAATTGCAGTTTAAGAAAAATTGAATACAGTATTGCTCTAACGCGAGTTTTTTTTTTTTTTTTTTTTTTTTTTTTTTTTAAGGGGGGAATCTATGGTGATGTTCAAAATGGTTAGAAAGGAAATAAACGCTTTTACCTGCCAACAGAAAGCAGAGACGAAAAGTACCTTTAAAGATTGTCATTTTAGGAGTCAATTGTAATCGTTATACACTTCTCAGGCCTTTTATAGTAACAATAAAGAGTACTAGAATATCGTCAGGAGCAAAGCTTGTCTGTGAAAAGGCAAAGGTGCCACACCCAGTTTACTTCGATTTGTTTACTCGTCTGCCTTTCCTTGTAAGTATGAGTTGTAATGACGGTAACGTTGCATTAAATCCGGTATAAGGAATATTTTAAAGACTTGTTCATGTACATTCAGTTTCAGATTTAGCCAGCACATACTTGCTTTAAAGGCGATGGTTGAAGTCATTACACGTTATGACTTCACTGAACTCCAGCTCTTCCGTATTGCTCCACAACATCAATCACTTCTCAGAATCTTAAAACAGAAGTGGTTGACATAATTTATGGTGTTGGTTCACTGTCAACATGAATTCTCTTCGGCACTCATTTAGTGTTTTCCTTGTGCTAATATTAGTAATCGCAGTCAACTGTCTTGAGGGTAAGGTCTTTTAATATTTTCTTTTTCATTTTCATTTTCACATGAATTAGACGTCTATTTAATTCTTAAATCTCTACCTTATGACTTAGGGAAGATAAATATATTTAAAAGTCAAACATCAGAATGTAAACATTAAAAGATACTTCACTACATTACTTATAGTCCACAACTTACCCTTTTGTTGTCACGGACAATTCTAGCAAAAGGAACTTAAACCGAAAGGGCAGAAAATAAAATATTAATTACCAAGAGTATAGCATACTTTCAATTGGTTCTGTTGAGATTTAATGATCATGACAAGAGAGTTAGATTAATAAAGAAAACCGATGAAGTTAATTAGCTACTTAGTAAAAATTTTAAGGAAGGTCGCATTTGTATACCTTGAAAGACAAATCCAGTTGTGTCATTAAAAACCAAAGAGGATTGCTTATTAAGTCGGAAAACTATTAGATTATGGGTTTCTTTATTCGATCTGGTTGACGTAATATTTTGTCTACATTGAAAGAGAAGTTGAAAATTAAATTCATTTAACGAAACAAATTATTGATATGAGATTTATTCCATTTTATAGGCCTTGTAGATGGTATAAGATTTAGTATATACGTTTGGCTTGCTGCAAGTGGTTACTTAACGACTAGAAAAACAAAACCATGTTGGCATACGAGTTCATATGATCTTGCCCAATTTCACCAGAACATTGCCAAAACTTTATATTCAAAAATTCTAAGAGCAAGTATATGCAGGTCTAGCATAGCTTCGTGTTGACTTGGGCTGAATAACGCAACTTAAAAAACCATTCCAGATGTACGTTTCGTGGTTGCAATTTCACCTTATTGGAATACCTAAAAAAATATACAGATTTTTTTCTCGGTGTGAGTGCATTACATTTCTTGAGACGAACTGTCAAAAAGTCAATGTCTTTCCTTATAGAGGTAAAATTATCGATTTAATTTTCAATCCACCTTTCTATCAAATATTTAAGTGTGAGATTTTATTGGAAAAAACTAGACCATCTACAAATTTAGCTGTAATGTCACGAAATTTACGTTTTACTATGTACAGTCAAATGAATTGTTCTTTCGAGTGTCAAGGAGGGATTTCATGACGTAGAACTAACTTCATTTTTAGCAACTGAATGTGTTACATTTAGTGTGCTTTATATTTAACCAAACAAACAATTCAACACAAAAAAGGCGGCACAGTCGTCGAGTACAAGGAAAACACACAAGAGCACCTACTATCATAAACAACTCCCAAGAAAACTTGAGTGCAAACTCCCCTTTCTAACATTTCGATATTATTTACTTTTATTTACTGCATCAGTTTGTAGGCATGTGTCAACTTATTTTCGTTATATGTTACATTTCAGTACTTTTTATGTAAGAAGTGAACAGTGTATGAAATAAGCTAAATTCGTTTCTTGACTTAGGAAAGTGGTGGACATATTTTATATAAACCCCTATAGAACAAAGTGTATGAAACGCGCTACTGGGACTTATGTACAGTATGGCCTACAAATGTGGTCATCTAACCAACATTTCATTCATTTCCTTGTTACTCTTCAATTTGACTTAACTCATGAGAGTAATTTGTATTGGTTAAACTGTGTGATTTACATGCAGACCAACTCTGGCGTTTAAATTTGTAGCAACGATTTCGTTGTAGGTTTATACTACTTCTACCAACAACCAGAGTATCCACGAGACTGTAAGGAAGTTTATGAACACTGTCCAGCTAATAATTCTAGTGGGGTCTGTACTATCCGTCCTGATGGGTATCCACAACCTTTTGAAGTGTATTGCAACAACGAACTTTCACCAAGTGGCTGGACGGTAAGTGGATAATATGCCCGAAAACATTCTCACAAAAATAAAGTAAGTATTTATTCTAAATTTAAATAGCATTCTTCAGGAATTTTACACTTGTGAAAACCATGATTTGAAAAATTCATCATAAATAGTACCAATTGCAACGTAGTTGCTCTCTTGAAATTTCAATCAATTTGTAGAAGCCGTCATGTTATAACGATAACATTTAAGTGATGTTATAAAAGAATTTCTACCGAATGTTCATAAAACTCTCTTCTAATTAGGTCATAAAGCGACAACTTGGTGGATCCTTGACATTAACAAGAACATGGGAAGATTATAAGAAAGGCTTTGGATTTTTGTCAGGCGAATTTAATATCGGCAATGAGAAGTTATCGTATTTGACCAACCAAGGAGAGTACGAACTCCGAATTGACATGATGTTGTCTAATGGATCATATTTTTACATCAGATACAACAAGTTCCGTATAAGCGATGAGTTTAGTCAGGATGAATTAGTCAATGCTGAAGGCTTCAGCGGTAATTCAAGTAAGTGGGGCACTTATCATTGGGAATTATTTAAAATATGTTTTTTTCAGGCTTTTGAAAACAATTGCATACGTATATAACTACGCACTAAAAGTGTTTTATAGTTGTAGCGACATATTTACAACTTTTGAGAAATTTGCAACCGTTATTGGAACATTGCTCAAAATTAATTCGCAGTATTGGGAATGCAAGACAACTATTTAAAATTTCTTTAAAATAATTTTGGTATATATGGCATATCTATACATACTGAAATTAGTCCATAACTGCAGTGACAAACTAACCATTTTGAGAACTTAGTAAAGTTTACTGGAACATATCTTGAAACTATTTTCCATCTTTCTCTACCAGGTTGTGTTGCTACTAGTTGTCCAGTTGCAATGGTCCATGAAAGCTGTACTTGTCAAACTTCCTGTAGTGACTCTGTTGGACAACCTGACTGCCGCGAATTGTGTGTGGAAACTTGCGTACCGAAAGGATGCTTTATTAGTGAAACGGACTCATTTATTCAGGTAATATGCCAAATTCCTTTTTAATCTTTACACATCATCGTCACTTAAAACAAAATGTGAACATTTATAATGACAGAGAAGGCTAGAAAAATTTGAGATTTCGTCAAAGGGATCAGTTTCTTAGAAATATAGAAAGTAAGTCACTCTCAAACTATCCCTTCCCATAAGAATTGTCAGAGTTTTACTGATGGAACCCTCATACGGGTAAGATGTTTTCACAATGTTGTTCACCTGGCAACTTTTGTACTGAGTAAAATAACTTGAGTTTTTCTGTATAGCCTAGATAGGTTTTTTTTTTAATTGGCGACATCCACACATTTGTATTTGAACAAACCTCTGAAACTTACATACTTCATACAAACTTTTACCGAGAGATAAGCTAATTTCTCTGGACGATTACTTTTAGGAAGGAGAGGTTTACTCAGATTCTGGATGCACAAAGAGGTGTTCCTGTACTAATGGACAGCTCATATGTAATAACAACTACCGAACGCATAACGATAGTAAGGGATTAAACTAAGCTCTAAAAATAAAAGTTTCGGTTTGTCGCAAATAAATTTTATTCACGCTGTCTAATTCTATTAGAGCTTAAAATGATGTTGCACATGCACCTGCACAAAAAGCAGGTTTATTTTGTAATTATTTTAATTTCTAATCTCTTTTAGTAAGTCATACGTATTGTTTATTTCTATTTATTTTTCAGAGCATTGTTCAGGTGATAAACAAGTAAAATCACAAATACTGCCATGTTCATATTTTAGGTATGGTACCAGATCCTACGAGTAATTTTAGTGCAAAAAATCTCCTTCAGAGCAAATGAATCCGGTCTTCCTGTGCACTCCCGTGCAGTTTGTATCTACGCAGACAATTTTTTGTGCTCCAGTCTAATTGGATGCAACTGACTTTAACTTCCTAAGATTATCTTATCTGGTATCTTGCTAAGAGTTTTAATGTCACTTGTTTATAAGAACAAATGTGTATTAAGTATTGCAACAGTAAATTTACTTAAACGAAAAGAATTTTCAGTTTCTAGCTTTCTGGCGAATTGGAAGTCTGAACATTTGATGATTTCATTAAAATATTTTTTATTTGGTTACTTTTGTTGCAACAATGAAGAGGAATATTAATCCTTTACTAATGAAATAAGTTTCCCATCTGTTTTGCTGTATTCCCTCAATATATTAGGACGGCGCAACGTATGCGCCTTGTACAACTCTGGTTGTGCAAGGCAGTGTACATGCAACAACAATCGTCTTAACTGTGATGATGGCTACCGATGTAGCTTAAATGCAGCCTGTAGAGTGGAAAACGACGTAGGACAATGTTACTGTAACCCGGGATACTCTGGTGACGGAACAAATTGCACATCGATCTGTAGTACGAATGAAGTATGGGGAACGTGTTCTTGTCGGAGATCTTGTGCTAACCCTACTTCCTGTGTATCCTGCTCTGGTCAAAAATGTTATTGTCCGAACGGATTTTATTTACAAGGAGGGAGTTTTGTTCGACAAGAACAGTGTGGCTGTTATATTGATGGAAATATTTTACAGGTGAGTAGCATTTTACTTTTGTGTGTGTGTGTGTGTGTGTGTGTGTGTGTGTGTGTGTGTGTCAATAACATGTGCCATTATCAAGCGTTCGGTTCGTCCATACTGGTATGTGCTGGTTTCAAGAGTGCAGCAGAAACATCCACATGGCTTGTTCTTTACGTACTGCAAATATTTTTTTGCACGAAAGTGATCACATAATCAGCAGGTTCAGCCAAGTGATTAATATTTATGGTTTCCACAGTGTGAGCCCCTCGCATTTTTTTTTTTTTTGTGATTAGGGAGATAAATGTAACACAATCTGTTCACGTGACACCAAGCAAAACAACAATTCCCCCGGAGTACAATGAAAAATTAAAGGGAATAATGATTGTTAGGGATTTTCCTAAGCTCTTGTGACAATAAAAATAACGGTATGTGCTCATTTTTTTCACACTTTCTCATTTTGTTAGAGCTTGCATAGTTGTTTCACAAAATGCACGTATTTTCTACTTTTTCAATTTTTAACCTTTTTAAGTTAGCTATTAGTCACTTAATTGTAGTTCATTTTTCAGAACTTTAATTTATAGGTAATAAACAAGTAAAAATCACAATACTGCCATGTTCATATTTTAGGTATAGTATCGGGTCCTACGGAAAATTTTAGTGCTATGAATTACCCTTAGCGCAAATACAATCTCGTTCAGTATGTACTTACTTTGACAAAAGATTGGGCTCAACTCTCATTGGATGCAACTGGTTTGCACTTCCTAAGATGATCTATTGAGGTACGTTTTTGGGTAAAATGTCACTAGTTCAAAGAAACATTATCTGCATGTAGAATTGCAAAAGCAGAATGTACCTTTTTAAGAAAAACTTGTGGGTGTCAGCTTTTAGGCGACTTAGAACTCTACTACTTTGATTATTTCACTACAACATTTTTCACTTATCGACTTTTGTTGCAAGGAAGAAATGGATATTTAACCTTTGATAATATAATAAGTTTTTCACTTGTTTTACTATATTCTTTAAAAATATCAGGACGGTGACACCTATGTAAACTCTGGTTGTACAAGGAGATGTACTTGCACCAACAATCGTCTGAACTGTGATAATAACTACCGATGTAGCTCAAATGCAGCTTGCAGAGTGCGCAACGGTGTACGACAATGTTACCGTAATTCGGGATATGAAGGTGACGGTATAACCTGCCCACGCATCTACACAGATTGCAATGACCAGGCGCGGATCCAGAAATTTCGAGGGGGGGGGGCCCAAGCCGGAAAATCTCATGTGCACCGAAGGTGCGCCACGAGCGCGAAGCGCGAGTTCCTACGCGTGGGGTCCAGGGGCCCGCGTTAGGGCCCCTGGCGGGGTCCAGGGGCGGAGCCCCGGTGGGGGTCCAGGGGGCGAAGCCCCCGGTAGCTCTCGCAATATTGCATTTTAAGAGCACAGAAATCGGCTCCAGTTCTTATGTCAGTGAGATTTTATACCTTTTCATGTTGCATGGAATTTGATGAGTGTGGCTCAGTATAAGTTACTATATGTACCTGCAGAGTTCCGGAGAATCTAAGTTATGTTAAAACTTACACGCCAACATTATGAGCCCGTGTAGGTAACTTGAAATTATTTTTGCCATAATGAGTGTTTTATTTTCGTTATACGGTATTCGGGTATAGGACGTCAGATGAAACAATTGCGCGCCGAAAATTTGAATTTACATTTAAAACCATTGCGATGACTAACGGTGTCAATTCCCTTTATATGTGTCTATCAATTAGAAGGTGGGTTCGATTCTAAGTTTTCAGTTCTCATAAGAAGAGGAGGGTGAAAAAATGAATATCAGTTGCTTTACATCCTTACATTGCTGGCTCCTCTGAAATCACATTTATGCACACGAATAATTGGCTTATGGTAGAACCCCACCGATGAGTAACGCGAATACGTTCGGGACCATATTGATTGTGAAGAGAGCAATTCAAGGTTAGAAGCGCGCAGATCAAGCAAAAATCAAGAAATATTGAGAAGACATTGCAAAAATCGTGAAAGGTTTCAAACGATTTTTGGTAAAAAGTGATAAAAAAAATCCATCACTCAATAAAAACGTACCTCTCTCCGTAAGCGTAAACAATTGCGCACGAAGCGCGCCGAAAATTTTCGGTATAGAGACTCCCGGGAGCTCTGCATTAATTGTACACAAAAAAGGGGGACCAACAGGACTCTCACAACTTGACATCCATATGGGAGGAGAGATGATACATCAACTTCTTTATGGATTTCTGAAGGGTATACGCTTTAGAAATCTATGACCGATGGTGCCGGCGGGAGTTGGTGGTTGGGGGAACAGCAGATAACTGCTAAATCATGCCTTTTTAGGCAGTGGGAGTTTTTATGCGCTATATAAAAGAGTTGGAGAGCCTTTCCTTGTTAGTACATGAGAGTGCAATCCCAGGAAGGGGTTTTCCCTCCCCTCTGAGAAATTTTTGTTAATTTTAGGGGGCCTTTATGCAAAATGGTGGTATCTTTGGGCCATTCAAAAGTGATTGTATGTTTAAAAAATGTCCACAATTTAGTGAATTCTAACTTTTGTTCGGGTGACAAAGGGGAGTAAGAGACGGTTAATATATTGTCTTCAAACCTCCTTAAGTCCCAGGAAAAATCATGGGCGTGTATCCATCTCCAAAAGTGTGTGTGTGTGTGTTTGGAGGGAGGGCGGGGGGGGGGGGACTTTTTCACATTTGTGAATCGCCGTCCTGGTGGAAGAAGCAGTGGTGGTAGCCAGAATTTGCGTCACGGGGAGACAATAAGTTTTGTGATCGTCGGCATGAGGGAGGTGGTCTAAGGAAAATTTTTCTAGAACTGAATGCCCTCAGATTCGATTTGGTGCAACAAAAGTGTAGGATTTTTAGGTTATTTTTCTTCTAAAAATTTCGTTTTCCTAGGCACAATTGCAGTCTGTTCCATCATTTTTGAAAAAGTGAGGGGGCCTTTTCGACAATGTCCTCTCTTTCAAAAAAAGTGAGGGGTACGCGTCCCCCATGATCCACGCCCATGGGAAAATTGTGCACGCAATTATACCTGCGTGGAGTCCACAGAAACATTCTTGGACTATATATAAATTTTTTCCTTACATTTTAAAAGGATATCCAAGGTTGACAGAGAACAGTATAGAGCCTCCCGGGAGCTCTGAATTAGTTACAGTGTACAAAAGAGGGACCAACGGGATTCTCACTACCCGACATCCAATGGGAGGAGATATGACATATCACCTTCTTTTTAAGGTATAGCAAGAGCGATGGTGGACAGGCAAAATTCGTTTCAGAAAAGATTTTCGTCGTTATTGAACGTCGCGGTAACATGTTTGGAAAATAAGCAACGGCAATTACGTACTTTCAATCTTTCAAGTCATGTGCTAGACTAGATTAGTCAAAGATCCCATAATGATGAGAGCCCTACAGAGGAGGAGATGTACTTTTTAGAAAAATGTTTGCATTGGAATAATTTCTTGCGTCATAGCTTTGTCAATGGTATACGAAATCGGGTGTAAACCCTGTCTTATGAGCGCAAAGCGCGCTGAAATTTTGAATAAATATTAGTTCATGACAAAACCTGCATTCAGAACCTGCATCGGACACTGTCACTCCCACCAACCTATGCTATTCAGAAACGAATCTTCTGAGAGAGAATTCTTAAAAAGCACTTTTGCTCCTTTGTTCCCCGTGAGTAGTTACCGAAAGCTATTGATAATAAGGACAACTCTGACACAAGGCTTGACGCTAGCGGAACATGCCAAAATTTGGAATTTGTCGAGAATTTCCAAAACTTATGATAGTTTGAGAACAGTTTTGTGAAAGAAAATGTTTAGAACAAATGAACCAAACATCAAAAACACATCTCACCCTACAACCTCCACAGAAATCTGTAGCTTAAACGAATTTGGGACCATTTTAAAAATTTTCAAGAAGGAATGGGGGAGGGAGTCACACGTCACCCATTGCCCACTGTGCCGACGCCACTGTCTGTTGCTTAAAAGCCTTTTGAGTTCATTTTTAAACTTTTCAGACAGTTACGAAATCGAATATAGTATGCACTCCGCTACTTTGCCTGCAACAGCTGGTCCCACTGTGCACAACAGCACGTCACCTGACAGCTTGTCTTCTGTATTCATTCTGCAAGGTCTGTATGGCGAAAACTTTGCCTCTCAATCCCTCTAGATTACAAAAAATTTCACACTTTAACACAAAATTGTTACTAAATTTCAGTGCAGCTAGCCGGGCCCATACTGCATATGTCACGATGTTTACTTATTTAGATCTTTAGTCAGGGATCATTACTCAGCTATTGACCTGTTTTCGAACATTGCAGCTCTTCTTTCGTCGCCAACCACTTTGAAAGATATCTAAAGAGATAATCCAGCTATAGCTCCACCTATTCCCTACAGAAATATATACTTTGAATACGTTCTTAGACACTTTTATTCATTTTTTGCTCTTAATTTTTCTTTCTCCTTTTCTTTTTTTCTTTTTCTTCCTTTTTTTCTCCTTTCGTTTTTTTTTCGTGGCGAGGGGGGGGGGCCCGGGCCCCCCAGGCCCCCCCCCCTGGATCCGCGCCTGGCAATGACGTACAGAACGCAGGAAACAGGCAAAGTGGTGTGTATTCTATCCGCCCAACAGGATGGACTGGATCATCCTTTGATGTATTCTGTAACATGACAATCGATGGCGGAGGCTGGACGGTAAGTTTGATAACTAGATTTGATTTTTCTCAGCGTCACAGTGCGTTCAAATATTTGCCATGATTCTGCAAAAGAATACGAAAACAAGTCAAAACTTTTCAAATGAGGATGGAAATATTAAACAATGTCATATGCCTATTATAAAAGGTGTGGTTTTGCAATATTTATATTTGTAGAGACACATTTAATTAAAGCTCAACAATGAGCGCTCTTTGACGAAAGAAGAATAATTTTGAATGAGTTGCTGAAGTTAATTTTTGAAAACCCCTAACCTCTAAATAGGCAAAATGTTAACTATTTTTTATTTATTGAATTACTATTGAATCAATTAAAATATCACAGGGTTTGAAATCCATGTATTGGTCTTTTCAGTGTAAATGAAATACGTTCAAAGTTTTGATTTGTGCCATTAAACAAGCCTGTAAACTAACTAATTGCCCAATTAATGTTACTGAAAAATTAACCATCAATACTTCCATCGACAGAAAAAAAAACAAAACAAATTAAGTACTTACTTTGAATAAGTGAAAATCTGGATACCAAGATTAAGGAAAATTCGCGTTTTTAAAATACTGTCACTCTAACGTTTATCACACAAGTGCTATGAAAATTAGGGCGGAGCAGGAAGCCCCAAAAGATCTTTACACACATCATACTTTAAATTTTCTTTTCTTCATTTGTTATTCGTAGGTTTTTCAGCGCCGCCTTGACGGTACTACCGACTTTTACAGAAATTGGGCTTCTTATAAAAACGGATTTGGCAACATCCGAAGAGAATTTTGGCTTGGAAATGAAAAACTCTATTACTTGACACAACAGGCCACGTATGAATATCGAGCTGACTATGTACTGTCATCTTATTCACCCAGGTCTTATAAGTACAGCAGGTTTCGCATTCACAACGAGGCCAACAAATATAAGGTGACTGACGTCGGTAGTCGAAGTGGATCCGGTTAGTACAAAATCTAGATGGTTTTCATGAAAAGTTGGTTTACATAATATATGACAGTCTTTATTCATTAGATAAGTCTTCATTTATTACCTTCTGCCAATTTTCCATCGTATATTTTCAATTAAATCACAATAGACACTGTGTTTTGTCAAGTTTTGCTGAATAACGTTACAAGGATTTCTAACATAAATACCACCGATTAGTATTTTGATAAACCAATAAACAATGTAAAATGCCGTTGAGTTGTCCTCATTGCAATAGATCAAAGTAAACTTAAATCCCGATAAACGAGGACCTACTTCAGCTTAAAAGAAAGCTAGTAAAAAATAATTGACTGTTGTAACTATCTTAAGTAACATTCATGTCTTGTCATGTTCATTATCATGACTTACATGAAATGCAAGTTTAAGATTTCCTTTCACGGTAATGCAGCTATAAGCATGCAGCTAGATAGATGTACCTTCGCAAAAATGTAAAAGACGGTAAGAATGCCCCTAGTCTATATTATCTTAGTAATCGTTGATCTATAAATCACTGGCATAACTCACAAATAAGATGGTAAATGTAATAAGGTATCTCGTCTGTACTGTACACTGCAAATACGCTCTCTTATGTGAAAGTTTTATTCAATTGCAACAAACCAGTAGCTGTCAGTATCATAAAAATCTGGAAACACATTCAAAGTGCGGGGTAACCTCAGTTCACGTTACATAAGTGACAAATTGGTTTAAACTGGATGTCACCAGAACCTTAATGTATCAAAGGTACAATCAAAAGGGAAAAAAAAATCATCTGCGATTGATTTAAATGTCAAGGATTTGGGGGAGCACTTGCTCTGTGTTACATTTTTTGGTTGCTCGCAAAGACTCGGTCACTGTGCATTCAAGAAAATTTCCGGAAACTACACTGTCCCCAGCATACGTAAACAGTAGAAATGGTTTCTGGTTGACATCAAACTAAGTTTAATTCTATTCAGGGTAGGTGAAAGTGTATATTTTAAAGTATTATTGCTAATAAAAATGTTTGACAAAAATAATGGTGTAGGTTCATTGCTTAAATGATTAAAGGGCTAAATTATTTAAATAAATTTAACTTTTAAAACAATGAAAGAACACAAGCGTTACAAAATGCAATAATGTTTCCAGATTTCAATACGATATAGAAAATAAAGAATGTAAGAAAGGACACAAGTTAATAAAACAAAAAAGAATTCTTCAAAATTCTATTCAAACAGAAGGTATTCTATATTAACCCAACCCTCACGACAATGAAATTTAACTCCATAATTTACATTTGTGAACATGCCAAGTAAACATAAATGTCTTATACAGCTGTACGTCCATCTCTTTCGCTTGCACTGCAGGTTATAGCCTCTATAATACTCAAAACATTGCGTTCAGCACGTACGATCGGGACAACGACGGGAAAAGCTCCTCTGACTGTGCTGAAGGACACCGAAGTGGATGGTGGCACGGCGGTTATTACTATGATTATTCTTATAGCTATTGCTATTATTTTCCAGAAGGCAGCCGTCATCGAATTTGTTCTTATGCCAACCTCAACGGTGTCTACAACGGCGGTAATGGAAAGAACATCTTTGATGATGATTAGTATGATTATTACTATTATTATTGTCATATAAAATATACAGAGATAAAAATACGTCGAAATTCTTGATCACTTAATTCATAACGTAGCACACCAATGGGCTGATACAGGTTACTGTCGCTTAGATTTTCTACGGTAAAATGCACACGGTAGTTGCACATGTGAACAGTGAGAGAGGATAAAAAAGAAGTAAGTTGTGTCTCGCTTTTACTCAACTATTCGAATATTATGATGGAAGATAGCTATATAAACATGTAACAATAAGTGAAATTGCTCTTATTTTTTTTTTTTTTTTTGTTCTCAACAATGAAGTTTAACATTTTCGAAAATATTTACTTTCATATTATGTTTAGATCATGCTAAGCGAAAGCTATACCTCTGCTTATTTTAATGGTTTTTAAAGACATTAAATGTCGATTGAATTTGTCACTGAAGTCAATCAGCACAATTGCATTGTTAGGTAGACATGCCATTTATGAGGATTCCTTGGGAAATATGTAGAAGTCGGTTAATTGAAAACACTACCCAACTCGTCATCAGCTATAGTTTATTTAATGGAGCAACTTTTATCGTAGTATTAGTAGTTGAAATGTTGGAAAAACAAATTATTAACAATCTTCTGTTATCCATCTGTTTCTGTGTTATTTTCTTTCATGGCATCCCAGACTGTTTATAAATACCGTAGAACCAAAAACTATCATTAAGCATTTTTTCGACAAGATAGTTTTGTATGAATGGCTGTGTGATTTAAAAATTTACCATTACTAAAGAAAGTTGTCTTCCACAAAAGTATATATATATATATATATATATTTTATGTTAAAAAACTGTTCTAAACTAACGGAGCCTAGCAAAAGCCCCTTGTTGAGTAATTTGACAACAAATAGGGGCCCCTCCCTCTTGTTTGTAACTTGTTTGAAAAGTTGGGGTCCTTAAATGCAATTCGATGGTACTTTTTGTAGTTTGAAGTATATTTTTTAAATAAAGTTTGATATTTATCAGACAAAAAAATAAGTAAGGGTTCTGGCTCTTTAAACGAGGACTGGCTGAAGTATACTTTATCCCCTAAACTTTGTGAATTGCCCCTCAGCCGTCTATTCCAATTCTTATGTCAAGAACTGTGTCTCAAGATCAACAATAAAAGGAAGTTGTATAGGGGGGAAAGAGAGGGATGTTTATTATTCCATAAAGTTCTAGTCCCTAAAGTTCTTTTATGCCTTGAATGTCAAAGACTTCTTCAAAATGTCCCCTTAGCACAGTACGTTTTCGAAGGCAACGTTAGCAATAGAAATGGCTTTGTATAAGTATCGAACTAGTTTACTATTTTCAAGATGCAAATTTTGCATTTCGAACCGGATTAATACTTTCTTGGTGTTCTTGAACGAAAGTAACTCATCTTTGATATACTGATCCAGCTATGCCCATAAATCACCTTACAAACAGGAGCACAGATTGGTGTGAAAGATACTGGGTTGTTGCGTGTCTTGGGGGAGGGGACAATGAGTACTTAGGACGAAATTTGTGTGCGGAAATGTTAAAGTCAATGAGAGCATTATAAAATGCCCCCCATCCCCCCCCCCCTCCCTCCAACACCTTCTCCGAAATTTCCCCTTTGTCTGACAATGGCTGTTGTTTTATCACGCAAAATGCAAAAATGCCAGAAAACAACCAGTTTACTTCAGGGATCAACCTGTGCTCATACTTTAAACTCCATACTGGACTCTTTACTTTGGGCCCTATCCTAGCAAAGCTTTGGACAAGACTCCATACTAGCAAAAAATATCATACAATTCACGGAAATCTAAAACATTGTAAGCGATAGATAAATCTTGTTTGGGCTAGTCCATCAAAAGTAAAGAGCATTACGCAATATGATATATTGCGACAAAATCTTTTCATCCAAGCCCTTCCCTAGATACGAGAAAATCTTCCCACTACGAAATATGATGTCTTCATCAGGTAACAGAAAAATCACTACAGCTGGCTTCAAATTTGGAACAATAATTGACAGTGGAATGTAGAAATAACGATGAATTACCCTTGAAAGTCCGTGAGATAGCAGGTTTGTTTGAAAGGCTTGCCATGATCTTAACTGTTTCATTTAAAGTAAAATGCAAGGCAGGGGGGTGTTAATGCAATCGGTACTTAGAATATGACACTGCTAAGGGCGGGGACGTTATCACTGAAGCGAATGAAGAAACGCAGTAAAGAGAATGGGGATCATTTTGGAATTATGCCCTAGATTCCTCTTACAAACACACTTTTGCAGTTACTAGAGACTACCTTGATGATTTACAAAAATGTCTCCAAAACAAAGAGACAAACATGACCAAGAAAGCAACTACATACATATCTTCTAAAGCCCACCTTCTTACCAAGTATGTTTCCCATTGGCAAAATAGGTAGCTGGGACTCTATCCGTTGTTGTTGTTGTTATGTATATATTTCTGATAAATGATTTTTTTAGTTTTCACGAAAGAATGAAATGGGCCGGGGAAAATCAGGAAAAAAAAGGAAAATTAAATTACGTTTTGACCGGGGTTTCCTCACTTAATAACCCATTACAGGCAATACAAAATATAATGTGATAACATCATCGGACCATTTTCATTACCATACCGTTTTACCAGTTATTATCACGAAATCCCGAATCAAAATTAGCTATTTAACCTACAAAATTAAATGTGCACTGGACTAAATAGCACTTTAATGAAATAGTTTACTGCCTAACTTTGTTTTTATTTTCACCGGTCTATGCCCCTTGTTACAACGCTCTCAAGAAGGAGCTGTACGCTTATTTAAATTAATATACCCCGTTATCATATTTCAGGAATGGCTTCTTTTAATTTTGTGACAAATTTTGTTCCTTATTTGTTACATTCATATAAAGTAACTCCTTGTTTTACTTTCAGTATGTAATGTTTTCATACAGAAACATAATGGAAAATACTCGTGAGATACATAATAAGAGGAGATTGTAAGACTGTAAGACTGGTTTCTCCGCATCAGTTAGAGTACCTTGATTCGTGAGACTACTTGAAACACGACGGTTCATGTGTGTTGAGCTGCTCCCCAAGGACTTTTCTCGAAATGTATATCCGGCTTCCTTTCTCCACCTCACCCCCATGAAAGCCTTAACTTACAGTGAGGTATTTAAAAATGTAGTGTACTTCAAGTACTTGGTATTTCTATAAGACGGGCATTTAATAGGATGGGTTACGGTGTTTAAATTCTATAAAACAATGATTTCAAGATCATTAAATTAAAGATATTTAACAAAACCTTGAATGTTATTAGACCAGATTATACAAGCTCATTATCCTTTTGTCGAGTAACTTTGAACGTGTTTTATTGCCTGACGTCGAGTGATAGAAACATGGCATTAAAAATTCATAAACAAAAAGCCAATAAGTGATCAGTCATTAATGACACTTAGAAAGCTACTACGGACCATCATAATGATTTATTTCACTGCCCATAGGATTAATAAACCCCTTGACCGCAACAGAGAGCTTCCTGACTGCAAGTAGTTTAATGATTTAGGTCATAAGGTCATACATTACGATATGGTCACATGGGACGGCTAGTTAAGCTCCAACTTTTAAGAACACTAACTATTGAAGAATCTTACGGATTTAAGCTGTATTCATTTAAAGCTGTCAATGTACCTTGGTCACATAATCTCCTAATTACAGGATCAAATTGCAGGTTGCTTCAAAGCATCGAAATGTGTCCGTCAGCCTAGATCTGCTTCACCCGTTTAGACTGTAAACGAATATCCATGATCATGCAATGTCCGAAAATTGTCTGCCTAACTCTGCTGTTACTGCACTTTCTTTAATCGTGTCGTGGCATTTTAATTCCGGGATAAGTTTTGCGAGGGGTCTAAACATACCTTCCGTATGGGCCTACAGATTTCACAGATAAATTCGAAATTACTTTCATGGAACCAAATTAGCTGCAACTATTATCTTTCCTATTGACGTGATTCAGCAGGGCTGATTTCCGAAGAAAAAAACACACAAACCATGCTCACAATAAACATTGCAAGGACAGGTGACGAGCTTACTCTCTTGAATTCAATACCGCTAGAACATTCCATAGAAATTGAACAAAAGAGTTATCCAAAGTTATCCTGCTCCTTTTTGGAATTCTCTCTTTACTTCAAGTTTGTTTATACATTGGCTAGCAAACCTCGTTTGGCATCATTGAAAACAAATATACTTAATGGTTATTCCCATTCTGTCCTTGGATAAAGACCATTTTAGAAATGTTGAAGGTAGCGGACGAGTATTTGGCTTTGGTAAACTTATTGAATGATTGTTTTACCTCTTGGATAGAGTGTTTTAGTTAAGTTGTAACCCATCTTCAGTTTCTGCATAGGTAGATAACCCTGAAGGCAACCCCATCTTAAGAAAGGAAAGTTTTATTGCTTAGTGGTACTGTAAAAAAAGAAAATGATAGTACTTAAACTGGGGAAAAATACCATGTAGATACACGGGAGAAATATTAAGCTAAACTGCTTACGGTTTTACTCAGATATTTTAGAGGATAGTACAATCTTCTTACCAAAATCATTTGGGCGCTTTTAAATAAAACATGGTAGCTTTTACAAAGGACATTAGGCATGCATTGTGTCACTTTGTAAGTTATGGCGTGGTTCTCTTTTCGGTTGAAGGTGAGTCTTTTTTTGTCCCATTGTCTAGATAGGTTTAGAGTAAAGGGATTAAGACTAATAATATAAGCCATGATAACATCCGTTTAAAGAATGTTACGATCGTAGAGGTTTTGAAACAGACGCTTTTACAAGTTAACGTTTCCTCTGAAAATATGGACGGTAAACCCTCCTGTCGTCTAGACATAGTTTGCTAGACAGGAGTTTACGTTGTAAATAAATGTAGTACATAATACCAACTATAAAACACAACGAAGATAAAAGTGCCTCAAGGATTCTCAGTGTGCCCTTTAAAAAGGAGCCAATTCTTGTTACCATAAAAATGGACAGTATTGTCTTCCTTTGTTAGACACATTTGATGAGCAAGATTGACACGTGTCACATAGAGGTTTAATACAGAGTGGCCGCACAGAGACATTAAACAATAAAACAGAACAATTAGTCAAACACAGTTAAACAGAAGATTATATCCTGTGCCAAAATATAGGTAGTGAACTTTTCCGTCGTCTAGACAAAGAAAGTGAAAAAGGTGTTAGGATCTCAACATGAACCAACTTGTATATTTGCAGCACACAAAGTTTTGTATGAGATACTTCAAAAAGTGCAGCAGATAGCAGGGGCGCTGGCACGGGGGCATGTGAAGCGTGCCCCCAATCGATTTCAGAATTTTTTTCTGAAAATTCTAAAATGATCTCAAAAGGCGTTTTAGCTATAGATTTCTGTAGGGAGTAGGGTGAGGTGTTTTCGACAAAGTGATGGATCTGTGATAATCATTTTCTATCACAAACTATGAGAATTATCGCAAATTTTTCGCAAACTACCAAAATTTTTGCGCGATCCGCGTGCTCCAAACCTTTCTTCAATAACATTAATATCCGGTAGCAACTCCCGCAGAAGCCCAATAACAAAATTTGAAGGCCATACGAGTTCTATGGTAAAAGATTGGCTTTGTGATTGGCATATAGGTTTGTTGGGGAATTGGAAGTGTCGCGATGCAGAGCATGGATGCAGGTTTTGTCATGGAAATCTTATTAAATGAAAAATGTTGGCTCGCTTTGCCCGCATTCATCACCGTTTGCACCCCATCTTATGACCATCATTAAAGTTATAATACATCAACGGTCACAGCACTTTTCCTGGAAACATGACTACATCTCCAACACTCTAAAAATGTCCTTGTCAAATTTGAATAGAATCTAATCTATAGGGGCACGAACCGGAATCTTGTCAAATCTTTGACCAGATTCGGCTCATGAATGAAAGGAATAGTTTCATTTTTGAACCATTTCTAGTCAATTTTGAAACAAATCTTGTCAAATATTTGACAAAATTCCGGTTTGTGCCCCAGTTGACTGGATATTCTTTAGAGTGAACCTCTGTAGGCCTATGGGATCTTTCAGTCTAATTTGTAGCATGATGTGGAAGGTTGGAAGTAAATTTTTGCCGTTATACATTTTTCAATGCATCCATTACCGGTACAGATGGTGATTATTAATACACCTACCACGAATACACCTACCGACTGCAGTGGCCCAGTGGTTAGAGCATCCGACTTGCAGCCGGAAGGTCTAGGGTTCAAATCCTGGTCGGGTCATACCAAAGACTTTAAAAATGGAACCTACTGCCTTTGTGCTTGGTGCTCAGCATAAGCAATGGAGTAGGGCAAACAAGCCAGTGAGCCACAACTGGAAAAAAGGCCGTGGTCGTCTCGAATTGAACCAATTGGTTGGAAACTCATCTAACTAACTAACCTACCACGAAAAAGCATTTTGAAATGCGCATTTTAGTTCTAAACCCCTTTTGCTATACCTATCAGGGAGGTCTTATATCACCTACCTCCACCTATAATCTCCCTTCCATTTCCCATTACTGGAAGCTGTTAGTCTGCATTTTCGTAGCACACGCTGTTGCATAGCACACGCTGTTACGAAGCTCCGCTGAATCTCTGGTTTTGAGACTCTGTGAAGGTATTTTAAAATCCATCTTTCAGTCAGAAGTTGTATTCTGAACTTATCTAGTTTTTTTATCTAGTTTTTATCATGGGTGGCCCAAAAGGGGCTTCAAATAAGCCTAAGAAACAATTTACTTTATCGGAACTGTCCCAGCCTAATAGTAGGTCTACAAGACGCTGTGCGTATGATTACGCAACAGATAATCACTCTTTTGGAGAGGACAGTGAAGTGGACACAACACTGTTAGAGTCTTTGACACAAACCATTGAACGTTCACTCAAGAGGATAAGCAAGGATGCTGAGTTGGGCAGGTTAGAAGATGATTTCCAAAAAAACGTTGATTTTCTAAGTAAGAGAGTTGACGATCTTGAATCAAAAGACAAACTACACCATAGTCGTACCAGGCTCTAGATAAAAAGGCTGAGGATTTGGAAAAAGTGAATCGTCAACAAGCGGACTCAATTAATGTCCAGGAACGTTTTACCAGGCGAAATAATATTAGAATTGTTGGCTATCCTGTGGAGCCTGATGAGAACTGCTTGAAAATCGCCAAGAAAGTCCTGAATGAATCAGGTGTACCCGACGCAAAACTCAAAAGGGCTCATCGAGACGGCAGATTGCATCCGGGCCGATCGCGTCATATCCTTGTAAAGGTTCCCTTCTACCAGGACAAAATTAATGCTCTAAAATAACAAAAAGCTGAACTACAAATTAAAGGATACGGATACTTTATCACCGATGACTTATCAAAAGTGGACTTGCCCGAAAAAAGAAAATGGAGTAGCTCAGCTGTATAGCAATGGTACCAAGTTACGATTTTCAGCCGGAAGATGGCGAGACAACTCTGGTAAGCCCTATGAGTTCACAGATTCACCATCTCAACGTTAAAATGAATTTATAGTGGGTGTATACCAGATGATCCTGACGGAGCCATTGTTTGCCAGATTTAATTTGGCCTCACTTAAAGGTTGAAGACATTTTCTTAAGAAGTCCTGTTCTTATGGCGAGCACGTCGGTTGCTGAGGTTGAGAACCTTCTTTTTTCTTTTCTTTTTTCTTCCTTTCTCGCCTCTTTTCCTCTTAAATGCACCCCCTTTCTTTCCATCTCTTTTATTTGGACTTTTTAAAGCAAAGGTTATACACTTTCATACGAATGTACTTTATATTCTTATCGTATGTAGATGTCTAGATGTAGATCATGGGTGATTTAAAACTATGTTCCTGTAACGCAAGCGGTTTAAGGCAAACAATTAAGCGTAGAACTCAGTTTGCTTATTTTCATGGACATCAGTTTGACGTTATACTTGTTCAGAAAGCTCATAGTACTTTCGAAGACGAACGTTATTGGAGAAACAAATGGGGAGGGGATATTCTTTTTTCCCATGGTATGACTTCATATAAAGGTGTAGCGATTCTTTTTAAACTACATTTACATCATGAAATTGTCAAAACCCATTGTGATCAGAATGGAAGGTGTTTTATTGTTGACGTTAACTTAGCAAACCGGTCTTTCACTATTGTTTGTACGTACGGCCTTAATCATGATGACCCTGATTTTGTCAGTGGAGTCTCGAGGATTTTATACAACTTTAGCAATACAAATAGTGCTATCATTTGGGTGGGCGATTTTAATTTTGCGTTTAACCTGGCTTCCGATAAATTTGGAGGCTCCCAAAAGACCAACTTTAAAGTCCGTGAAGAATGACTCATGGCTATGTACATGCATAACTTAGTGGATATCTGGAGGGAAAGAAACCCTCTCTCTAAAGAATTCTCTTGGCATTCAGCCATCGCCAACATTCATTGTAGATTGTACTTCTTTCTTATCTCCCGTGATGTTGTTGCCAATGTCCTAGACGCTTTCTTTCAACCTCCTCTGCAGTCTGATCACTCTTTGGTCATTTTGTCCATTCGATGCTACACTAAATGTAGAGGGACGGGTTACTGGAAATTTAACAATTTTGTTTTTGCTGATAAGGATTACACTGATTTAATTGAGAATGTGATAAGGAGAGGGTTGAGTAACTCGAATTCCCTTAATCCATCGTCCAACTGGGAACGAATTAAGTTCGTTATACCCTCCGAAACAAATAAATACTCTAAACTGAAGGCTAGTAAGGCTCGTAAGCATGAGAATGAATTACTGACCACTATTTCCTATTTTGAACGACAACTATTTTGCAATAACAATACAAAGGAAGCTCAAGAAAAGTTAAGTGAAGCTCGAGTTAAACTTCAATCATTGTATCGTACTAAATTTGATGGTATTGTTGTAAGATCACGAGTCCGATGGGTCGAATATGGTGAAAAAATTCGAAATACTCCTTGAATCTTGAAAAAAGAAACAGGATAAACAACACTATTTTTCAACTTTTTATTAATGATGGTCATGTTATTATTAATAACAAGGATATCTTGTACGAGATTTGCAATTTTTACAGTACGTTATATTCCTCCTTCCCCTGTAATCCAGCCCTTTTTATTGGCTGACTTCCAGACTTTTCCCAGGAGGCTATCAATACCGCTAGTTGTGATAGTCCCCTTACGTTAGAAGGTTGACACAAAGCGCTACGTTCAATGCACATTGGTAAATCCCCTGGTAGTGATAGCCCTTCTACTAATTTTTACAAATTTTTCTGGCCACTCATTGGTAACCTTGTTACTAATTCTTTAAATTTTGCCTTTGAACATCAGTCACTTTCTTCTGAGCAGAGCAGGGGTATCATTACCCTTATCCGCAAGCCGAATAAAGACTAATTTTCTTACCAGCTACAGGACAATATCATTGTTAAATACGGATTATAAGGTCGGGGCCAAAGCTCTGGCAATCAGGGTAAAGCGGGTAATAGAAAAGATTATTGGAAACAACCAAAGTGGCTTTATAGCCAATATATTTATTGGCGAAAATATAAGGTTTGTGTTGGATTTACTTGATCATTTAAAAAAGCACAGTATTCCTGGCTTTCTTTACCTTATTGACTTCGAAAAAGCTTTTGACTCTGTACATTGGGATTTCATAGATCATACATGAAATTATTTCAAATTTGGAAGTAATTTTCGACCTTTGGTTTAAAACTCTTTACAACGGTAGTACTGCCTGTGCTTTTAACAATGGATACTCGACGTGCTTCTTTTCAATTCAAAGGAGGGCAAGGCAAGGCTGTCCTTTGAGTCCTTATCTTTTTATTCACTGTGCCGATATCCTTGCTAGAAGAGTCATTTATGATCGTAATATAAATGGCATTATGGTTTCAAGTAATGAAGTTAAAATCCTTCAGTATGCCGATAATACCTCATTTTTCTTAGATGGTAGTCGTTCTACCTTTCTTAATTTAATAAGCATGCTAAACAAGTTCAGTGCGGCTTCCGGTTTAAAATTAATTTTGCAAAATCCTACCTTTTTCCACTTGGAACTTACATCAATGATCCTCCTCGTCATGTCAAGGATCTTGATCGTACCATATGTAATGGACCCATTAAACTTTTAAGTATTTTCTTTTCCCACAGGGGCGATGAACTCTTTCACCTTAACTATGTCCAGAAACTTTCAAGACTAAAAAAAAACAACTCAAATTATGGAATACAAGGGATATTACACCAATTGGCAGAAATATCATTGTAAAGTCTTTCGCTTTTAGTCACCTAGTGTATCTCTTTAAAGTCTTACCAACTCCCCCGGATTATTTTATGAAATAGATACAAGATATTATTTTCGACTTTATGTGAAATGGGAAACCGGACAAAGTTAAAAGAAGCACCATGATTTACAATATTGACAAAGGAGTCTTAAAGTTATTGACGTAAAGAGTTTCTTTTTTCAAGCATTAAAGATATCTTGGGTGAAAAGGTATTTAAATGATTATAATACTGGCTACTGGAAGCTATTTTTTGATCTTTCACTTTCAGAGCTTGGTCAGAAACTGCTTTTTCGTTGCAAAATTCATTTTGATGACTTAAAGACGGTTATTAATATTTTCATAAGACACGTTTGTCATATCATATGGAATAATTCCTTTTTTTAAAATTAACAACTCTTAACATTTATTATCTTAAGCTTCATAATGCTGGTGTGATGTTTGCAAAGGATCTTTTCTTACAGAATGGTTCTTTTATTACTTTTCATAGCTTTCTAGATAAATTTTACGAAGAAAGGTTACCTTTTACTACCTTTTATAGTATTATATCGACAATCCTGCGAGGCTGGATTGCATCTATTCTTGCTTATGATGTCCAGGACCAGAAAAATAAAATCCTTGATCTGATTCTTCAAAAACCTATTACTTCTCAGATAATCTATCCAATTTTGGTTAAAAACATTTCTTCTTCATCCACGTCCTTTATTAAATGGAGCCTAGTTTCGACCTTGATGATGAGGACTGGTCTATTTTTTGTAGAATTTCCCTTCCAGCGGTCTCTGAAGCGAGAGTTCAGTACTTTAAATTTAAATTTTTTCACCGCATTTTAGGTACTAGTAGGCTCTTTTATTTAATGAATAAATTAGATACCAACCTTTGTACTTTCTGTAATGTGGCAGTTGAAACCATAGATCACTTATTCTGGGAATGTCATTTTACTTCTGCGTTTCTCTTAGACTCCGAACACCTGTTGTTTGGTATTCCTTTCATGTTATTTAAGAAGGAATTATTTTTAGGTAAAACTATAAAATCATCCTTTGAATTTCTTTATTCTTCGTTGTAAGTACTTTCATTCATAATTGGAAGATGATTAATGTTCTGTCAGATTGTAGGGAGTTTTTCTATAAAGTCAAGTTTGCCATGCCTCAAAAAAATTCCGTGAGAGATATTCTAATTTAAAAAGTGCTTCTCTTTTTCTAGTGCTGCTTTAGAAATGTAAGCGTCAACACCTCATGGTCGCAATTCTCTTGTTATTCCCTACCATAGAAAGAAGTCAGCGCTAGTTTTTATTATCTTAAAAATGTGTAGTCATATGTAAAGGCCAGTGGTTCTCAAACTTTTTAAGGGTGAGAGCCAAATAGAGAGGCTGGAAAGAGGTCGAGGGCCGCAGACGAGTCATGTGAACCATGTGACTGCATTCTATGTTAGTATCATTTTCCATTCATAGTTGCATCTTTCTGTTCTGTATATCTGATTACACCCATGATGGGTAATAGAAATAGACTTCATGCTGATCTGTGAATGTGAATGATGCCATAATTTCTGTTGTTTGTTTCATATTTTCAGGTGGCTTATTGAAGAGGTTAAAAAGAGTAAAATAGATAACAGGAAAGTCCAACTCCTGATGCAAAAGACCTTTATGTCAAGACGATTGGACATAACGGAAAATCCACAAAAGCTGGAATTATTAAAACAGAGGTACCCATTTCTATTCAGTACAGATCAGGTATGTCAGAGGTGATCTTGCAGAGGAGAGATGAAATGTTCAATGGAAAAATTAGCCCCAAGCAGGGTTCAAACCCTGCAGGGACCTCCTGCAAACAAGGCTGATGCTCTACCACTGGGCCATTGAGGCCTGTGTGGAAGGGTGCAGTAAACTGAGCTTAAATACTGGGTTAAAGGAGTAATTGAGAGTTTTACAGGGAATATTAACCATTTGTTCTAGCACTCCATTTTTTCTTTCTTAACTGATTATTTAACAGAATCAACAGACTTGAAGAGGTCTTTCAAGTGAGAAGAAATGTTAATTCTGTGTTAATTACTGTTGAATGAGGTTTTTATGATTTTGTTCTAGTAACAAATTTCCACACATGCAAAACTAGACAGCTTCATCCATACGGTGACCAATGACGTCTGACTACATGCTGACAGATATTTTTTTGTTAGTTTTACACTCTATGTATGATTGTGGTGCAGAATGAAAGTCATGGAAAACTTGTTAAAAATAACTGTAACTGCCCCTTTAAGTTTTCCATAATTACCATGTGATTTGAGTCCTGCTTGGAGCAAACTTTTCCATCAAATTTTTATTTGTTCTTTCAGTATATGGAAAGTGCCTATCATTAGAGGTTAAAACTGGCCTAAGTTCTATATGCAACTATTCAATACAGATTTCATCCACTCATTCATATATGTATGAAGTTGCTACGTCACATGACTACTTGTATGATGTATGTAAAATGATGGCATGGAAAACACTCCTGTCAAGGGACCTTTTCATTTTCAGGTGGCTTAGAGAAGAGGCTAAAAAGTGTAAAAAAGATAACAGGAAAGTCCCAACTCCTGATGCAAAAGGCTTTTATGTCAAGACGATCAGACATAATGGAAAATGGGGAACCTTTAGGCAAAAGGTTGGAACCTTTAAGCAACCTTTAAGGGTAACCTTTGGGCAAAAAGTCAGTTCACCTTTAAAGGCAGTCATCAATCACCCCAGACAGTTCCAATTCCCCAACCTTCTTATTTATAGCCCCTCCCACAACTTTCTTAAGCTCATCCTAATCCAGAAGCAATCCTAGTTTTTGCTTTGGAGCATACCATGGTGGGCATACAAGTCCATAATGAGTAACCAAGACACTCTCAGTGCATGATGTGTAATATGTGCTTCTCTGCATGTTTTTTAATTTGATGTTATTCGATAAAATGTAGTTTGTAGCAACGAATGACTGCCTTTAACATTATATACACTGTTTTTAGAGGAATGCATTTTTAATTTTATAAGCTAGTACTATAATTACCACACAAAGTATATGCAATTCACTGAACACCAACTTAGGTACATGTATTTGTTAGCATTTTTTAGTTTGGGGCCACTGAAATAATGTACATGTATTATCTCAGAAAATAATGGTTACTAACTATTTATGTTACTGTTTTGGTGTTCACGTTTTTTATTGGCGGTACTGCACACAGTTTTATATCGGAATGCGTAATTCTATATTAAGTCCTATTTACCACATAATGTTTAGTGCAATTACATCACCTAAAACCTTTAAAGTATGGATGACAGGATGTCCTGTCTGTAAGTCTCTATTCTTGCTTTGTACAGCAGATATCAACAGTTGATGTTGTTTGGGATGTATATGGGAAAACTGTGGTTCAGCAGACATGTAGGAAAAGGGTGCTTTTTGTGCCATTAGTCAAGTCAGTGGTGATGGAGTTATTTCAGGAATGAGGATGGTGACATGGCTATGCCTGTTTAATGATCCTAAGGTGGCTTTCGAAAAACTCAGAAAAAAAAATTAGTGTATTCTAAGTAAAATGTGTTTCGTCTAGAATTCATACTGTCACATTGATGAAGAAGCTTATATATGAGGAATTTACCCCTTTTGAGATTTGCTCTGAATAATGTATTTCTTTTTTTCCAGATCAAGGAAGAATTTTCCAGAATTACAGGAGTAGAAGCAGCAATTCCGGATCTGCCAGTGGCGATACTTAATCACATAAAAGATGAAAATCAAGACATCATGAAACTCCACACAGATGCCCTCACAAGACTACATGATCAAAAAGAAATTGCTAGTAAGTTATGTCAACAGCAATTCCTATCCATGTGTATCCACCAATTGGGCCTGACTGATGGCATCAAATACCTCTTCAGCCGACCTTTCTTAAAGTGATGTAGCACCTCCGGATTTTAGTACATCAGACCAAACCCAATAGTACATTCACTGTGGCTAAAAAACTTTTCCACATTACTTTCTTCTAATACACTAGTTCAGTAATAGGTTGCAGCATGGAATTGTGGGGCACAATGCGGGATGCAAACCGAGCTCAGCACATAGTTTATCGCTGTTCATTGTTCATGCAGTACGTACAACACTAAGCATATATCTAATAAGTTTCTAGCCCAACCGAATGATAATAGTTCTCAGCCCTACTTTGTGACAGATTAAAATGAAAATTTTTACACCATACCGGCAATTTAAATACAGTCGTCTGCACACAACCCCCCTGCTTATATACTATAGAATGATTCCAAGAAACTTTCAAGTAAACTCAAAGTTTGGAACACATGTAGCAGGTGCAGAAGCATTTTGTTTATCCCAATGATTTGCAGGATGTGTGCATGTGCAGAGCCCCCAAATCGAATTAACGAACTCCCTTATTATGCAGAGCTAGTAATTATGTATGCCCATATGTATTTTGTAATAGGTATTCAGGCAAACTTTTTGAGATGTTTCTTATTTATCAACAAGGCAAAATATCTCTCCCTTTTATGGAGTTAATATAAAGGGCAGGAAATATTTTTCTGACACTTAAAAGTAATAGATTGCATATGAGTTATCCGTCTGGTAAAAATAAGAATGTTTTGGCTCTTACAGAAGAGGGGAGTCCATTTGGATGTGTATAACATCTACTAATTTTGTAAAATTATTTGTCAACACTCAAAAAATATATTCACCCCAAAGGTGCCTTACTTGCATGCTTAATTATGCCGCTATTTTGTTGACTTTTCCACACATGAGATGGACAAGTTCTTTGAAGTTTAGAAGCCGTGACTAATGCAGTCCCAACACCACAATCCAAACAACAGTCCCCTGTAATGCTCTGCTTTCACCTATCAATAAGAAGGAAGATTGTTTGCGTCTAGCAGAACAATTGATTTCCTAATCTTTGTTCATGCTTGTGTGACTTCCAGCTGCATTTTGTAATTGATATTAATCCAGGGTCTCCGTTCAAATGCCTGATTCACTGGGTATGTGGTTAAGAGAGTTCTAAAGCAACTGTCTTCCTAGTGGGTCTTTCTGCTGTTAGCAATGGGAACATTTCACATGCAACTGCAAATTTTCATGGATGAATTGAATTGTGCACCCTTGAAAATAATTTGTGTAATCCCTCTGAAGAAAAGGAAACAATGTATTTCAACTGGACATATTTTGGATCTAGGGTCCTACATATTATAAAAATTTGTAGACTCCAGAGATCATCGTCTTATGGTGAAAAGCAGAGAGAGAGAGAGAGAGAGAGAGAGAGAGAGAGAGAGAGAGAGAGAGAGAGAGAGAGAGAGAGAGAGAGAGAGAGAGAGAGAGAGAGAGAGAGAACTGATAAAGATGGGCAGGCATATTGACTATAAATGTCAAATATAACCCTACTTTCTGCCCCATTCCCCTCTGGTTGAAATGGATTTCTTAAACCAATGGGGTAAGATACCAGCTGCTGCTTATCCAACCCAATAATCTGCTAGTCATGACTTGCTGCACCTATGGTATTTCATGTGTCATTGCATTCACAATTTATTCTTTCTGGTCAACAGATGTGAGACGTTCAACTACACTTACGGTTCTTCCATCTCATTTGAAAGAAAAAATAAGCAACTTTATGTTGACTACATCCAAGGTAAATCGAATTTTATAATTTTGTGTGTCTGTGTTGGCATGGGGAAATGTGTTGGATGGTATGAGCTTGTTGTAAGGGTCTGATAGTCAGGCTATTTCTTCTTGTTGTACAGAGTTGACACTTTGTCAGTTTCAGAGCTCCAGAGAAGGATGTTTAACCCTCCTCTGAGGTGAGACTTGAGAGAATTCTAGAAGCTTTCAAGTAACTGACATATTGGGGTATGACATATATGACTGCAGGCTTAGTGCAAGTTCATTTTGCGACAGTTTCCTGTGCTTATTTGGTGAACAAATGATGTAATTTGTCATTCCCAGCTCTCTTGGGAACCAGAGGAAACCTACAAAACAATGATGGCTTTTTGTTAGAACTGTTGTGGAACCTGTAGGGATTCTAGCAGGTCCTTCACCTTTGTGCCCCCCCCCCCCGAATCTTGGAAGCAGGTGGGATAACCATATGGATTGTGTGTTTGTACCACCTTTATCCTAGGACAGAAACTACAGTTAAAAACATTGACCTTCATTACAATCTGCTGCCCTAGGGTGTGTTCCTGTCTAACCCTTAAAGACCAGCTCCTGCATAGACTAGATAGACTAGATGGTGAGGTGAGACACTGCAGCTCAAGTTTCTTTCCTTGGCTTTACCAGATTTCATTAGTACAAGTGTCAGTTATTTATTTCTCCCCCTGTGGCTGGTTTAATTTGATAGATCTACCTGTTCAAGAAGCCATTCAACTCTTTGAGGAACCCTTACCATGCGATTGTGGTTGAACACAACCAGTGCATAAGAGAATACAAGGCAGGACACACCAGTCAGTCTTGTTGCTGGATGGACTGCCATTTGACATCCCCATCTAGTTGATGAGTGTCTCAGCTATTAAAGAGTGGTAGGAGACAGTCTGAGTCACATGATTTGTCATCACTGTTCCACAGCAGTGCCAGAAACTAACTTAAAGATTCTGTGACTCCCAAACCAAGTGTTTCCCACACAGTGATCTACTCACAGTGATGGGTTATATGTCCATTGCAGGACGTAATCAAAATATGGTAGTACTTATTTTCAGCTGGTGAAACAGGGTGAGATATTGGTAGGATCCAGTGAACACACATGGCATATTGATGGCATATTTAGTGAGAAATAACATTGTGAATGCAATTGTCTTGTAGCAATTACCAGCACAAAATTGCATTTACCACTCTAAAACGTAATGTGTGTGTGTGTTTTTTTTTCAGGAGGCTCCAGGTTGAGGTGTTCTTAAGTCGGAACCTATTATTGTGGCAGATGGGGAAGATTTCCTGCAATCTACAAATTTCTCCGTAATTTCAGAAAACATGAAGATTTGTGAGACAGAAACACTGACAGATGCCCTTGAATGCTTGTTGGCTGCATATTACTGCTTCAACATGACCTACCCAAAGAACATTCTTAATACAATGACATTTTTGGAAAAACTTGTTGGATTGGAGAAAAAGAGAATCCTTCACAGAGTGGCAACCTTTTACACTCAACTCAAGAGTATGTAGTGGGTTTTGGATTCAGGCGTTGTTAGTTCCACTAGCAATCCCTTGTTTGTCTTCTACTCATTGGAGCTTTGCATTAATGTATTACAGTTGTTAAAGTTTGATTTTAAAGGAATTTTTGTGTTAGATGTCATGTTCATTGACATTTTGTTCTTTCAAATATTCAGTTTGATTAAATATGAAAAACATGTTGTGTTTATTAGGGTGTAAGACATGATGCTTCAGAGTATCCGCCGTAGCCTTTAATTAGAAAGGGGGTAGAAACTAGCACTCACGTAGTGGCAATATTCTCAGAAGCGAAGATCATGTGTTTCTTTATTTTCACTTCAAACTTTTTAGCCACCACAAGCCAGTTACTTCTCTAATGATTTTTCATACCACATATATTTGAATTTACTGTAAATATCTAATAAAGTCATTTTGCGATTACATTCATTTGCTGTATTCGAGCTTCTGGTTTGTGAACTTACTGTTCGAGTCACTTTAATGGAATAATGAAGATCATGTTCATTAAGTTTTTCATTTAGAAAAAGTCTACTCGTGAAAATGAGTGCTGTACAAAGTAATTATTCTTGAAACTCTCCCAATGAAATCATACCAGAAAAGTTGTATTTACATTTGCATACTGTAAAAGTGTCTCAGATTTTTGTATGGGTCACTTATGTGCAAGTTAACGTCACAGAAATTTGAAGAGTTATTTCATATTCATTGATGTTTCATGTAATCTTGTCCACACTGTTGCTTTGGAGCAATTTTATGTGATGTTTTGTGTTTGATTTTTTGTTTCAGAAGTGATATTTTGTTTAATTAAAGAGAGTGTTTGAATTGGAAAGTAAACCTTCCTAAGAAATTTGAAAATTAATTCTGATTGATTTCTTGTTCTGTGGAAAACATAAGAAGTTTTAGATGAACAACATCATGTTATTTCATTGAAATTCTGCAAGCCCGTTTTTCCCTCAGAAAAACCGAACCGTGAAGTCTTTGTAGCTCTAGATATACTGCTCTGCATAAAGAACACATTCTAATAAGAAGTTGTAAAGTGCAACATCTCATTTCTTACCACATTTTGCATGCATTTTGCATAAATTCGATCAGGATTGTACAAATCCCATTTTATGTCCACTAATGTATTGTAATTTAAAAATTAAACTTAATTTGAAGGTGCAAAGCACATCAGTATGCAGTATGTTGAATTTACTACACAGATCAAATGAGAAGTGCAGATACCATAGAACATGTGCCCTATTTAAGGGCAATTATTTCACAATGATTCAGAATCACTATATCGTTTCCATCTGCATCAATATTGTGGATATATATTACATATTTCAGTAATGTTTTCAGTGTTTGCTGTTTATTCTTGGAATTAACACAGACTGGTGGAACCCATAAGAAACATGAGAGGTTTGTGGTCAAAAGAAATTGATCATAGTTGTATATTCAGGATTAATAAAAGTGTTTTGAAACATGAAAAACATCTCTTTGGTCATTTTCTCTTTCTTGCAGAGACCCACCGGGAACCTAGAAGTTGGCCTAGTTTGTTTCTGTTGTGTGTGTGTGTGTGAATGTATATGTCTGTTTGTTAATATGACATGTCAAACATATTGTGTAAATCGAGTACATATTTGACAGGTCTGCTTGAAAATTATACTAGTGAAAATACCTCCAAGGATTTTTGCTAGTTAACCTACTCACCAGTTTGTCAAATGGGAGGGGGACAAAATGGGTAGTAGTAAAATAATTAACAACCTAGTTATCCTACCAACAAGGAAAACAGTGCTATCACTAACCAGTTTGTAAAACGGGGGACAAAATGAAAATTAGTGAATTCACTTTAAGGTTAGTAATGGTACGAACAAACTTAGTGAGTTTAGTATACTGGAGTGAGTACACATACTCATCTTCCAGCTGCTAGAAATACCAACCGTGTTAGTAAGCTCCGGGTCTACATTTACTAGTTAATTTGAGTAAATTTGTTTTCTGTGTAGGCAGGATTACGGGGGGAGGCATGGGGGACTTGCCCCCACTTTTTTCAGAGCTAAAAATTAAAAAAAAAAAAAAAAATAAGAAAATGAAGGATAGGAAGCGCAACCAAAGAAATCATATGAGAATATTCAATATTCTATCATGATTTTCATGAATTTTTCAATGTTAAATAAAGAAAAGCATTAATATCAAAAACCGTACAAATGCTTCGCGCGCACCTCCAGAGAAAATTAAGTAACACAATTGAAAAATTTGTCTGGTACCGTAAAATTAATTTTCTCCTATGCGCCACACTATTGTGACTTGACGCTCTGCAATAAGGGTCACTGAAAGTACTAATGTAAGTCACAAAATGCACCATGGTCCTTGCAAAGAAAGTCGCAAACCCTTTCTATGTTTAGGGAGCCGCAGTTCTTGAAAAAAATTCGACGTGCCTCGCATAAGTCTTATATAAGTCGATGTCTAATTAGTACTATTGTACTGCTGTGCGTAAGAAAACTTTGGTTACTTCCTGTAAAACATATTGCTTTTCATAACTTCGCACAAACTCTTTCATTATCGTTGAAACCAACAATGCCCCATGGGCTATGCGCAAAGGAAGGTAAAGTGCGCCCTTCCAAAGACATTTTCAAAGCAAAATTTTTATCACCATCGATCTGTGTAAATTTACCGACTCTTTAAAGATTGTTAGATGCAAATTTTAAGGCACGGAAAGTGCCATTTCCTTTTACGTTATGGCGTTAATCTAAAGAAGAAGGAGGAAGCAAGAGCCCTCTAGCCCCTCGAGGACACTTTTCTTAGCTTTTCCATTACTCATATTGCTAAAAGAATGCGATATGCGGTATTTTGCAACGCGCTTAGCACGCTGCTACTCTGAATTCTGGGTCAAGTGTCTCCCATTCTTAAAATTATTGTTCCAAAGCCCCGGAAAACCCTCCAAATAATCCATTCTCCCATCCTTCCTCAAGCCTTCAACATTAAGGATCCTATCTCACTCTTAGTCATACCGAGTAAAGACAGAATTCAAAAAAAAATCGAATTGTGATTTTGCGGTCTGTTAAGTGCCTACCTTATGTCATTTGAAGTTGAAGCTAAAATGCATTATTTTTATGTCTACAATTTGTAAATACCCAAGAGCTTCCGGGGGCTTCTTCCCCTGGACTACCACCGAGGCTCTGCCCCTGGACCCCTCTTGGGACCCTGAGGAAGGCCCCTGGACCCCACGCCGTAAGGGGGAGCGCTTCACGCTCCAACGGCGCCTTTGTCGCGGTTGGTCAGTCCACCCAGATTCCCCCCCCCACTTTCAGACATCAAATCCCGCCTCTGACTCAAAGTAAATAGCGATTACTTCCTTGCTTTAATATATTCTGCTGGCTGGTCTGGTACTCAACCCCCCGTACAGGATTACTACAGGTCCCATGGGTAAGCCCATGCAAGGTTCTGTATTTATAATCACCATACGCTATTTGAAAACTGCAAGTTTAGCATGTCCCTCCCATTTTGGCCGATGTGACGTGTTTTATCAGAACTTCCTGTTTCAATGATTATTACAGTGTGTTAGTGTGTACGTTAGTGAGTCTGAAATAAAGCTTGTAACTTTTATAGTCTTAAAAAAAACGAAAGAAATGTTCTCATAAGAGAAGGTATTAGTATTAAAAGATACGTACTGAGAAGCTAGTCTGTTAGCTCCTAGAAGAGAAGAGTAAGGAGTGAAATCTCTTTTTTTCTTCGAAGTTGCCCACTATTGCCATACGAATTTAAACCTTTTGCATTATTGGGGGAAAGGAGGATCGCTTTCTAAACACAACCTTCAGGCGTGCCCCGATATCAATACAGGATCCTCGCTATCGATACAAGATCTTTACTGCGGTACTTTTGGCCTAGAAATGTTCTGGGTAAGTCAATGTACAAACATAAAATAAAAACACTAGGTATATCAACAGACGATTACAACTGTATCATTTTTTTACGAAATTTGATCATCTCCTTTCCATTCTTAGTGCAGTGTTGCGTTGTATTTAGTCAACCTAATGGATACATTGTGTTCATTAATAGTTTAGTTGGTAAGGTCATTTCATAGGAGCTTCTATTACAAGTATTTTAAAGAATTTTAGATGTCTCTAAACGGCAAAAGAGTGTTCCAGTTAGCATAACCAGAAGGTTATGATTTTTTGAAGGCTTTAACAGCATTCTACTTCATATCTTCATTCTTTTATTGCTTGTAACATTGTCTATCAAATTACCTTTTCTTAATGATGAGTTCGACTCTACAATTTTGTAAAAATATGCTTTTTTTATTTTTGATTCTTTTAAAATGCGAATAACTTTTTTCCATACCCCCTTACAGTCATTGTTATCCATCGTATTCACAAAAGAAACCATTTGCACCAATGCTGTCTTCCTAAAGTGATGAGGGCTATTCAATGTCTTCTGATAGGATAAACTCTGAAAACAGTAACTTCCTCCATATATTTTGTATTATTTTTATTAGGAGTGGGCTTTTCTTGCTCAATTACAGAAAAATTTAGAGTATTTCAAAGAAATTATTATAATTATTTTAAAGCGATTGTTATAGACTGAGTTGCGAAAAATTTTCGCACATTTGTCCTTTCCTATGATGTGTGTTAGTTTTCCCAGAGAAACTGTTTCGGTAAAGATGTCTACTCGACAGATAGCACACTGTACATGGTGATCAGAGCAATACGCTTCTTTTCCGAATTGTCATTTGAAAAACGTTCAGTAAGCACGTTTCTCTCAATGCCTTCTTTATGATTCGTATTTTACATAATCATGTTACACACTAAGGTAAGACTATTACTTGTTGACATTGTCTAGACGACGGAAGAGTGTACTGCCGGAATTGAGTACACCAGTTTTATGAAGGGGTCCTTAACAAAAAGATACTTCTTATTGTTATAATCGCTAAATGGTTTGCATTTTTGACTATATTAATAGCAATACATTTTTCCTTTGCACTGATTGTGTCTAGACGACGGGGTAATATACCGGTTGTAATGTCCGTAGAATTTCACATTTCTTAAAAATCGTGTCTACGACGTATAACTTCTGTTTATATCTTGTAGTTTTTTGCTCTGTCCCGCCGCAAACACTTGTCAGGGTTTTCTTTTAAGGGGTGTAAGGTGTAAAATGTCACAAACTTGCAATCAAAATAACCTAATCACACTCAAAACATGGCATGATGTTAACGGACCTTGCATATACCAAAGGAGTGCAATTTATATAGTTCGGTCTTTTCAGTTTCCTCCTACTCAATGTGTCACCAATCTTCGTATGGCAAATTAAAATAAAACACCTGATATTTGCAGAAAATCATTATGATCCTGTAAATAACTTTATCGTGGGATGGTATGGTGGAAACGATGAGGGAACGGACGGACATCTGCAGCGATGAAAGAACAAGCCGTTCGTCCAATATTACGTCTTTTTGAACAGTGCCGTTTATCTCCCTCTCACCAACATTGCCCCTTCATCTAACCAGGAAGCTGTAAGTAACAACGCATGGTGTTACTGAGGCATTGTACTGTATACAAATTTGAAAAAAAACATACGTTTTTCAGTATTATAAATATTCAATACCTTTGCCTTATTACGGGAGAATGGTACTGTTTAATACACAGTGCATTTTATATATTTTTGGACTTTTTTATAATTAGTTTAACTTATTAACATCTTGAACGTACCGCAAACAAAGACTTCTACTGCGTAACAAGTATACCACAGAATATATACAAGTTATTGCAGGTGTATAAATTCTCTGGAAGTAAATAGAATTCAAAAATTGTTTCATAATAACCTTATGATCTGATGATATCGTCCTCAATCGTTCACCTTACTAGTAGCTAACAACTTAAATGGCTTATTTATTCTTTCTATGTCTTACGTACTGACGTAAGGAAGTTTAGAGCTTCCCAAAATGAACAAAACTACTGCCAGGACGCCCACCATGCCACGGCCTTTATTGGTGCCTCCTACAACACAGCTTCAACGCAAGTATCAAAGTCAAAGTAGGCATTTAATTAAGGAATATCTCATTCAATCAACCACACATTATTGAAAACACATTAGAAATTAATGGATCGTATGCCATCGACAAGTGTGAGGCAGATTTCGCTTCTACTTTAAATATGTTTGCATTCAATAATCACGAAAAGAGCTATATTGTTATGCCACTACGCTAATATTCCGATATTGAAGGCTAATGGGATGCTACCGTTGCTATAGATACACTCTTCTGTATTTAAAAGTCAAAGAGCTATGGTAAAACTCAAGTGCATTAAAATTTCTGGAAATTTTTAAATAAAATGTCTCATGTACCTACCTCTTTTTTTCTGATCACAAAGGAATCCTCCAAGCAAATAATCCAAGATTCTTTATTTTCTAAAATGTTATTTGAACACTTATAAACTACTGATACTTAGTTTTGTAGGTAAGGATGCTATCAGATATAAAAACATTATCAAAGTATCATTCTAAAAAAGTCTTTTATAATTGAGGCCCTGACAAGGACGCGTCTACTTTTCAGAAAGTTGCTTTTAAACTGCTTTAAGTAGATTACATTTGTGAAATTTATTAGTTAGCAATGTTTTAAAATATTGTATTAATAAAAGCTAAGCTTCTGATAAGAGTCCGGGTAAAGAGTAAAACTGTAGAAGAGGCATACTCTTTATGTGCCCAACAGCCGAAGTCTGGTTACATAAGCATGTTGCTATAACAAAAAATGCATATTTAATACTTTTGAAAATTTAAAGTTTTCAAAGCTTGTTTGCCATGCTAGGTTGATCATTGGTTCTTGCTTTGTACACATGTGAGGCAGTAGCGTCAAGCCAAAGGAAACATAATCTTACAACATCACTTTATATTTGTTGTTTGTAGACCTACGTATCATTTGTAATTGTTTCATTGCTTAACGGTTGAGTGTAATGACTCCTGAGAGAGAAACAATTATTCCATTGAAATCATTCATTAGTTTTCACTCTTGTGCAGAAACTGTTTTGCATTTAAAATTCCCTTTATAAATCATGCCATGGAAATTTGAGAGAGCATTTTGGTTACTCAGCAATTTCCGACTTTTGGTATAGATGAGTTTTCTATGTAAGTAACCAAATAGAGGTTGGTTTCACTAGGGGTATTATGTGCAAAATAATTCTTGGCAGTTTTTTTTTTTTCAATTTCAATCAGGTTACATTCAATCGATGCATTGTTTTTTATGTACGTTTGTTAATATTACACATCAAATATCTGAAGAAAGTCCGAAATCCTGCAATGTTTGAAAGCAGCCCCATGTGAACTATATTTAATACGCGACTTCATATCTAGTACTGTGGTTTAGATCGTATGGTACCGTTCCCTGAAAGGGGAAAGCACATTACTGCAACCCAAATAAGATCATTTTACTATTTCACACGTCAGTATAAAATAATGTTGACCAGAAAGTTACATGAATTCTGCAAGTGAGGACTGGAAAGTCAGATTTTGTGTAGAGAATAAATTGTTTTAGCAATCAATCAGAATTGATGTCCCAGTGTCTGCATAAATAAGCTTTGTCGTGATCTGCCAGCCTGTAGACATTACCATCTTATTCCTTATTGTGACCTACAAGAATCACAATATTTTTCGTTCAGGTTTTGATAAGCCACTGTATTTTGTGTTACAATCGTTCATTTTTCTTGTTTTCTGTTGTAAAGTTAGGGAGTTTAATACAGTTAATCTCTTTCCAAAGATTAGCAATATTCATTACATTAATTGATTCAAATGAATGAGGACTGCCGTGAATCTTTTCCTCTGTAGTCCATTTTGAAAATAACAATTCTTTTATTTATTAACCATTATTTTCGTTACAATGTCCATCTTCTAAAAACTACACAGTCACAGCTGCCAAAATTTGTTCAGCGATGGACGGAAATATTGAATAACACTCCTCTGAAGAAACAAAGCTTTTTAATTGAATGCAAGCATCTGTGATGCTATACAAGCAAGTATGCTGTTATGATAGTGTTGTATATTTTACGCGCTGCGCTGTGTGAAAACATGGAGGGACGTAAGAAGTAATCACCTAAATGGAAAAAACGATAATGGTTAGAATTTACTTTTAACGAAACATGTCCTTATAGTTTTTAATAAAATACAAATACTGTTTTCCAAAACCATTCCTTCAAAAGGCAAACATAAAATTTCGATATATTGCCTTTGTGCATGATATTGCATACATTTAACAACTTTCAAACGTTTGTGTTTTCTAACATTAATCTCACTATTCTTGCAGGCGGGGACTCTTTGAACAAAAGAAGTCTCCTTTTGTACAAGAGAAGCCCAAACCTGTATCAAAGGTACTGCACAGTCGCAGGGGGCTCTGGGAAAAGCTTTGAAATAGAGCCCTATTACAGTCAATATCTTGGCTGTTGATAACAATTTAGATTAACAGAAAATAATGAAAATAGTCAGTAAGTATTATGTAGAACGACCACTGCACATCCTAGAATAAGCTAATTGATAAGGATATTTTAATCTTTTAGACAAAATAGCTAAGACAAGGGATTTCTTGTGTTTATTCCACAAAGTGTCTTAAATACACTAGTATTTGAATTTCTTAGTATCATAAAATCTAGATAAGTTCACAGAGAATATTTTTGGAACTTTTTCACTGTGTTCCTTGAACACTTTTTATAATTAAATGAGGCTAGCAAAGAGGGATCATGCTTTAACTTAAACGGCAGGACTCCTCTTGCAAAATGTTTAGATTCGCTGTTACATGAGTCATCAAGATCTTTGAACAAAATTCCACAGTGCAGAGGAAGGATGGGCTCCGAAACGAAACAGTGACGGGGAGGGGGAGGGGCGGTAATCTTCCTCCACCCCACGTTTACTTCTGAGTAAAGTTTCTACAGCTTACCATGGTTATATAGCTACTGGATGTCAGGAAAATTTAGCTTAGTTTGGAATGCCCCATTTCCATATACCAATCAATTATTATGCTGTCGTACTAATTCGTAACAATAATCAGAGGTACCCACAGACTGCTACTGTAGCTAATACGAGTTTCCATTTCGATTGAATTGATGGAGACGACACTGATATTTATTTGTGACATTTTCAATGAGTGGCTATTTCATTAGTTCCAATTGCAGCTTACAAAAATAGGGTATAGCTTTAATTCAGGTATTTATGCTAACTAAAAGGGGTGAACTTAAAGAAATTGTTACTAGCTTATGGGAAGGAAAACACGGTAGAATGAAAAAAAAAACCGCTTCAACCTCCGAATAGATAACCAGACGTAAAAGGCATCTTAAAGGTTTTCCAACATTTCAAGAGTCAATTACATGTAATGAATGTCTCAAGCCTTTGATAGTAATGTTTAACAGTAGGAGAATATCCTCAGGAGCAGAGCTCGTTAGGAGAAGGCACAAGTACCACGCCCGGTTTACTTGACTTGGTTTAATAGTCTTTCTCCTTGTGTGTATCGGCGGTTATGACAGCAAATTTGCCTTAAATCCGGTGTAGGGAATCTTTTAATGCCTTTTCATGTACATTCAGTTTCAAATTAATCCGTTTGCTAAAGTCAGCACTAACATCAGTGTTTTAAACGTGTTGGGTCAGCAGTTACACTTTTTGCCTGAACTCCAGCTCTTCCGTATTGCTTTGCAACATCATTCATGTCTACTCAGAATGTTACATCAGTAGTAATGGACATAATTTATTGTGTAAGATCACTGTCAACATGAATTCTCTTCGTCATTCATTTAGTGTCTTCCTCCTACTTTTATTAATCATCGCAGTCAACAGCATTGAGGGTAAGTCCTTAATATTTTAATCTCACTTCTGAGAAGACTATCTCGTTTTTCCATTGCATGCATTAGTATCTGTTTATTTCTTAAATATATAGAAGGGAAGATTATAGAAACATTAAAAATAAGATATATCAGATGAGGCGAAAATTAAAAGCCTCTTGATGATTCTTTGCAACTTTATCCAACTGTTGTCAAGAGAAACATGTTTAAAAGAAGTAAAACTAACACGTGCAAAAATGAAATGAGATATATAACCGTATGTATACTTGAAATTGGTTCAGTTAAGACTTGATGGACATGACGAAAAGGAGTTAGATAAAATAAAGATCGTTATATTAAATAAGACAGCTTTATACGTAACATTTTAACAATCGTTGTACTTAGCATTCTTCTAAAGCCAAATCAAGTTGTGTCTTTAAAGCTAAACTTTATGTTCAAGGGAAATTTTGAAAGAGAATCTGACCTAAACACCGAAAGAAATTTCTCATTAAGTCGTAAAACAGAAAAAAAAAACACCAGCAAGAACGATGTATCATGCCGCTAGGTTTCAATAGGCTCGTTTAGCCAAAGTTTCCGGGAAAAAGGCCATTTTCCATGGTAAAAAATATAGACGTCTTATCTCGCTTGGTGGCTAAATTCTCCTATTGAATTCTAGTCTCATGTTTGAACAATGTTACAGCGATTGAAGAAAACCCATTGCGGCATCTAGAAGAGCCATCAGATTGTGGGTCCCTTTGTAAGGTCGACGTAATCTTTCATTTAGATTTGAAGAGGAGTAGAAAATTGACCTCACTTAATGACACAAATAATTGAGATTAGATTTATTTCATGTTTAAAGGCCATTATCAAACAGAGATAATTAAACAACATTTATACCGGTTGTAAATATTAAAAGAGTTGTTAAATAATTTGATTTGGTACAAGTAAGAAATTTTTGTTATTGGTTAGTCTAAAATGTAGCAAAAAATAACATTAATAAGTTATTCTTAAACTTTGCACTTCAGGTCAATTTCTTCAAGAATTTTAGTTATAAATAAACATATCTTCACAAAAAGGTACTATATTCAGCAATAAATTCAATGAATATATTTAACAAAGGATGTACACTCGGGGTAACATACTTCATAAGCGTATCAGATCTCAGGTTAGCTGTTCGTCAAATGTAATAAATGGTATATAACAATAAACAGTTCGCTCCGATTCTACATTAAAATCTAAGTGATTTTCTCTCAAAACTGGACCCCAGGAAGGCGGCTTCTACTCTGATACTGGTTGTACAAAGATGTGCTCTTGTAGTAATGGACAGCTTACGTGCGATAATAGCTACCGATGTGATGTTAATGCTGTTTGTGCACCCGATACACATAGCATGTCCAGTTTTAAACTGATCTGTGTTACAGAAACTGTAACACGTGTTACGAGAACTGTTAATGGTACGATACGGTTGAGTGATTTACAGATAAGTAATTAATTTAGGAGAACGGCTGTCGAGTTCTCCACATGGTACAGTGGTCAAGAAGGAAGGCATGATACCATGATTTTCGGGGTTCTGGGTTCGATTCCTCTTATAAAATTATCAGAATTTACTCTTATTTTTTGGGAGGGTTAGGGTTATTCTTAGTGTTAGGGTTAGGGTTAGGGGAAAATTGGTGATATCTAAGCGTTTCTCGTGTTACAAAATTATAACATGGCACAGTTTAAAACTGGAAACGGTATTCCACCATGTACAGTATTTACTGTACATGCTATGAAAATTGGCTGTGTTTGTGAGAGAAGGTCAGATTTTCATCAATGTTACTGTAACTCGGGATTCTCTGGGAATGGAGTTACTTGCCAATTGATTTGTCGTCCGAATGAAGTATACGGAACGTGTACTTGTCAGAATTCTTGTGCCAACCCAACTGACCGCATATCCTGCACGGGAGGTCAAGGATGTTTTTGTCCCAATGGATTTTATCTACAGGGAGAAGATTGTGTTCGACAGCAAGATTGTCGCTGTTTTATAGATGGAATCATTATACTCGTAAGAAACTCTTCCATGGCTTTATTCCTTTTTCTCCTAGGTGGTTAATATAATTTCCTTCAAAGGTAGCAAATATGGTCCCAAACTTTAATTTACCCAGACCGTCAAATAGGTGTCTGTATAAATTCTCATTTTAATCTCCTTCCCTTTCCAGGTTTAAAGCTCTGACATCTGAATATCAAAGATTGCTAAGAATACTTAAGTTACAGTTATTGTTTCAGATAATAAAATTTACAAGCCATGCTTACTATCTAATGAAAAAAGTTGCCGGGTTTAAAATTCCTTAAAAATGTTCATAATAGGTTTATACTTTTACCAGGAAAAATTCTTGACGGAGGTGCTCTGTAAGTCTAGTTGAAATGATTCAAATTTCAGTCCCAAGTGATGTCCAGAAAATTTATAAGCACATGGATTTTAGTTTAAGGGGTTTGCCTGAGAAAAGCTTAGAGCAAACCAGTCAAAACTGCGCATGTTTGGCAAATAATACTTCCAAGAGATTAATTATGCCCAAATACGAGAAAATGCAACTCGCTCGTAAAAGGAATTTGCTCATTTACAAAAAATCTTCTAAAAAACGTTATTAAATATGAAGCTTCAAAACTTTCCGTAATAGTTGTTTTGAAAACTGAGTGATTTTTTGGTATGGAAACTTTATTACAGGAAGGAAAATCCTACTCGGATTCAACTTGTACAAAAAAATGCTCCTGTAATAATGGACAGCGTACATGTCATAACAGCTACCGATGTGATGTGAATGCAGTTTGTGAAGGTCAACTTATCATTAAGTGTTACTGTAACGCAGGATACTCTGGTGATGGAGTCACTTGCCAATCGATCTGTCGTACGAAGTATGAAGTATGAAGTATGAAGTATACGGAACGTGTTCTTGTCAGAAATCTTGTACTGACCCTGCTGGTTGTGTATCCTGTACTGGGGGTCAAGGATGCTTCTGTCCCAACGGATTTTATCTACAAGGAGGGGATTGTGTTCGACGGGATCAGTGTGGCTGTTATATCGATGGAACCATTTTACGGGTAAGTTGCTCTTGAAATTTTTATCATCGGTATCTGCTATACTTAGGCATTGATTTAAGCTGTTATGACTACATTGGATATGTTTGTGGATGAAATATACAGTAATGTTATCTTCTAATAACTTTAATTTTTGAATTTTTAAGTTTGGTATGACATGATGGTAACTGTACATTGTGGTTCAACATTTTAGAGGTGATAAACACAAATTATTCAAGGTAATGTCACAGTGATCTTGTAGGCGTGGTATGTGATCTCATAAAATTTTGAACGCTTACAGTAAGGTATAGATAAGCAAATGAATCCACCCTAATGCCATCCCCTAAAGTAGGTATCTCTTTGAACAGAACTTTATGCTTAAGTTTAGGGGATGCATTTTATTCACACTTCTTTTGAGTGCACAGTTGTATCTTTTATTGGTTTGGTTTAAGTTTTTCCCTTGGCATATAATTCTTTAAGCTCTTCATATATGTAGTTCCGATGATCAGAAATGTGCCTATTATATTGCACGATGTAAATATGCATTCCGCGAAAAAATCTCAGCTGTTTGCAACTTGCAAACTAGAAACTTTGATCATGTGTTTAAAACTTTCCATTTGCCCCCCTCCAAGGGAAAAAGGAAGAGGTCTCTCTAGTGTTTAATATTGGTTTAAGTTTTTTCTCTGTTTTAATTTATTCCCTTGAACATATTAGGATGGTGATACCTATGTAAACTCTGGCTGTACAAGGAGATGTACATGCACCAACAATCGTCTCAACTGTGATAATAACTACCGATGTAGCTCAAATGCAGCTTGCAGCGTGCGCAGCAGTGTACGACAATGTTACTGTAATTCGGGATATGAAGGTGACGGTAGAACCTGCACACACATCTACACAGATTGCAACGATGTACGGAATGCAGGTAACACCCGAAGTGATGTGTATTCTATCCGTCCTGCGGGATATGGATCATCCTTTGATGTATTCTGTAACATGGAGATCGATGGTGGGGGCTGGACGGTAAGCCATGTAATTTAGTTCCCTTTTGCAAGGTATGACCCTTAATTAATATTTTCTTATTTTTAACTACAAACATGACTCGCACAAATGTACTGACTGAACTAATGTAAATGAGCCATTTCATCAAAATCCAGTTGGTGTTTTAGTGTCTTCCAAATACTTGTTTTTTCAAAGGGGTTCTTTGTGTGAGTTGAACTGAATAACAGTTCTAAATTAGTTCCTGAATAATATTTTTTTGAATGCCACAAATTAGTTAACATCTGCAGGAAAGGCGTAGAGTGTAACATCTGCCTGTTGCCTACCTAATCTGTCCTCTTACTTAGCTTGTAGTGATAATGCCAAAAAACCAAATTTTCATGCAAGTATAATAATAACACCGGATCGGAATGCTTAATAGACTCTCCATTTATCGCTAAAAATATCTTTGTTCTAAACAAAGAATGTACTCAGATCAGCAATGCGGCCTAGCTAAGAGATATCTATGGTCAGAACTTTGAGCAGTAGCTAGAGTAGCTAGAGGGGGGCAGGGGCAGTCTCCCCCCCCTCCAAGCCTCCGAAGGCCTCTGTCGGAAATTTCTAGTCTCTGTCGGAAAGTTTTACCACCCTAATTAAAAATTATTACAACGGAAATTAGTAGCTAAAAAGTTTGGGACCATAGTTAGGGGTTTACTTCCAACACTTCTTATGTTTTTAAGCAGAATTACACATCAAAATGGTTACTGACAAGGCCTGGAAATGTCAATTAAAGCAATCTCGGAGATATTTTAATCTATTTTTACCGTTTAGATAGTATATCATTACTCCAAGATAATATTCTGTCGGAATTGTTTTGCTTTTGCCCCCTCCCTCCCCCAACAAAAATATCTAGCTACGACACTGAGTTTGAGCAAGAGGAAGGGATGTATATTTTACTGTTTCTTTAACGTTGGGTAAACGTGTAAGTTGTGATATCTCCCTCTCCATTTACATGGTAAGTGAAAAATCATCCTAAAAATGTATTGCGGAACTCCGCAGAAAAGTATATTCAATCTTTTCAATAAAACCCGCTAAAAGTGTTTTGCAGGACATTGAATTAAATGATTTTATCTTTTACTTGCGTTTCCTTTTATTATCATAAAACGTAGGTTTTTCAACGACGCACAAATGGTGCTACCGACTTTTACAGGAACTGGGCTTCTTACAAAAATGGATTTGGCAACATTCGGCAAGAATTTTGGCTTGGGAATGAAAAGCTCTATTACCTGACTCAACAAGCCACGTATGAATACCGTATAGATTTTGTGTATTCATCACGTTCATATCATAACAAGTACAGCAGGTTTCGTAAAAACAACGAGAGTAACAAATACAGGGTGACTGATGTAGGAAGTCGGAGTGGAACTAGGGGTAAGGGCAAAACTTTACTAATCTGTTTCTATTTAAAACCATTAATTTTTTTATGAAATAATGCAATTCTTTTTTTTTTATTTGCATGCTACAGACAATTTGTATTTCAAAACTACTGCAGAATATTCAAGGTCTGGCAGACACGTTACATTCGAATTTCCAAAAAGTAAAAATCAGGAAACAGCTCCGAAATTTTCCAATGTATTATGAATAAGCCAACATCGTTGAAACATATATCATCATTTTTGGTTTAGCCAATACCAAAACGAATATGTCCAACCCCAATTAAAATGAACGAGTTCCAAAATTACGCCTGCTGTTATATTGTAGGGATTGATAGTGATATACTGAAAAGTCTGAAGAAAAATTATTAAAAATTTTAATGAAGGAATGAACAAGTGGCCTACAATAGCTTATAGAAAACAATTGGTAAACATTGGATGACTCTGAGCTTCAAACACGTAGGGAAAAGACTGTGTTCTAAATAAAATAAACCTCGACATACCTTATCAGTGAAATGATAAAGTGATCCCTTTTTTCTTTTAATTGAGAATCTTTTTATGTTAAATCTAAAAAACTATGTTGTCAACTTATCGTCTATCTTTAATTTACTATATGGCTGTAGTTTCCTCCTTCACAATAAATGCGGATTTTCTGTTTGACATTATATGTTATGTGTATAAAACGGGTGCCGATGTGCTACAATTATACATAACCTCATAATATTATAGACATATCTGGCAAACAAATAAAAATCATTTGCGATTGGCTAAATCCGTATAATTCGAAGTGCACTGTTATCATTCATATTTAATGTGTTAGTCAACATTTTTCTGCTGTATATACACAATGGTGTACAAACTAGCAGAAACCCTAAACAGTACATATAAGACCTAACTGTAATTACTTGTACTTCACAACACCCTGTCTAACAAGTGTGTCTCATTGGCTTAATAACTCAATAACACATCTGTCTCTTTCCAAATGAAGGTGGGAAATTATAAAGTAAACTTTCTTTCAAAACATAACTGAACACGTCAATTCTAAACCAGTTGTTGGGTTATCAGTGTTTATTACAATGACCAAGTACTAAAAAGTAACGCAAGTTATCATTTAGTTATCATTTTGGTTATAAGTAAATATATTAACCAATGTTTGTTTAAATTGGTAAGTGTTTTCCTCATTATTCCTGATATTGTGAGAGGCCCTTCACTCCTTCATGTGTTGACTTATTTTACAGGCTATAGCCTCTATAATACTCAAAACATCGCGTTCAGTACGTACGACCGGGACAACGACGGACAAAGCTCCACAGACTGTGATGAGGGACATCGAAGTGGCTGGTGGCACGGTGGTGAATACTATAGTTATTCTTATAGCTGGTGCGATTATTACCCAGAAGGCAGCCGTCATCGAATTTGTTCTTATGCCAACCCCAACGGTGACTACAACGGTGGTAACGGAAGGAACATCTTTGATTATTTTTATTATTGCCGTATAACATATACAGAGATGAAAATACGCCGGACGTCTAAAAGGTTGCCCCCAAACCAATGTACTTTAGTTAAAATAATCGTGCCATTATTTACTGGAATGAAAATATTTGACGCTTTGTCATTTAATTACAGTCTCTCAATTTTTGAGAGGTCGTGTTCAGTATTATAACCAGTCCGGGAGATTCTCCCGTTTGGGAGAAAGCCGGAATTCTTATTCAAAATTCAAAAACTTATGCAACACATTGGAGCAAGGTTAACTACAAATTTGGAAGTGACTTTTCTGTAGCCATGACAATACACCTACCGAATATAAATTTAATAACATCACAATAGACTGAGAAATTTTGCAAAGGGGTTCCAATCTTCATTCCCCACTGACAATGTTTACAAAGAACGCGTGGAATTGTGGGTAAAATAGACAACATGGCGGCAACCGTGAGCGATTTTCCTCCCGAAAAGGGAAAAAGTAGATTCTCCCAAATGGAAAATCTCCCGCGATAATGAATAATAGTTGCTGACAACATGATGAGTATATGCAAATCGTAAACTTGACATTATTCAAATAACAAAAAAAATTATCCTAGACTAATTCTGGTAAAGTCTTGTTTTCGCTATTGGTGAGTTGTGTTAAGAAGAAGTCATCTAATGCTTAAAAAGTAACCGGGGAAATGATTGTATCTTATTGGAATAATAAATTATTAAAATGTACCTTCACTGTCTTCCATTACGTCTTGAATTCTTTGCATTACTACAGTATGAGTGAGTGTGACACGCCATATTAATAGGATGTCAGAAAAAAGTATCAGACGTTTTGCCTTCCAATGAAAGGTAGTAACAACTCCAAAACAATGGACAGTACTTAGACAGTCAAAAAGGGGAACATTTATCTTCAGAATGATAAACCCCTACAAAGGAGCTGTTATATAACAATACTACCAGACGGTGTGATGGGTCAGTACATTCGCTTACAATTAGTTTGTTAGTTTGAGTCTTATAGCAATGACACTACGCGATTTATATACTACAAAGCTGGTTTCGTTATACCAATAAGCACATCAAGCCCCTAGAAAAGGGGGCAGGTGGGGTGGCCCCCGTAGAAAATCTTTGCCCCAAAAAGTTAAATAAATCGTCGCTTAATTATATTTATTATATCTCGACCCTCTTAAAATATTTTGCCCTTTCTGGAAGCTAACTCGCCCCCTTCAGTTTTTTTTTTGTCCGGGCCGGGCCTCTTGCTCATTTCTAAACATAAATTTTGCTTTAAACGGAATCAAAGTTCATGTTTAATACTGAATCTGTAAGAACTGACCGGTTTTGTTGCCGATGTACTTATCAAATATACGTGTTCTTTGTTAGCGCAAGTTATTAAGTATGGTACTTAATGAAATAAATTTACCATACAGTAAACAGAAGGTGTTATGGTTACTAAAGACTCAGCACTCAGCCCCATCACATTCCTATTTTCGAAAAATTGCCCCATGTATGTTACTCTTCCAGTATTCAGGGTTAAAATGCAGGACTGGTGCTTATCCGAGCTTGCGTTGAAGCAACCAGCAACCCCAAGGAAATAAAGAAGAAAGAAAGTGTGAAAACGGAATGAAAAGGGAACGCTGGAAAAGGGAGTGTAAATGTTCTTATTTTATTCATTCGCATTACCATCGTGTATGGTAATATACCTCTCGTTTAAAGATACACATAAAGAGTCTTTTCTACGTACAGACACATCTTTACATGCAATGAGTGTGATGCTAAAGTAAAGAGATACATTCTTCCTGTCCCAAAATACTTCAGTCATATCGAAGGCAAATTTTTCATATACTATCAAAATTTCGCGCCCTCCGTTGATTTGCTCCGCGTACTTTCACAATTCGATTTGACATATCCTTGGTTGCAATCTTTTAAAAGCATTTTCAATGTGTTTTGACATTATCCAACGATCTAAAATTTCCAATTACAGTCTTTAAATTCTAATGTCTTTTGCACAGGGGTGTTAAGAGGAACACAACTTCAGTTGAGTATTAGAAAGGGTTTGTATTGGGAATTTTTAACCTAAAGGAGTCCGTACAAAGTTTTGAACTTATACAAAATCGCATTTGGTGTGCACTGCGCGTAACACAAAAATCATTTTGTGTTTCTTTCACAAGCAACAGTGATAATAAATAGGTGAATTGCACTAAGAAATTAGACACATTTAACGATAGCAGGTCTATTAAAATGATTTCCATCCCTATTTCTTTTTTTTCTTTTTTTTTCGTCTCCTTTCTCTTTAGTTCCTTTCCTTTGTGTTCCAAATATACTTATATTTTTATATCTTATACCGAGAGGCAAGGAAAACTAAAGTTATAAGTTGACGTATGGACTTTACCGAGAGACAAAGAAAGCTGAAGTTTTAACTTAAAGTATGGTTTATGGCCGGCAGTATTTATACAGTCTTTAAAATAGTAATTCTATCTTTGCTACCTTGAAGAGAGGAATGACGATACGGTAAGTCGCTGCAAAATGAAATTATTCAATCAATTGCAGTATTTTAAACGTCAAAAATTTTTTCATCGAAAACTGGTCCACCATATGACATTTCGGTCCTCATTTCTTTCCTTGCCCATTTTTTTATTGTGTGATCTTATTTTTTATGACCCACTAACTGGGTTTTGACCGCAAACCCCATCCATTGCCTCCCCCACTGACTCTTCACAACACACCTAGGGATTGTTTTTAATTATCTTTAAATAAACGTGATATAACATAACACTGGTAGTTGTCTTCACTCCGTACCATGACCGTCTTCATCATTTTATTTTCTTTTTTCATTCTTCTCTCCTCTACTAAACAGAACCTGACTGTCTCTTTATCTGCCCCTTCCTTCCAAAAAAGCTCACTCGTCCACATTTCACCGTTCTCCAACCCTTTGCAGAGTCACTTCCATCCTCATCCCTCTCCCAGCCTTTGTGACCCTTTACTCTATCAGGCTCTTTCGCCTTCTCTGCCCTACGCACAATCCCTAACCCTGCCTGTATCGGTACTCGTTATATAGATATACCCCACTTTATCAAGCCCATATTTTTCTCCGTGTTTACTTCTTTTTTATTCTCGTTTGTTTTCTTTTCTTTCCTTTGTTTTATTCCACCTTTTTTCCTTTTCAGTCATTGATTTTCTTATTTTTCATCCTTGCAACTTACATTCGATTTTTGTCGTAGAAAGAGGGGTGAATGAGAGCACGCTACCCTCATCTCGCTACTCTATACGGAAGTGTACAAAGCTACAGTCGTTTGTTACAGTGCATGTCAGGTGGCTGAACTACTTTCACTTTTGCGATATCAAAAGAACGTTGGCCGATTTATGTTAGTATAAGTTGTGAAGCTTTCTGACTAATTTGGCATTAACTTTTGTCTTCTTTTTATCTAGTCAGAAGGTCACTACATAATGACAAATTGTATCCCCATGTGCTTTATACAACCTGCAGAGTACGTTTAAAAAATTAGAGCTTGTGATGAAACTGATAAAACTATCTTTGCATGCACAACACACCAATTGCGTAAAATTTATACCTTTGTGCTGAGCGTTTCACACAAATTTTGCAGCAATGGGTGTCTTTCTGCTTGAACTACACATTCCCCTGCGGGAACACAGTCCACCAACGGCGTATTGATAACAAGGGTAGCTAAGTGCTGAGTACTGCGTACAAACTCCGCATTGTGGAATGCCTATCTACGAGGGCAGTTCACTTGCTGCGCAATATGTATACTCCTGCGGACGCAGCGCACCTCTTAATGTTCCTACCATTGTGCAACTATAAATCTAACGGTGCATTAAACATACTGCTTGAGAAATTATTTGTGCTTTTAAACTTGCCAGTTTTTTGCATGAATTAGCATGGTTCTATAACAACGAGGATGTTACGTGATTTTAAAGTGACACAAAATAAATCCAGAAACTGACAATCGACGCCTCAAATTCAAACCAACCATTTAAAACAACTTATTTTGCGATAGTCACGTTATTGCACAAGAATCCCAAACGTGACTTCTAACTCGTTACTGTTAAAACTATATAGACTATGTGCAAAGAACAATATGTACAACAACATGTTTACAATAACAAGAACAAACGGATAGTGTATAACGTTTGTACTGTTAAGATAACGTTTGTAAGGTAAACACAAAGATCAGTTGAGAAAGTATATTCAAAATCCAATTTGTAGGTTATGGTCTGCGTACCTTTTTGTCAGAACAAAAGTTATAACAGGCTAAAACTGTTTGAGATTCACTACGCTATAGAGTCATGTAGATAGACTAATTTTTCAAATCTGTAAACATGCAATTTGTGTCATTTGTAGAAACCACGCAATTTTATTTGACAATGGAATTTTGAGTAAGGTATATCTCTCACAGGTTAAAACAAATTTTCCTGGGAATAGGTACAAAAACGCTCCATAAGAAAGGGTACATCATAGCTATTAGCACACTTTTGAAGCGACAATTTATCGTTCAAAGTTGTGAAAATTTGTTATCAAGGATCATATTGTAAAAGTAATACTCTTTCCCACTGATGGTGTCTAGACGAAAGAACAGTGTACTGTTCATGCTGCTGAGAAAAAAAAATATTACTTTTGTAAGGCGTTTCCTACCAAATGACATCCCTTGTTCCTAACATTGCTTATGCTTTCTATTATCAATTGTTTATATAAAGCACCTCTTCTGTACCGATGGTACTACAATATAATTCAGAATAAAAAATCACACCTTATTGGAATAATTTCCTAGAACTCATTGACATATGTCTGTTTTTATTTTTTATGATCGTTATTGCCCAGTATATCAACGAAATCAGTTTTCTTTAGAAGTGTGTCTTGATGATGGAAGCGCATATTGTCCATGATTTTGAAAGAAATAGCCTTCTTTGTTACTTATCGCTTTACATACTTTAGCGCATTTCTTTGACCTTTTCCTTTGTGCCCAATATTTTCCATCACGTTAATAAATATATATATATATTTCAATGAACCTTAGAATGCCTGTATCTGGTACTCTGTCACTAGTAGTGTGTACATGAGAGGAGAATTTACAATTCAAATTGGTCTAAGCGTTGCGCTCCTTCTAATTTAGTTTTTCGCTTTAGTTTGAAAAATCGATTACCTTAAAACAGTTAGTCCATCACTTTGTATTTTACTTATAGCGTTTGTATGGCAGAAGGGTACACTAGCCACCATGTCCGCGAATGTGCGTTCATTTCGAGTATTAAGTTCAAAACCTTCGATGACTTTGCTTCATGTTAGTTTTATTAAGCCCATTTCTGCATTTTTTAATAAAGTTCAGTTACCATCTACTTTCTATTTTTTTTAATTGAGATGTACACCATATATCTGTTCTTTTTGTCAATCGGAAGGTCAGGAATCCTGACTAAACACATCCCAACACTTTGCCAAATTTATGATACACTTCAAATTTCAAGTTAAAGGAAATTGCAAACTTTTAGTTAGGGGTTACCAGTTGTAATTACTTTATGACAACCAATCTCGCATATAACTTCTTAAATGTAAATTTAAAGCCAACATTTGCAATGAATATTTTCAGAAAAGCTTCCCAATCATCAGCAGTAATTTTGCCGTAGAACTGTATATTGTAAGGACTTTACGGATAGGGCATCGTTCGCGCAGACATCATATAGTAGGTCGCACCCACTCTCCGTCTGCTTGACGTGTGTAATATTCCCAACAGACCAGCAGAGACTTCGGTCTCGAATATGCTTTGCAGTGGCTACAACGTTGTTAGAAATCCAGTATTGTCTTTATTATAAGTATTTGAAATGCCTCAGTCATCCTCTCTAACATCCTCTCTTAGTCATCCTCTCTCACAAAGTACACTGTTCGAGAGTAATGTTGACTATATAAACTCAGTGTACGGTAGTTGGTCACAGGCAGAGTTACGTCACCGACGTACTGAACGTAGTAAGTACATATTTCTGTCAACGGCAAAATTCAGTACCAAAGGTGCGATTATCTTGTAGGACGTAGAGTAATCATCTGAAAGATGACAGGCAGCTACTGGATTTAATTCAAAGCGTTTTGTAATAGGTATTTTCAAAGGATACTGTAACTAATGTTGACTCTCCGAAAGGTTGTGTAATGTTGCCAGTCCTTTCTCACTCTGTATACATCTAACTGCAAAAGCTCTCAAACAAATAAACTTATCGTAAAATTTGCAGACGGCACATGCTTCATAGATCCTATTGGTAAGGATGGTGGTGAGGAAGAGTACAAGAGTAAGATATCAACTTTTAGGAAATAGAATTATGAGGACAAACTAATGTTGAACGTTTTGAAAACAAAAGAACTTATCGTCTAACTTCCGGGTGAGCTCTAGAGTAACCGTAGCCCACCAGCAGGCATCGAATTAAATGATGAACAGTTGAGCAAATCCCGTCCTACAAGTACCTGGGATGAGGATAACAAATAAGCTTACTGTTATTCGCACCTAATCACATCTCTTTCAAAAGCAAATCAGCGGATGTTTCTTTTACAGAAGCTCAGTACGTTCAGATGGGACTCCATCCTTATTTCCCTTATTTTCGATTTACAAATCGACAAATGAGACCATAGTCACTTTTTGTTTATCCGCCTGGGATAGTACTACAGACACTTATGACATGAAAAACTCAATAGGGTCATTATGAAAGCAAGGACAGTGTTTCAGTCACAGGTACTATGTTCAGTTGAAAAATTGTTCAAAAGATTAAAAGGTAAAAATACTAAATATTTAACAATACATTCTAATCATCCTCTGAGTCATACAGTAGAATTCAATAGACGTACGGGAAGATAGATTATCATCAACTGTAAGACAGAAAGATTCAGAAATTTCATTTAACCAAATGCCTTATTAATTCTTACCAACAGTTTCCAAAGGAATTAGGGGAAAGTATGTCACGTTGTCATAAGCAGCTAGCCTTAGGGGCACGGCGGACACTTGCCTCCCCCCCCCCCCCCCAAGTTTACAACGCATGGTCGTCGATTTTTCAAAAATAAATAAATAATTCATGTAATTCGAGATGGGTTAGGTCCTTCCTTTTCCTTGACTCGGTTTAAAATTGAAGAAGTGAATAACTTTCCAATGCAATTGGAAGGTTTAACATTATTAAAGTGCTCTCAAAACGACATCTTTTCGGCGCTCTTCGCTCCCGTTTTCTGAGTTGCTTGTTTGCTACTATATGTACCTCAGACATCACAAATGGACCTACCATTAGTGCGAGCTAAGGTAATTAAAACAAATGATCATGCTGTGATATTTGTTATCTGTTTAGCTGAGGCATCATAATGTCATTTACAGAGTGTAACGCTAATGCTGCAGTTAAATGTCCATAATATTGCAGCCACCGCAGAGCTTTCGGGGTCATTAGATACACAACCCATTAGAAGTGTTGATTATCATCGACGACCACAAGCAGTTTTGCCCGGGTGTCAACTGACCAGCTTAGCATAGTTATCTGTCTACAAAAACTTTGTAACGGACATGTAGCCTAAACGTATTGTGTTTCCCATAGAAGGAGAGGTTTCCCTTCCCTTGTCTAAATTGACAGCGCAGTTGGCCCACGAGCGGTCTTATGACTGTCAAATGACATGTTGTAAGCAAAAGGTTCTCCACCTCTGTGCTAAAGTATGCCGTTTCAGTTGATTTAAAATAAAGACACCAAACAGTCAATCTGAGCTCAGTGTAGTGAGACTTTTGGCCTAGCTATTTGTATATAGGATGAGGCGTGGTTCTGAGTTAGGGGAATCCCCCCTTTAAAAAATTCGTTTTGGAAAGGTACTGAGATCCAAAATAGTGCTTTATTTTATCGTTTCCAAGTGTCTTTAGTGATAGAAATTTCGTTACTTTAAGAAAATAATCCAGAAAACCAACTTTTTATGGCTTTTTGGCAGAGCTGAGACATATTGTGACACAATGAAAGAAACACCAAAATATTCAAAGGTGGAGTTCATTTTATACAAATGGATCAACCCGTTTTGCCCATTTCATCTGCCTCTTACTTCCCCTATGGAGTAGCGATCGGCTGATAGGTTTGTGTTTTTATTTTTAATTTAGTCAGCTCATGACTGACTGCCTGAAATGTTTTTTGAAGAGTTCTTGAAAACTACGTGGGGCATCTTTGTAATATATAATAATAGCCATGCTCCTATTGAATTATCCGGAGCTGACCACTAATATTGTTGGGAGGGTGGGGGGGGGGGTCTTCCGAACCTCCCTGAATACGGACGTGAGTTTGCCCCCTCAAACAATTTCTTAAAGCCGCCCATGCGTGTTGTAAATTCTTTCAGCTTTGTTGTCTTTGTTTTATGCTTTCCTTGTTTCGTTTTTGACTACAGGTTTTTTGTATGTGCTTCTAGTGCTTTCAATAGGTTTTATGGGGTGACATGGTTCTAAGTTCCTTGCATGGTCTATAAAGGTTCTTACACTTTGAACGTTTCCAGGCAATCTAGATTTAAATGGTAAATTTCAAAGAAAAACCTCTTATTTCAAAATCACCAGTCTCCCATCATGATGCTAATAATTGAGTTTGGGTGAATGAGGACTAAAGCAAGTGATTGCATTCCTTTGTTTGTAGCTTGTTGGCTAACGCAAAAACTTGAATTTGAAATAGTTATTGTAATATCAGCTTCCAGGATTATTTTTTAATCACGCCGTCGCAACTGCCAAGTATTGAGAAACGATTTCCTGGATAGACAAAACCTTTTCCTTGTCATATGTCTTCAAAGGTGTTTATTTTGTAAACAATCAAGTACACAAGTAGACTGTCTTTAAAAGCTATGCTTTGTACACTAAAGAGGGAAATAACCGTTTATTTAAGGGGATAAACTGCAGAAAGTATCAAATACAGGAGTCTTTGCTTTTAAGTCAACAGACATTTTTCGTTTGCCATAAAATGTATATACGTGATAGCTGCATCATTCAGATGAACATGCAGAGATGAAGATGAAGATAGCAGAGAAACGTCACGCATACGAATTGATGAAATAAACACTGCTACAAAAAAGATATAGTATCTAGAGTTTTTCCTAAATTCGTCCTAAGATTTCACTTTTGCATACAACGCATTTTCACATAACACGGTGTGTAACTTGGAAAGATCAGAACCGCTCCTTGTCCTCTTCATGATAATTACAAGTTCCAATTTCAAAATGTATTTTTAAATTCCATGTTTAGTCACCGTTTTCATGACATATGTCTGTTTCCTTTGGGATTCATGTCTAGAATGCCAGAGAGAGTGACACTTTTGCCAATAAGCCCTGACTATATGTCGCACGTGCGGCAAGTAGTAAGTCCGTGCATCCTGACTACTTGACGCACGTGCGACAAGGAGTCTGCCCTTGTCTGAGAAAATACCATTTTTACCAACAATCCCCGACTACTCGTCGCACCTGCCACAAGTAGTCAGTCTGTTTACAATGAAATAGCATATATAGGCAACGATAACGTAGTCGGAAACAGACAAGATAGTTGCAGATCTCCCACAACTAAAACCCCAATGTTTTATTAGAGTTTACTTTCAAAGCCGCGCGTTTAAGTGAAAGGTGTTGGTTGTGTTAAAACTAGTTGTGACAGATGTATTTTTAGCCATAACTGGATTCGCCCTTTGTTTATAATCAATGCCAATGATGGATAAAGAAATCACATCTGGCGTATGCTGTTCAAACGTGAACCAAACTAATTCAAAACGGCACTAAACCAAAATATGGTCAAATATTTGACTAGATTTGGTTTATTTTAAACAAAAAATTGTTAGTTTTGAAACCACACTAGTTAAAAAACCTTATGCATTTTTTGCTAAAGGGCACATTTGATCCGTTTTTGGTTTAATTTGAACCGGACGCTTTTAGATTGTACAATCTCTACAATGAAGGTTTCTCTGTGAAAGTTTTTTTTTTTCCTTAAATCACTCTTTCGTTATTGCAGAGTATAACGTATGTAATTACTCCACCTTTTATGAAGCCTTTAAAAGTAGCCGAGGTATGCAGAATTATTTTTCGGCCTATTAAAAGTTTCCCGTAAGCTTTGCTAAGACTTTGATGCCAAGAAAACCTCTCGCTTAGAACGTATCACGTGAAGATTTTTTCAAATCCAGGTAGATGAACTCGGTAGCAAAAACGTTCATGGTGACTCTCAGTTATGGGTGTTTTTTATGAAATACGCCGGAATGATTTTATTTTCACATCTACTTATGGCAGTAGGGCAGATTTTTTGTAAAGATTGAGTACCCATGGCACATCCAATTTCTAACAAAACTAGTTTTTCAACTCGATCAATTACTTTGAATCATAAGTTATATCAAAGTGCAAACGGGAAAGTGATGCCGGCTGTATTCCGTTATTACTTTGCCTTTTCAAAAGGCTTTTGGTATGCACGTGGTATCTGCTTTTGGAGGCTATTCGTATCCAAGAATGCCACCTGGAATCAGGGCCGTAGCTAGGGTCATATGTTTTTTTTGGGGGGGGGGGTGGTGTAAAGGTCCCAAATTCCGACTGGATGGATGTTTTTCCAACTGAATGGTGGCGCGTAAATTGCACCATTTTTTATGCGCCCATCGTTTGTATACAGCAGTTGGGACTCTTCCTTTGTCACTATATAAAAGTGCCGTCCTGGGGGAGCGGTCTAAGGAAAGGGGTGTCCCCCTCACAAATTTCACGGTTTTGCCAAGATTCTTCAATAAAAACCCAATTTTTTTTTCAACTTTGCTTAATGAAAAGAAAAACATTAATTTTTTTCAATAAAACCCCAAATTTTTCGACGCCCTTCTCGCGCCTTATGTTTCGACTTTCGATATATATATATATATATATATATATATATATATATATATATATATATATATATATATATATATATATATATATATATATATATATATATATATATATATATATATAGGGCCTCCTGGTAGCTCTGGATCAATTATATAAAATGGGGGCAATGACATAACGCTTATATACTCCAATGCTAAAATAAAAAAACCTGCATGCAGGCTCAGCCATGGGTGGTGCTTTGATTTGCCGACAATGGGCGAAGCACCCTGACTGGGGCCAGCCACTCTAAGTCCCGACAGATGCAATGGGTTGCCGAACTCGAAATATAAGGCGCGAGAAGCCTTTGGGGTTATACTGAAAAAATTTTTTTTACATTTTTCTTTTCATTAACGAAAGTTGAAAAAGTTTGGGTTTTTATTGAAGAATCTGGGCAAAATCGTGAAATTTGTTCGGGCGACTGCATGGTCGTCTTCGGGGATTACATTCCTCATCTTACCAATTAAGGCTCCCCTACGAAACTGAAAAACCTTTTTCTTTCAAAATATGTTTGCCACGATGGTGAAGCTGAAGAAAGAATCTTCCAAAACTTAGGTTGCCGAAGTCGAAATATAAGGCGCGAGAAGGGCGTCGAAAATTTGGGGTTTTATTGAAAAAAATTAATGTTTTTCTTTTCATTAAGCAAAGTTGAAAAAAAAGTTGGGTTTTTATTGAAGAATCTTGGCAAAACCGTAAAATTTGTGAGGGCGACTGCATGGTCGCCTTCGGGGATTATATTCTTTATCTTACCCATTAAGGCTCCTAGACGAAAGTGAAAAATTTTTTTCTCACAAAATATGTTTGCCACAATGGTGAGGCTGAAGAAAGAATGTTCCAAAATAGGAAAAAGAGGAAAGAACTTCTCAACGATACACTTTCGTGATTCTCTAGAATCACGCCTACACGGAAGAACAATATATGTGGAAACGTTGAATAAATCCAATATGTTTGAAACGGGGGGCGTTACCACTAGACAGAGCTATAGATGAAGGCGCGCGTAGCGCGCGAAATTTTTTTGAAGTTATAGAAAGAATCATTACAGAACTTACTGGCTAAAGCCCCCTAGCCCCCCTAGAACTGTGCCTGGTATAATCACCTTAATAATGTTCATGAGATTGATTGCAAATCGTGACGCATACGCGCAAAGCGCGCCGAAATTTTCATTAAATAAGATTTCCATGACAAAACCTGCATTCAGAATCCGCATCGAGATGCTTTCAATTGCCCAACAAACCAACATGCCACTCAAAAAGCCAGTCTTTTACCTGGTAATATGAAAACAGCTTTCAAATTCTGCTGTTGTAATAAGAACAATACTGAGGTGAGGTTTGAAGCGCGCAAAATATTTGATGTTTGAGAAGAATTTGCGAAAAAAGGACAGTTTCGATTCGATTTTACGTGAGAAAAATAACGTTTGGTATTACTCTCATTCGATCTAGTTGGAAAATATATACAAAGTTGACATAGGCGCAGTCGGAAAAATGTGCTAGACCAAGATATCAGAAATTCCAACTGGTGTTTCAGATTTTCCGACTATCGTCGCTCTGACGAACTTTGGGGGGGGGGGGGGGTGAGACACAACCCCCGGTCGCGACAGCCCTGCCTGGAATGTTGCTAGTAATATCTCTTGAGGCATGAGGTAGCTTCTAAAATCTCTAGAATTTGGTTGTGTTTTTTACGGGGCTCAGTTATGTGCGAAGAAAGTAAAAGATAGTCAACGAATTCCGATATTTTTAAGTAGGTATCGGTCATCCTGCAAAGTTTGACTTAGTCGGTGGTGTTTCGTGGATTTTTGGTAACACGTAAATGACCTAGATGTGGATTTCGTGATTCTGTGGGTTAAAGAGTTCGAACTTTGTTTAGTCAATTTCATCTTTGTGGTAATATATTTTGAAGTGTAGAATAAACTCTTTTCATAGGTTTCCTTTAAAGTTTGGTTTTTTATCATTCAAAAACAGTTCATAGTGCTATCATTCAAAAACCGTTCATAGTGGACTTAGGTGGCAGGTCGGAAGAGATGATTCTTTTTTCAACGATAGTTTCGAAACGATGAAAACTATTTCCAATAATTTTAAGGAACATGCCCATCTTTGTTACCAATCTCTTGTAAAGGTTTGACGTCTTTGTCTTATTATCTTCCTGATGATTAGCATCATTCATTACATCAAGAAAATCAATACTTTGTTGTATATAACAGTGTCTGCAGCAGATACGCTTTTGCTAGTTATGGTGTCGAGACCACGTGAAATTTTTCTGTCCATGTTACTGAAAGAATTACGTTTCTGTTGTTAACTCTTAATATTCCCTCATTATCTCTAATACCGAGTTTACGCATCAAGTTACTTTTTCACATGTTTTTAAAATGTCGTTTAAGTAATGGTGTAAAGACACTATATCATTCCTCACTCACAATCCGAACTATGTAGGATGTCACTAGTTTGAACTTAAAGACTTCAATGAACTCAAAACACAATATGCTGTTATCAGACCAAGGTTCGATGTATAGGATTTGTTGGAAAACCTTTTATATAATTCAAACACGAACTTAATGTTCATTAAAATATGATGAGTTTTATGTCATTAGGCTGCACGAGGTAACTTTTGCTTGTATCTTAAATAATTTTGCATTCAATAATCACCAAAGGACACCAATTATTTTTATCTTACTCCACTTATTTTCCAATCATATTGAAGGTTTAGGATACTTACGTAGCTACATATTTACACTCTTCTCCATTTAAAACTCAATAAATATGGTGAAAATCCAAGAGAAATTGAACATTTTGTAAATGTTTTCGTACCTCTGTAGAAATGTCCCATGTACTTATAAACAAGTTTACATTAATTCAACGGAATCTCTCTAGCAAATGACCCAAAGTCGTTTTATTTTCTAGCATGCTACTTTGAATTTTCTTAGCTGGTGATTTTTTATTCCTGTGGGAAGTAATTCTTTCAGATATTAAAAAGAATGTTAAAGATTCCCCCCCCCCCCCACCCCCCCCCCCCCCCACCCCCCCCCCCCCCCACCCCCCCCCCCCCCCACCCCCCCCCCCCCCCACCCCCCCCCCCCCCCACCCCCCCCCCCCCCCACCCCCCCCCCCCCCCACCCCCCCCCCCCCCCACCCCCCCCCCCCCCCACCCCCCCCCCCCCGCCCCCCCCCCCCCACCCACCCCCCCCCCCCCCCACCCCCCCCCCCCCCCACCCCCCCCCACACACACCCCCCCCCCAACACCCCCACACCCCCCCCCCCCCCCCCCCCGCCCCCCCACCCCCGCCCCACCCCACCCCCCCCCCCCCCCGGACCCCCCCCGCCACCCCCACCCCCCCACCCCCCCACCCCCACCCCCCCCCACCCCCACTCCCCACCACCCCCCCCCCCCCCGCCACGGCCCCCCCCCCCCCCCGCACCCCCCCCATCCCCCCCCCTCGCCCCCCCCCCCCCGCCCCCCCCCCCCCCAACCCCCCCCCCCCCCCCCCCCCCCCCCCCCCCACCCCCATTTTACACTCAAGTCCTATCTTGGGAGTTGTTTATCGATCGTAGGTGCTTCCTTTGTGTGTTTCCGTTTGTACTCGAGACGGCACCGTGCGCCTGTTTTTTGTTTGTATTGTTTGTTTGGTTAAACATATAGCACACTAAATGTATCCACATTCAGTTGCTACCTAAATGTAAGATAGGAGGTGTTTCTACGTCATGAAATTCCTCCTTGACGCTCGAAAGCCTAATTCTTTTGACTGTACATAGTAAAAAGGTAACTTCGTGACATTAAATTTGTAGATGGTCTATTTTTTCAAACTTAAAATTTTGATAAATTTCACACTTAAATATTTGATAGAAAGGTGGATTGATAATTAAATTGATACTTCTACCTCTGTAAGAAAAGACATTGACTTTTTGACAGTTTGTCTCAAGGAATGTAATTTACTCACACTTAGAAAAAATCTGTAAATATTTTGTAGGTAAACAGTAAGGTAAAATTGCAACCACGAAACGTACATCTGAAATTGGGTTTTTAAGTTGCGTTATTCAGCCTCAGTCAACACAAAGCTTTGCTAGACCTGTATATTCTTGCTTTGAAACTTTTTAACATAAACTTTTCGTAATATTCTGATGACATTGGGCAAGATCATTTAAACTCGGCTATTAACATGGTCTTGTTTTTCTAGTCGTTAAATGACCACTTTCAGCAAGCCAAACGTATTTACTAAACGTTATACCATCTACCATTCGAAATAATTAAATGGTGTTTTACGCTCTCGGTTTAATTAATGGCGTTTAAAATGGAATGAATTTTATATCAATAATTTATTTTGTTGAATGAATTCACCTTTTAACTTCTCTTTCAATCTAGAAAAAAAATATTACGTCAAACAGATCTTACAAAGAGACCCATAATCTAATAGATTTTCTAGATATACCAGTTTACCGACTTATTAAACAACTTTTTTTTTGTCTGTAGAGGTATACAAAATGCAACCTTCTTTAAATTTTTTACTAAGTAACTAATTTACTTTATCAGTTTTCTTTATTTATCTAACTCTCTTGTTGTGATCATTAAGTCTTAACAGGACCAATTTAAAGCATGCTATACTCTTCGTATTTATATTTTTTCTTCCGCCCTTTTGGTTTAAGATCATTTCGTTAAAATTTTTCCTTAGCAACTAAAAGGTAAGTTTCCGACTATTTTAGTTATGTAGTGAAGAAGGTTTTAATGTCTAAATTCTGATTTCTTACTTTTAAATTATTAATATTGCCTAAGTTATAAGGAAGAGATTTAAGAATTAAATAGACGTCTAATTCATGAAAAAATGAAAACAAAAAAGAAAACATTAAGAACTTACCTTCAAGACAGTTGACTCCGATTATTAATATTAGTACAAGGAAGGCACTAAATAAATGCCGATGTTATGATGAAACGATAAAATCACCTGCAATAAACGTGTTCTTATAATATGTGCCACATTTTTTGTCAGGCAGTATGAGTGTGTTTGCAGTAAGTTTACGATGTTGGTGACATTGATTATGACGACTCATCCGAAAGCTAGGTTAAAATTACTTCCTATTAATAAGTTTCCTTCCCATGGATTTACGAAAAGAGTTTGAATATTTTAAATATTAATAATACTGAAGAAGTCTGATGTTATAGGGGAAGAGAAAGTACCGTTTAAGAAAGGCGGGGGGGGGGGTTGGGACATGTTTTTACTTTCATCACTGAAAATGTTCTTTTTCTCCGTCCCTTTTAATATACTATCCCATTATTTATATGTTCATAGTGTTATGATGATTTCCGGCTAATGTCATATTTTTATTTTGATTTGCCCTTTAAGAAGCGATCTAGGAAGAGGGTTGCCACACACTTAGTACAGAATTAAATGGCACGACCGACCTATAACAATCACACTTCCTTTTCATTTAAGAGGTTGGATAACTGAATATTGTGTTTTGAGTTCATTGAAGTCTTTAAGTTCAAACTAGTGACATCCTACATAGTTCGGATTGTGAGTAAGGAATGATATAGTGTCTTTACACCATTACTTAACCGACATTTTAAAAACATGTGAAAAGTAACTTTTTGCGTAAACTCGGTATTAGAGATTATGAAGGAATATTAAGAGTTAACAACAGAAACGTAATTCTTTCAGTAACACGGACAGAAAAACTTCACGTGGTCTCGACACCATAACTAGCAAAAGCGTATCTGCTGCAGACACTGTTAGATACAACAAAGTATTGATCTTCTTGATGTTATGAATGATGCTAATCATCAGGAAGATAATAAGACAAAGACGCCAAACCTTTACAAGAGATTGGTAACAAAGATGGGTATGTTCCTTAAAGTTATTGGAAATAGTTTTCATTGTCTCGAAACTATCGTTGAAAAGAGAAGCATCTCTTCTGACCTGCCACCTAAGTCCACTATGAACGGTTTTTGAATGATAAAAAAAACCAAACTTTAAAGGAAACCTGTGAAAATAGTTTATTCTACACTTCAAAATATATTAAACAAAGATGAAATTGACTAAACAAAGTTCGAAGTCTTTAACCCACAGAATCACAAAATCCAAATCTAGGTCATTTACGTGCTACCAAAAATCCACGAAACACCGCCGACTAAGTCGAATTTTGCAGGCAGACCGATACCTACTTAAAAATATCGGAATTCGTTGACTATCTTCTACTTTCTTCGTACGTAACTGAGCCCCGTAAAAAACACAACCAAATCCTAGAGATTTTAGAAGCTACCTCATGCCTCAAGAGATATTACTAGCAACATTCCAGGTGGCGTTCTTGGATACGAATGGCCTCCAAAAGCAGATACTACGTGCATACCAAAAGGCTTTTTAAAAGGCAAAGGAATAACGGAATACAGCTGGAATCACTTTCCCCTTTGCACTTTGATATAACTTATGATTCAAAGTAATTGATCGAGTTCAAAAACTAATTTTGCTAAAAATTGGATGTGCCATGGGTACTCAATCTTTACAAAAAATCTGCCCTGCTGCCATAAGTAGATGTGAAAATAAAATCATCCCGGCGTGTTTCATGAAAAGCACCCATAATTGAAAGTCACCATGAAAGTTTTTGCTACCGAGTTCATCTACCTGGATTTGAAAAACTCTACACGTGATACGTTCTAAGCGAGAGGTTTTCTTGTCATCAAAGTCTTAGCAAAGCTTACGGGAAACTTTTAATAGGCCGAAAAATAATTCTGCATACCCTGGCTACTTTCAAAGGCTTCATAAAAGGTGGAGTAATTACATACGTTACACTCTGCAATAACGAAAGAGTGATTTAAGGAAAAAAACTTTCACAGAGAAACCTTCATTGTAGAGATTGTACAATCTAAAAACGTACAAATCTACAAATTAAACCAAAAACGGATCGAACGTGCCCTTTAGCAAATAATGCATAAGATATTTGACTAATGTGGGTTCAAAACTAACCATTTTTTGTTTAAAATGAACCAAATCTAGTCAAATATTTGACCATATTTTGGTTTAGTGCCCTTTTGAATGAGTTTGGTTCACATTTGAACCGGGCGTCTCTGAGCATACGCCAGAAGTGATTTCTTTATCCACCATTGGCATTGATTATAAACATAGAGCGAATCTAGTTGTGGCTAAAAATACATCAGTGTCAAAACTAGTTTTAACACAACCAACACCTTTCACTTAAATGCTCGGCTTTGAAAGTGAACTCTAATAAAACGTTGGAGTTTTAGTTGTGGGAGATCTGTAACTATCCTGTCTGCTTCCGACTACCTTATCGTTGCCTAAAAAAGGTGACAATATCCCAAAGATTTACTTGAAAAGTAAAATTTTTCCGGGATCCAAGGGTCGGACAAAACAGGAAAAGGAAAAGGACACCTACTTTCGTGACCGGACAATTCCCACCCGGACAATTGCCAACCCGGACAATTCCCACCCGGATAATTCCCACCTAGGACAATTCCCATCCAGGACAATCCCCACCTTCACAATTCCACATACTGAATGGCTCCCAGCCAAGGCAATTGCCCCGAACAATGCCCAGGACAATCCCCCCAATAAAATTGCACTAGACTGTGTGACCTAAAGTGCAGGCTGAAGGTTATTTAGGATATAAGTCTAGCAAGAGTGGTTTGAACTGCTTTTAATATCAAATTTTGTTGTTTCACTCTTTAATGTTATATCTGAAATAGGGCAAAATTATATAACATTTTGACAGAAATTAAAAATGACAAACAAATATACCTTAAATACCCTCAAAAAGGATTAAGTAAAGACACTCTTTAAAATGTTGGATTGCTTTGCCTAACTCAGGCGCGCACGCAGAAGACTGATTGGGTTCTATTGTTCAGACAAACCCTTCCATTTTAAAACGAACCACATTTCGAACTACATGGGTGGTTCGTTTTATATTTTCCCTATCCTTAGCAGTACTGTCTGCAAATGTAAAATAGGCTTATACCATATGGACATTTGTTCTTGTTTTATCATAGTAAGTATAATTACGCCATACTGAGTACCAAAATCGCTCTCTTCGTACGCGATATTATTGACCTGGGTTCTTTCGATGTAGAAAGTTACGTTATACTTCTGTACATTTGCTCTTCTTGTACACCTAGGCTTATGAAGGTCGTAGCCTGCAGGGTCACTGGGGAGGCTGCCTCCTGAATTTTTACACCCTGATGAAAGTGGTTTACTTGTAAAGTGATGAAAAATTGTTATTTGAAAGTCTTCAGAACGTGGGAAATCACATAGGCCTATAAGGTATTTTTTCCTGAATTTTACCTCCATCACAGACAGACTCTTGTGTACGGTCCCGTCCTTACGAATGACTAACCCTACTTCAAAAGATTGGATCGACCAGACTGATAATGGACGTTGATGCTCAAACTACATGATGCACTGGATAGTGCAAACACCTGTATTCAGGCTAAAAACTTGTAGCCGTGTCTCCCAACCTGGAAGAAAATTATAATCAGGGCTAATAAGCGTATTTGGGTTGACTATCAGGGGCGTCACTACCGGGGTGTGGGAGTGCTTAACCCCCAATAAATTAGCAAAGTTCGATCTGTCGGAAAAATTTTGAGGTCCCTCGGGGAAAAAAAATTGACACTTTCTTTTGCAATTTATTTTATTATTTTACGAGCGCAAGGTCTTACTTAATGTGAGTTATTGTGTGATGGATATATTCCTTTGGATACATTTAACCAGAGAGGGGTAACCCCTTGCAGATATAACTGTGTTGGGGAACTGTTTCGTTTGTCGTGAAATTATTATATATATTTAGGAAATTTACCCCAACCGAGGGTTGTATGTCAGTGATCCCTACTACACACACTATTCGAGAAGCCATTGCTTTTGACGAAATCCAGACTGTCGGGAAAATAGTAATATAGTATTTAGTTAATTGCATAACTGTCTGCCATGAAATTGTCACCGTGTCCGACACTGTAGTATAAAAGTCATTTGGAATGTGAGTCAACTCAACCTTACTGATCGTAGGGGATAGGTTGTAGGTATTCGTGGTCAGTTGCATTGGGTAGCAGTCTGTTTGCAGGTTACCCAAGCAACTCAATGTCGGCATTGATATCAGTCTATCTACTTTTCATCAATCACAAGGGCGAGCACGTTCACTTTCTGCAACCGTGATCTGATTTCGCAAACCCTCCTTTGTTGACCAGTTCATAAAAAATGGGGGGGGGCAGTTGGGTCGATGACAGTTGCAAATACCACTACTTTACTCAACTGCGACGCGAACCCCCTCCCCCTACTCGACTCAACTATGATTATCAAACAGTTTGATATGAAAAGGGACCAAAAGTCGGGTAGAAAACAAAATTTGTAACACACTTGACCGACCCATCTGCCACGCGACTGGTTTCCGCCGTCCGGTTATAGTCGGGTCGATGCAGTGTGGGTTGGCTTTCTACTTAATCAAACCGTGAAGTCGGAGCACTTTCGTGTTTGCCGTAAACACCTGAAAGTGCGTACACTTTGTATTGCGGTTTGTGAAGGAGGCTCGCTCTCCTATACTCCTTTTGTAGATGCAATGCCTAAAAACGTTTGTAAAATCCCTTAAAATCCTATTTTTTCAGCACGCTCTCGCGCATCCTTCATCCGCTAATTTATTGTCCAATTAATAATTCAAGTAAGACGGAACGTGCGTTGGATTATTGCAAAACTCCGTGCAACCTCCGTGATTGCTCGTCCTAGCTACCAACTCTCAAATTTGCTGCATCACTAAAGAAATGTAATGGAATGGCTATTATGAAACAAAAGCGCTTAATGCACTTTTTAGGTCTGTCTAGTGCGTATTTTGTGCAATTTGTAGATAGGTAATTGCTTTGTAAAATGAAGACGAACATTACTAATGTCCTCAAAAGTGTTATTTTCCGGCGCATTTATATGTACTCTTGTATGTATTAAGGCTTGCCATACAAAAAAAGTGAGTACAGTTATTGCAAAACTCTGTGCAAACTCCATGACCCTCTCCACTGTATGACCCTGCCCACCGTAGGAACTCTATGACCCTCCCCAGCACCAATCCCGCTACAGCTTGAAGAAGTCGGCCAGCGATTGGTCCGAATTCTGCTGTTTTGATAAAGATTTAGACAAATTGTTATTGTATGGCCTGTTTAGTGGGTACTCGATGTCTTTTGTAGACAGCAAAATACTTTATTCTAGTGCCAGCAATCGTGCTAATACTCCAGAGCTTCGGGGGACTTCGCCATCTGGACCTCCACAGAATGACCAGGACCGTCGAGACCGGGGTGGGGTGTGTGACCCCCAAACTTCGTCAGAGCGACGATAGTCGGAAAATCTGAATACCAGTTGGAATTTTTGATATCTCAGGGTAGCACACTTTTCCGACTGAGCCTATGTCAACTTTGTATATATTTTCCAAATAGATCAAGTGGGAATAGTACCCAACGTTATTTTCCTCACGTAAAATCGAATCACCACTGTCCTTTTCCACGGAATATTTGAGTATGTATGTGTGTGATGGATCTATTATAATCATTTTCTATCACAAATCTTTCTCAAACTATCAGAATTTTCCCAAAACAATTGCAACTATCAAAATTTTCCCCACACTTCAAACCTTACCACAATGTTGTTCTCATTATCAATGTCTTCCAATAATAACTCCCGGAGAAGCACAGCAGCGGAAGTTGCAAGCTGTTTGCGAATTACTAGGTAAAAGACTGGCGCTTTTTGAGTGGCATACAGGTTTGTTGGGCAATTGAAAGTGTCTCGATGCAGATTCTGAATGCAGGTTTTGTCATGGAAATCTTATTTAATGAAAAATTTCGGCCCGCTTAGCGCGCATGCGTCACTTCTTGCACTCATGCCATGACCAGTATTAAGATAAATATACCAGGCGTGTTTCTACGAGGGGCTGGGGTTTCCTAGCTCCCCAAAATTGGGTAAAACTTTGAATAGACTAGTAGAGGCGAAACCATAGATATGTTCGGAAAATATTCCCAATGACAATTTTTTTCAGGCCCGTACCCAGCAAGTTGTGTAACGAAGTTCTTTCTACAACTTCAAAAAGTTTTCGAGCGCTACACGCGATTTCATCTTTACTTCTATCTAGTGGTAACGCCCGCCGTTTCAAACATATTGGACATATTCAACGTTTCCACAAATATTGTTCTTCCGTGTAGGCGTGATTCTAGAGATACACGAAAATGCATCGTTGCGAAGTTCTGTCCTCTTTTTTCTAACTTTGGAAGATTCTTTTTTTCAGCCTTGCAATCGTGGCAAACATATTTTGTAAGGAAAAAGATTTTTCAGTTTCGTAGAGGAGCCTTAATGGGTAAGATAAAGGATGTAGTTCCCGACGGCTACCGTGCAGTCTCCCGAACAAAATCTCTTAGGTTTTCTCTTAAGTAGGGCAGATTCTTCAATAATGAAATAAGAGTGTGAAACCTTTTTCAATAAAACCCCGAATTTGTCGGCGCGCCTTATATTTCGAGTTCGGCAACCCATTGCATCTTTCAGGGCTTACCGTAGTTGGCCTCCAGTCAGGGCACTTGGCCCCAATACCGGCAAATCAAAGCACAACCTGGCTGAGCCTACAAGCAGGCTTTCGGCCCTTTTGGCATTGAAGTATACCCCAAATTTCGGCGCGCTTTGAGCGCAATCCTCACAATCCACGTTTTATCACTTATGAACATTATACCCACAAAAGCACAAGTAAACTTTTCTAGCATAAACTAGATGTACTCTTATGCTGAATCATCCCCGGGGTTTTATGGTAGCCCATGGCAGCATGGTCCCCTCACCGTCCGAAAAACACTCAACTCTTCATCTACGCTTGCGGATCTGAAGCAGCACCATCAGAGCCTTGTTCCGTTCCCTTGTGAGACTTTCTACAAATTGCCGCCAGGGAGGGGAACTTTTTGCGCACTTAAGGCGCACGTTCATAAGGAGGCCCGATTTCTTAAGCTATGATCCTTGTAGGAATTGAAATATCAACCCATGTGGTTCCCGCAAACTGTCACCATCTGTTGGCACCACTAGCTACAAACATAGTCTCCTTCCGTGCCCACTTTTGCGGTACCGGAGTCCCCAGTGTTAGAATTCCTGACCACGGGCCTTCTCTTTATCAGGTTTTACCAGGGTTAATGGCAACATAGCCCCCCCCCCCCCCCATTATATCCCTACAACCTCGCCTGAATTATATATGGAACTATTCTGGTCACAAAACGTTCCGAAAAACAGAGATACGTCTCCAAACATCTGTAGGATCTCACATCAATATGGGATCTCTCAATCTAATTGTAGCAGATGTGGAAGGTCTAAAGTACGTTGTTGCCGTTATAGATTTTTCGAAAATTTTCAAGGACCTCTTTGGGCGCAGCCATTATCGATATAGATGGTGATTGTTAATGCACTTTCGACGAAAAAGCATTCTAAAACGCGCTTCTTAGTCATTTACCCCTTTTGCTGTACCTACCAGGGAAGACTAATATCACCTTCCTGCGCGTATACTCTCCCTCCCGCCCATTTCCCATTGCTGGAAGCATTTCGTCCGGATTTTTGTTCAAAATTAGTAAAAATACGATAGAGTGCTTGACGTCTTACTCTATACTATCATTTCGATGTCAGGTAATAGGCATTATGTCATTGCCCCATTTTATTGATTCCTTGCCGAAGGCAGGCAAGGAATCCATGCGATGGTGATGTCGTGTGTGTTTGTATGTGTATGAATGTGACGCTTAGCTTGTAAACACGATATCTCCAGTTAGCAATGGCCGACACTTTCATATTTGGTATACAGATTTGTATGTTGAGAGGAAGAACCCTATTGTTTTTGGCGGAGGTCAAATGCATTGAAAAACACGATATTTCGATTCAGGGGTGTTGGATACTTGCAAAACTTGTAAATTTGAGGGATAAGCCTCAGTGCAACAAAGCATTCCCATTCGGCAAGGAATCACTAAGCCTTTTGGGTTTTTAGTATAATTGATCCTGAGCTTCCAGGGGGCCCTATACAGGTATCTGTCAGCCTTAGATACCCTTCTATATTGCACAATGAAAGAAAGGAAAATTTCCGTAATAGTCCAAGGAAGTTTCTGTTGACTCCATGCACGTATTTGTGCGTAAAACTTTGCCCAGTTAGAAAAGTAGCCGGGGGGGGGGGGGGCTTCAGAAGGTTTTTTGACAACGTATTCTTCTCTTAGACAACATTATTCTCTGCCTTCATCTAACCAAAAAATTAAAATTAACTAAATTTTCCAGCTATACTGTATATTATTAGCTCCAGAAATACCCCAGAGATAACACCATTTTTGCATCGAAGCAACCTTAAATTAACAACAAATTTCTTAAAGGGGAGGGAGAATAAAGGGAAGTGGTGTACACCTCCCTCTTAAAAATGTTTGAAAAGTTTTGAAAAGAAGGTGTCCTTACATGCAATCTGGTGTCACGTATGCTACCTTTTGAAGTAAAATTTGTGTTAATGAATTTACGTATTTTAAGCACTAAAATGAAAATCGGCATCAGTGAGGGGGGGGGGGCTGGGAGGGATGGCCCAGTTGATCCCTAAATACGCCACCGGTTGTCAACAAACCTCCTGAAGCCACCCTTTTGGTTACTTTACTGTTTTCTGTTAGGGGAAGTTTTTACTCAAAAATACGGTCATGGAGTCCGCAGAAACATTCTTGAACTATTACGAAAATTTTCCTTTGCTTCATTTCTGCATTATAAAGGGTATCTAAAGGCTGGCAGACCCGAATAGGGCCGTCTGAAAGCTCTGGATTAATTATATGTATCAGGTATAGGCCTACCCTACTCTCCTCTTCTTCTTCTTCTTTCTTTTTCGCTTCCTCCTTTCTTCTATTATGTTTTCTCCTTTTCTTCTTTTCCCTTTTCGTTCTAATTTCCCCTTTTCTTGCAAATCATAGGGAGCGATCGCCCTCCCTGCCCACCGTGGTACCGCCCCTGCCTAGCCATAACACAGATAAATAAAAACAGGTCCACCAAGGTCAAATTGACAATGCCTAATGTTAAACTGCGTTAAACTGCGTTCTTTGTTAATCTTGTCCTCCCGTTGTACTTAAATTTTACATCTTTTACTTTTTGCAAAGATTTCCTCAAAACGAGGGTTACTAGTTAACCTTTCTTGACATATCTATCTTGTCGGAAATGAAACCTGCTATTGCCTGGAAAAGGCCCGACATCCACCCACTCATCGATCCTTAGGGACGTCCCTGTTGACACTTTTGTGGTTGACATGAAAATTATTAGTTTAGGCGTTAAATTTAGTCTAGATACCGAAGAATTTAATTTCAATTTACATCAAAATGTTGCAGAAAATATCACCAAACTGCACGTAAGCACTTATAATAACGAGGAAGTTTTCAAAGGGGAAGGGCATACATCTTTGCCTTAGATCCAGGCGGCATAATAAAATTTACTGCACTGTGGCCCACGTGAGATTATGAGCTAAGGATAGAAAACATTTTACAGACGGGGTTACGGGGTACAAGGAGGGGCAATCCCCCCCCCCCCCGCCCGGCCCGCTTTTGCAGAGCTTAGAAATAATAAAATAATAGAGAAAAAACATGAGCGAAAAGAAGCGAGATCAGAGAAATTATAAGAGGATTTTCAATAGCCTATTATGTTAAAACATTGCAATGTTCAATGAAAGAAAACAATATCAAATACCATAAAAATGCTAATAAGATTTTTCTTGCCTCGCTTTGCGCGCATCCCCAGAAGAAACTGACTAAATACAATTAAGAATTTTGTTTCTTGCCGTAAAATTTCTTTCAGAACGTGGTCGTCGCCTACGCTTCACCCTACTGTGACTTGGACTTCTGAAATGAGGGTCACTGAAAGTTCTAATGTACGTCATTAAATACACCGTGGTCCTTGCAAACAAAACCCCAAACCCAACCATGTATGGGGAATCGCTGATCTCGATAAATTTTTTTCGGCGTGCCTCCGATAAGCCTTATACAAATCGATGACTCATTAGTACTTCTAAGCTGCTGTGGGTAGGAAACCTTTGGTGAAATTGCCTCGTTATTTTTATAAGGTGTAGGATAGCTTGACTAAATTGCTAATCCCAAAATCCCCAAATCTTGCTATACATATCTCGCTGTTAACCTCCCCATCCTGAGCAAATTGACTGAGGGCAGAACTACCTTAAATTTGGGATCACCATAAGAAAAATATTTCATTAGAATTTCATATTACACCTGGGGGAAGCAGGATTTTTCCAAGAGTGGTCCAGAATAATCGCAAAAGCAGCCATATTTAAGAAAACTTACTTGGAGTGGACCCACAGTCCCCACCCTCCGGCTCCTCGACTTCAGCACTCGCGGTTAAAGGCTTCGCCAGCCACAAGTTCCCATAATGCAGCTCCAATGGAAATGACTTCCCTGGCTCTTTAACTACCGATGCCCTTGGCCATGTCCATGTAAAAACTACCCATAAAACATTTCATTAATTCTTAATAAAGTATAATTTACTTCAAAATCGACACTTCCTTATTTTACACACTAATAAAAATTATAAGGGGATTTGTCCCAGACCATCGACAAACATAAAACATGGAAGAAAGAATCTTGGAGTTTTTGAAGTGCCAAATTTTTCTGACCTCGGTCCCATCCGTGGCTGGGATAAAGTCGGCATAACCCCATGCGCCGTTCCTCTTAAACCGCTCTAATCAATTTATATTGGCCTTTGTAAGGAATGAGCCTAAAATGTGATCGGACATTCGCGGCCAAGAATGGGTGCAAAATGAGTCTCGGTACTAGATGACTTACGCGATGAGGTGTGAAAAAATGTGTATGATACCCTCTTCACCACTGGCGGAAGCGATTCACCCCGCTTGCTTCAGTGTCTCACGTGGTCTTTGAACATTGACACCGCCATTACCAGCAATGTGACCAGGGTTGTAAACGGGGAGGGGAGGGGGGGGGGGTTCTAGTGCATATTCAATGGGTTCGTATTTCAAATCAAATCCCCTTTATAATCGATCCCTCTTGTGAGGTAGGGGTGGTTCGTCATTACTTATGATTTCTCTCTCCCGCTCGCAATGTAGAAACTGACATGGTTACAAATTGAACACATTTCACATGAATATGAGGATAACATAATAAGCACGATTACATCATTATCCCACAACACCTTTAATACTTCGCGGACTTCGCTCAGAACCATTGGTTAGATTCCCTTCTATGTTCAAGAAAAGATTAGGCTATATATACATAACATTTCCTTTCTTTTGCACACCTATTCTCTTAAGTAATGACTGAGCTGGTTCTATCTGATTGAAATTTCCAAAAATGGCCAGTATGGTTTTATGTTTATTAATATTATAGACCAGTAGGTGATTAACTTGAATGGGCTATTGCGGCGCCTGCTCCTATGAACCCTGATTTCAATACGGTGTCCCTTTCCACCATATTACCCCCCCCCCCTCTTACGCATGATAGACCGCTTAAGTGAAATTAAAAATATCGTGCTTAAGAGCGCAATTTCCCTCAATCCAAAGCGTGATGCCAATTTTCTCTCACACTTCGGAACTCATGTATGATAGACGAGAAACTCTGGTGAAAAAGTTAGTATTTTAGAGTGCAGTTTGCTGTAATATTTAGCCATGTAGAATGCTATATCTATCTCCTACTGGTTACTGATGTATTACAGGGACGGATTTGGGGTGGGGGGGGGGGGGGACGGCTCCTCTCCCTTCTGGAAAATTTTGATTTTTTCCCCTTTCTAAAACTAGTAAATTTGAGAGTGAGGCAGGTAATATGCTTTTGTGTTTTCCCCGCCTCAGAAATTAACATTATCCCCCATTTGTCATTCCAAAACATGTAAAATGTATAGCCTAGTCCAGAATGCCAATCGATCTATGGTCGTTATTAGCCACCGTAGCTAAATAGGCTCTGGTACTCATGCTGAGTCAGTGTCTTTTTCATAAACGTTGGAAACTTTAGTGACGAACTACTCTGAAAATCCAACTTTGCGTATTTCAAAAAAATGGCCCAAATTGACCTCTAGATGTCCTTTGACGTCAAATCAACGAACACCTTGTAGGAACCATTTGTCAGTGATAATACTGACCAACTGTAGGAGAAACATGTTGTGTGTTTCAACAAGATGCCCCCAATTGACAACTAGATGATATTTGACCTCAACTCCCTGAACACCGGTGACCCCGTAGGCACCATTGGTCAGTGATAATGGGTTACTGACCTACTCTGGTGAGAATCCAACTTGATCTGTAGGAGAATTTCGCATTTTGCTTGTTTAAAAAACATGACCCTTGACCCAAACTTCGCGAACACTCCAAGACCCCTCACTTGGTGATCATCTTGGAATTCTGTTTGCGAATTCTAGGCCAGTCCCAAAGTTGATATTTTTTATTAGGTTAGAGAACCAGGAAAAATCGCAAAAGATTGCACAAATTGCAGCTTCATAGCTTTAATAGTCTGAAAAATCCCAAAGGGGGAGGGTACCCCTTAGACCACTCCCCATGTCACTCTCATGTACAGGTCAGTCTCGGAGCACCCTCGACCCCCTTTGGCTACATCATCGTTGCCCTCTCGGTAGATATTTTCTGCTTGGAAATTGAGAGTCTCTGCGCAAAGTGTGGATGCAACTGTAGTAATGAAAAAAAAAGGCATTTTTATCAAAATCTCGGGGCGCTTTGCTCACATTCGTCACGATTTACATTTTGCGACTTTTCCATAACGGGGGTGGCTGAGACACCCCCGTCGAGGAATAATTTTTAAAAAATCATAACTTTGTCATGCAACATCCACCAGCCTTCATGTAACCACCAAAATGAAGCCAACAAATAGATCTATTGAATGCCAACATTTTTTTCGGGGGGGTGGGGGGGGGGGTTTAAGGTAGGGGGGTGGGGGGGGTTTGCAGTAGGAATTTTTTCACAAAACATCGATAAACAGTTGTTTACATTCAAAAATTCTCCAAAAAAATTCAAAAAATGCTAAAAACTGAGCATAATTTTCAAAAAATCATTTCAGGTACTTAGGAAAAGGTCACACTACTCAGTATACTTTTTTTGAATTCCCTAGATCCTAAAGAAACACCACGAGAGGTGATTCGATACCAGGTATAGGGATTTTAGAGATATTTCAAGTATTATTTCAAAAATGCGTCATTTTTGGTAAAAAATGGGTTCATTTCTACCCCAAAACCTACAACCTAACTCAGAACTCGCCGATATTCATAACTCAACAACGAAACGTTCAACAAACAAATCTGTTTTTTTTTCATTCAAACACCAAAAAATTGTGTTTGTTACAAGATTCCTTACATAAAAATAAAATTCCAACATAATATATGCATAAATGACAAGGTCTTAAGGGTGAGCTAGAGAGGTTCCAAAAGCCAAACATATTCAGTTTTCAAAAATTAATGCGTAAAATTTGACCAACAACAAAAAAAAACATACAAAGAATTGCATTTCTTTTCCTGACTGGACGTCCCAAAAATCCTTAAAATTAAAAAATATCAATTTAAAGAAGGCTAAAAATAAAAGATCCCCTCCCAATAATCAAAATTTATAACCCAACGCAACCACAACACCCTCCGACTTTTTTCTATCCATACTCACTAAAATGTCCCCCATATTAGAGAGAGCTACCTTAAGCACCAAAGCCCACGCAGCTCTGTTTTTTGTAGATCCAAGGTTTGTGTCTCTGTTACATTTCCATCTGTGCACTGAGCCGTAGCGTTCTGTGTAGAGTCACATAAAGGTCAGTGTGTGTTAGTTCAGTGGTGGGCTGTTATGCAAGAGAAAAATGGGCATATCTTCCTCATTTTTTTTTTTTGGTCCAATTTTTTCCTCAAAATTTGTTTGGTATCAAATGAAAGAGAAAAGGAGAGCTAAACAAAAACATCTCAAAAAACTGCACCATAAATTACAAAAATTAAATGGTGATATGTATGGGTTTTCTATGAAAAAACCGTTATGAAAGTCATCTAATTTGCATATTTGCCATACATATATGTGTATGATTAGTTTACAAAAATAAAATATGCATTCAAATTTCCCATCTTTGCTCTTTCCAATGATATATAGGTTCTTACAGAGAATATTCTTCTAAGTTCACCAAAAAAATCCTGAAATATATTCGTTTTTAAGTACCTTATGGAAAAGAGTTCCAAAATAGAGGTACATCTTCAAACCCCGTGGACGCCGGGCATTTAGAGGGCAACATGAACCAATCGAATATCAAGAGAACTATAACATTCGTAGCACAATGTACACAGTGGGTCAGTACTCTTCCGTTAACTTTCTACCAGGGTTTTTAATTCTGTAAATCTCTAAGTCACGAGACCTCCAAATAAGAAGTGTATTTTCAGATGGAACAAACAAGGCATAAAAAGTGCCGTTTTGCAGCTTGAATGATATTTTGGGAAAACGTCCCGACATGTTACTCGCATATGGTGGTGCTCTCCACTGAGGAATATTTCATGATTGTTTTTGTTTCAAACCACTAACCTTTCACTTTTGAACTGAAAAAAAAAAATCCTCTGAAAGGACTGGCTTTCCTACGACTCCTGGAGGGGTTGTGGCACAAGGACGAGGCAAACTTTGTTCATCTGCGTCCGGCGCATATGCACATTTCGACGATGAAGTTATCTGAGAAAAGTGTATGACATTTCTCTGTGGGGCCAGCCTCATGGCGCAACCCCTTGTGACTCCCCTGCAGGTGGGGATTCAATGTAACCTGTAGAACAAATTTACCAAACGCCACATTTCTTTGTTATGGAAAAAACAGCAAGCAGCCATCTTGAGGCCCGGAATAAGCGAGGAGCAATGGATTAGCTTACGTATTCAAAGGTTAATCAGTCGAAGCCTGGCAGTGGTTGCCACATGAGCGTGTAAAAGTAGACAGCACATACGGAGGAATTGTTACAACAGTAGGTAGATGCAGTTAATGCGGCAGTGTCACCAAAAGTGTTTGTTTCACTTTGTGCCCTAACAAAGCCACGTCATATGTCGAGGTCTATTCTAACCCCCTCTTGAAAAATCCTGCGTAAGGGCCTGGTAACCAACATCTCTCACTGCCCTATTATTTAAATAATTCGAAATGGCCCGTTTTCAAAGTAGCGTGACACGTAGAAAATGATGGGTGTGTGAATTAATCACCCTAGTCCTTTGATGGGTTAAATTGAAGTATATATTAATAAGGATCACTTGATGGAATAGTTTATCGAAATTCATCAGCCGATTGTAATAGCCTGCAGTAGGTCATCAACATTGCATTTTTGCAGCGTGAAATGAAATAAAATATCTTAAAGGGAGTAACAGGAACCATCTTCTCCTATCAAAATATGACATATTGCAAGAGGTAGCGAGAATTTCCCACAAACCCACCGGGGCTCCGCTTCTAAACCCCATGCGTACAAACTCACCCTTCGTCATCGTTGTGCATCTGAGCTTGACCATCGTGGCCCGCCCCTTTGAAAATTCCTTCTTAGCCTACTCAAGAATTGTGTTGACCTGTATCTTCTCATTCCCAGATTTTAGGTCTGCATATAACTGTGATAACAGTCCGGAGTGGGAATTGCCCACGATGGCAATTGTCCGGAGTGGAAATTGTCCGGGTTGGCAGTTGTCCGGGTGGGAATTGTTCAGGTGGCAATTGTCCGTAGTGGAATTGTCCAGGTGGGAGTTGTCCGGGTGGGAGTTGTCCGGGTGGGAATTGTCCAGGTGGGAATTGTCCGGAGTGGGAATGGTCCGGGTTGGCAATTGTCCGTGTGGGAATTGTCCGGAGTGGGAATTGTCCGGGTTGGCAATTGTCCGGGTGGGAGTTGTCCGGGTGGGAGTTGTCCGGGTGGGAATTGTCCGGTTGGGACCAGCTGGGGCAAGTTAAGACCAGTTAAAACAGTTGACAACCAGTTTAAAATTCCAACTGGTTTCAAGTGGAATTTTTCCTAGGAACTTGATGATTCATACCAAAAATTAACGCCTATTTCATTGACTATGCCTACACGAAGGAAAGGTTATAATAATAACGTAAAAATGTAAATAACTATTCTTTATATGCCTTGTGGTCTTAATTTAACATTATAAAAATTTTGAACCTTCCTCTCTGACAGTGTCTTAGACAGAGGAAGATGTCTACTCTCGTTCATTTTACTTGCAGAAATCAGTCCACGTTGATAATTTGTTTAAAACACTTTTTTTTTTTTTTTTTTTTTTTTTTTTTTTTTTCAAAATTAACATACCGTGCCAATTATGGTATGCATTATCCTTCATATTTACCATAGAAAAGCATGTTTAGGAGACAATTTCCTGACGACAAAAGAGCGAAACTGCCCATTATTTTTGGGCCTGAGAACAAGTTTAGTTTGGGGTATGACGTTTACAAATCGGCGTACGGTTGCAACTGCTTTGGATGTAGAGGTACCGAAGTCTAACGGAGTTTTCTCGATGACAAATGGGAGCGAATTTCAGGAATTTCTGATAGCACAAACCATTAATAATGAAACAAATTGCTGGACTGACTGACTGACTGGACTGGATGATTGGTTTGGCTGGTGACCCCTCCCCCCCCCCTTAAAGAAAAGGTTTGCAAAGCATGATCTTCAATTTTCCAAAATAAAAATTCGAGATGGGCTAGGCCCTCCCTTGTCCTTGACTCGGTTTAACATTAAAGAGGTGAATAACTTTCCAATGCAATGCGAAGGTTAAACATTAATAAAGTGCTTTAAAAACGACATTTTTTCTGCGCGCTTCGCGCGCGTTTTCTTACTTGCTTGTTCGCTACTATATGTACTTCAGACATCACAAATGGCCCTGCCATTAGTGCGAGCTAAGGTAATCAAAACAAATGAACATGCTGTGATATTTGTAATCTGATTAGCTTAGGCATCATAATGTCATTTACAGAAGGTAGCGGTAATGCTGGAGTTAAATGCCCATAATCTTGCAGACACTTCAGAGTTTTCGGGGTCATTAGATACACAGACCATTAGCCGTGTTGATTAAGCAGTTTTGCCCGGGTGTCACCTGGTCAGATTAGCACAGTTATCTGTCTACAAAAAGTTGCAACAGAAATGTAGCCTAAACGTTTTGTGTTTCCCATAGAAGGAGAGGTTCCCTTCCCTTGTCCAAATTGACAGCGTCGTTGGCCTACGAGCGGCCTTATGCCTGTCAAATGGCATTTTATAAGCAAAAGGTTCTCCACCTCTGTGCTAAAGTATGCCGTTTCAGTTAATTTAAAATATACACGCTAGACGGTCAATCTAAGCTGAGTGTAGTGAGACTTTTTGGCCTAGCTATTTGTATATAGGATGAGAAGTGGTTCTGAGTTAGCGGAATTCCCATCCTAAAAATTTCGTTTCGGAACGGTACTGAGATCCAAAATAGTGCTATCATTTCATCATTTTCAAGTGTCTTCAGTGCTCGAGATTTTCGTTAGTTTAAGAAAACAATCCCGAAAACCAACATGTCATGGTTTCTTGGCAAAGCTGAAACATATATGTGACACTATGAAAGAAACAACAAAATATTCAAAGGTGGGGATTATTTTATACAAATGGATCAAGCCTCTTTGCTCATTTCACCTGCCTCTTACTCCCCCCCTATGGAGTAGCGATCGGCTGATATGATTGCATTTTTATTTTTAAAGTAGTCGGCTCATGACTGACTGCCTGAAACGGTTTTTGAAGAGCTCGGAAAACTCCATCGGGCATCGCTGTAATACATTATAATAACCATACTCCTATTGTACTATCCGGAGCTGACCTTTAATATTGCCGGGGGGGGGGGGGGTCTTCCGAACCTCCCTGAATATGGACTTGAGTTTGCCCCTCAAACAAAATTTCTTAGAGCCGCCTATGTTTGTTGTGCTCTCTCTAGGCACTCACAGTGACTCACTGAAACAGCCCCGTAGCCATAGTAACCAATTTGGAGGGCACATCAATGATGACGTTTCGCAGGCCTGGGGAGGGGTTTAAGGATGGAGGACACCCCTCCCCTTTTGAAAATTTTTGCCTATTTTGAGGACACTAGATGCAAAATAGTAGATTTTCCACTTTTTCTTCTTATATTTATAGTCCAAAAATGCTGGTCTCGTAATAAATTTTTCCTCCTTCAGTGCAAGACCTTTCATTTGAAAATTTGGGGGGGGGGGCGTGCCCCGTGGCTAAGGGCCTGCACTGAAAGTTGCTCGCTTGTGCTCACTAAAGAAAATTTGGTTTCTTCTTTTGAAATCTCCTGCAAGTATTTTGTACTGGGGCCTCAAAATTCAACTGGTAGACCTGATCGCATGTTTGAGATTTTTCGTTGTCTCGTTATCTAAGCGGAGCGCGACTATCGGTTGGAGCGGCGTGAACCAAGAAAAATTGACCCTTCTCAGACATTACAATCAATACTTAGGTCATCTTCACGTTTCATGTTTTGTATGTTTGTCATTTCCATGGAAACATTACGTTCCTTTGATACCCTCTGTAGTTGAGGTTCAAAACTAACCATTTTTGTTCAAAATGGACCAGATCTAGTCACATATTGAACAGAGTTTGGTTTAGTGCCCATTTGAACGAATTTGGTTCAAATTTGAACCGGCCGTCTTTTGAGCATACGCCAGAAGTGATTTCTTCTTCCACCATTGGCATTGACTATAAACAAAGAGCGAATCCAGTTGTGGATAAAAATACATCAATGCCACCACTTGCTTTCAAAACAAACAACACGTTTCACTTAAAAACAGAGCTTTGAAAGTAAACTGTTATAATACATCGGAGTTTTAATAGTAGGAGGTCCGCAACTATCCCGTCTTTTTCCGACTAACTTATCTTTGCCTACAAAAGTGGACAATATCCCAAAGATTTGTTTGAAAATCAAGGTTTTCCTGGAACCAAGAGTCGGGCAAAAAAACAGGAAAAGTTTACGACGACATTTACTGTGAAGCTTTAATAGGGACATCATAAATCTATTGACAGACGTAACCAAGTTTCAAAACGACACTTCTGATGTAGTTCCGCCCTATACAGCAAAAAGAACAGAACCCGATGTGGTTAGTGTTTATGAAGTGCCATATTAGAACGACTCATATTCCTCGAAACAGAGTGGAATTTTTAAACTGTTGCTTAAATCATGTAAATCGGTTATTTTCACTTAAAATACAGCAGTACAAATAACTGACTTCCTACCTTCAGATGATAAACTGTTTACCCACTTTACTTTCTTAGGTATGGTCATCACAGTTGAAAGTATAACAGCCCTGTGGCATAAACTTGAACCTGGAACTATTATGAGATTTCCAGCATGCCAATTAAAAATATCCGCTCTGGAAAGAGACATTTCTTGCTGTACAGTCATGGCCGCATTGTTTTTTACAAGTAAGAACAGCCCATTTTAGCTTTGTTGAAACATAAAACAACGAATTTGTGCATGCCAAAATTAACCCCCATGTATTAATTAGAAATACCACATTGTCATGTAGAGGACAAAGAGCGGTTCTGTTCTTTCCAAGTTACCCACCGTGTTATGTGAAATGCGTTGTGTGCAAAATCGAAATCGTATGACCAATTTAGGTATAATTCTACGTACTATAATATCTTTTTTGCAGCAGTGTTTTTTTCATCTGTTCCCATACTTGATGGTTATCTACTATCTGTTGTCTATTGTTCATCTGAATGGTGCAACTATCACTTACTGACATCTCATGGCAAACAAAAAAAAAAAGCTGTCAATTAAAAAATTTCTTGTAATTGAAACTTTCTTTTATCCCCTGTTTCCCCTCTTAGTATACAACGCATAGCTGATATAGACACTTTACTAGTGTACTTGATTGTTTACAAAATAAACACGTTTGAAGACATGTGACTAGGTAAATAAGGTTTTGTCTATCCAGGAAAGGGTTTCTCAATACTTGGCAGTTACGATGGCGTGATTCGAAAATGATCCTGGAAGGGGATATTGCAATATCTATTACAAATTAGAAGTGTTTGCATTAGCTAAAAAGCTACAAACAAAGGAATGCAATGATTTGTTTTAATTAGTCCTCATTCACCCCAAATCAATTAGCAACATCATCGAAGACTGATGATTTTGATATGAGAAGTATTTCTTTGAATTTTTCGATTTAAATCTAGATGGCTTGGAAACTCCAGATATAAGATATTAGAATCTTTATAGAGGATACAAGAAGTTTGGTCCCGTGTCATCCCATAAAACACATGAAAAGCAAAACAAGCACGTAAAAAACACGTAGTCAGAAGCTAAACAAGGAAAACATAAAACAATTACATAAAACTACAGCTGAAAGAATTTACAACACATAAAACTAAGGAAACCTACCCCGAATTCCTTGTAGAACTGTTGGTAAGAATTAAAAGGTATTTGCTATAAAGAAATTTCTGAATCTTTTATCTTATTGTTGATGACAATCCCTCTTCCCGTACGTCTATTGAATTCAACTTTATGACTGAGAGCATAATTAGGATACATTAAAGATTTAATGTTTCTACCTGTTACTGTTTCAAGCAACTTTTCAACTCAGCATAGTACCTGTGACTGACACACTGTCTTTGCTTTCATAACTACTCTGTTACGTTTTTCATGACATAGGTATTTGCACTATCATCTCAGGTGGGCAAACAAAAGTAAATATGGTCTCATTTGTCAACTTGTAAAACAGGGAAATAAGGGTGGGGCCATCTCAAGGTACTAAGCTTCCGTAAAAGAAACAGCCGATGATTTAATTTTGAAAGAACTGTGAGTAGGTGCGTATCCTTCTGTAGCTTATTAGTGATGGTCAGCCCCAGGTTCTTCTAACATGGGCCTTGCTGGTGGGTAGGGTTACCTCTAGAACTCACCCAGAAGGTCGAAAATAAGTTTTTTTTTCATTTCTGAAACGTTCAGCAAGTTGATATCTCACTCCTGTACCCTTCTTCAACACCATCCTTACCAATAAGATCTATGGCGTATCTGTCGTCTGCGAACTTTACGATATCTTTATTTGGTTGAGGGTTTCTGCAGTTCAATGTTTAGAGAGTGAGAAAAGACTGGCGATATTATACAACCTTTCGGAGAGTCAACATTAGTTACAGCATCCTTTAAAAACACTCCATTACAAAACGCTTTGAAGTTAGTCCAATAGTCACACACTTTATCGATAAAGATGTGCAAGTCGATAGGGTTGAATGCAAATTGAAATATACAAATAAAACCCTGGCAAAGTGATTTGAGAAATGATCGCGATGTCTATACATAGAAACAGAATATAAGTTTATTACCCCAGTTCTTCTCTCACGACTTCTTCTATTCGTTAATATATGCGTTGGTGAATCAACTCTAGCTGTGAAACTGACAAAACCAAGATTCGTTTAGTTTTGGAACAGACATCGTCAAAGTTGAATTACGAGTTGCAAAATGTACATTTTTTTTCATTCTGCATGTCTACTTATAGTCTGTGCTTTCTACCCTGTTAATGGAGTGACACAATTTCTTTGGGGTTATTTAGACGACCGGTATAATATTATAATTTTTAAACGTATCTGCTATACTTTTTAAGCGTCTGTAAAAAAAAATTGGAATAATGCAAATATATCAGAATGGTTCATATTTAAAGCGTAATACCTTTTTAACTGATTAAGCCCAAACGACGGTAAATTTTACCATGATCCATATTTTGGAACAAGATGTAATCTTCTCTTAAACTTTGCTTTGCTAATTGTTCAGTTTTATTGTTTAATGCCTCTGTGTGGTCTGTATTAAACCTCTATTGACAGGTGTCAATCATCCTCATTGATTGTGTCTAGACGAAGGAAGAGAATACTGTCCATTTTAGTAACCAGCATTAACTTCTTTTAAAAGCGCATATTGAAAATCCTTGAGGCACTTTCATCTTCGATGTGTTCTATGGTTGGTACTATCTACCATATTTACGACGTACAATCCTGTCTCTTACACTATCTCTAGACGACAGGAGCGTTTACCGACCATATTTGTAGAGGAAACTTTCATCGTTTGAAGCGTTCGTTACAAAAATGTGTGTTTGGCTAATTGTTCAGTTTTATTCTTAAATGTGTCTGTGTGGTCTGTATTAAACCTCCATTGGAAAGGTGTTAATCATCCTCATCGACTGTGTCTAGACAAAGGAAGAGAAAACTGTCCATTCGTAGTTACAAGAATCAACTTCTTTTTAGTTAGATGGGGTTTTACGACATACCAACTTCTTTTTACGACGCACATTGAAAATCCTTGAAGCACTTTCATCTTCGATGTGTTCTACGGTTGGTACTATCTACTGTATTTACAACGTAAAATCCTGTCTCTTGCACTATGTCTAGACGGCAGGAGGGTTTACCGATCATATTTTTAGAGGAAATTTTCATTGTTTGATGCGTTTGTTACAAAAATGTGTGTTTGGCTTATTGTCTCGTTTTATTGTTAAATGTCTCTGTGTGGTCTGTATTAAACCTCCATTTGAAAGGTGTCAATCATTCTCATCGACTGTGTCTAGACAAATGAAGAGAATACTGTCCATTTTTAGTTACAAGCATTAACTCCTATTTGAAGAGCACATTGGAAATCCTTGAGGACATTTTATCTTCAATGTGTTCTTGCCAGTGCCTCTCAAACTATAAAAAGACGAAAGGAGGCTCTAAATGGCTCTTATTATGGCTCATATTTTTAGTTTAAATCCCTTCTTTCTAAACCATTAAGGCAACGGGAGAAAAACGATTCATTTTTAACTTAGAACTACGCTCTTGTTCACAACATGGTTTACAAAGTGGCACAATACTTGCCCAGTGTGGTTTGTGTAAGCTATTAAGTCGAGAGTGAAACAATCCTTTCATTTGAAAGCGTCAAAATGATTTCGATACCAGGAAAACGATATCCTCCGAAATGTCCGAGTTAAATCTTAACAAGCTGAACTTAACATTTCTGTTGTATACCGATGTGGTTTGTTGCCTCATTTTTTTTCCTTTTTTTACAGGACTACCTAGTGATGAAGTTTCCTTTCTTAAGATGTCTTGTCCTTCGGACCATCTATCTATCAGACACTGCTGAAAATGAGTTACACCTAAATTAAGGCATTCTATCCATGAGGTAGAATTATTATTATTATTATTATTATTATTATTATTATTATTATCATCATCATCATCATCATCATCATCATCATCATCATCATCATCATCATCATCATCATCATCATCATCATCATCATCATCATCATCATCATCATCATCATCATCATCATCATCATCATCATCATCATCATCATCATCATCATCATCATCATCATCATCATCATCATCATCATCATCATCATCATCATCATCATCATCATCATCATCATCATCATCATCATCATCATCATCATCATCATCATCATCATCATCATCATCATCATCATCATCATCATCATCATCATCATCATCATCATCATCATCATCATCATCATCATCATCATCATCATCATCATCATCATCATCATCATCATCATCATCATCATCATCATCATCATCATCATCATCATCATCATCATCATCATCATCATCATCATCATCATCATCATCATCATCATCATCATCATCATCATCATCATCATCATCATCATCATCATCATCATCATCATCATCATCATCATCATCATCATCATCATCATCATCATCATCATCATCATCATCATCATCATCATCATCATCATCATCATCATCATCATCATCATCATCATCATCATCATCATCATCATCATCATCATCATCATCATCATCATTATTATTATTATTATTATTATTATTTGGAAATTTAACAATTCTTTGTTAGAAGATCCTAAAATTTTACGTTTTTCTCGTTAGTAACCAGTTAGGAAATGATTTAAACCTTGTAAATGTTGGCAATGCAGGGGTTGCTTGGGATTTTATTAAATACAAAATTCGTCGTTTTTCTATGAACTATTCAAAGTCTAAAGCCAAAGAGAGACGGTTTAGAGAGGAACAACTTTTACATACAATTTCTTACCTTGAACAGAATTTTTTTGTAGACCCTTCTCCTGAGTTGTCTGCTAGGTTGAAAGAAGCCCAGAACGAGCTGCTACATTATTACGATTTTAAGTTGCAAGGGACAATTATTAGATCTAGAGCCAGATGGGTGGAAGATGGCGAAAAAAAACACCAAGTATTTTTTGAGTTTAGAGAAAAGAAATAAGCAATATAATACTATTAATGGCATTGTAGGTAGCGATGGTCGTGTTATTGAGGACCATCACAGGATCCTCAGTGAAATCATGCAGTTTTATTCCAATCTCTATCAGTCTCGTACTTCTACACCCGGCCCCTTTTTCAATGGTCTTCCTGACCGTGGTGCCATCGATCTTGATTTAGAAATTTGCGAAGGTGAACTTTCGTTAGCTGAGTGCACAAAAGCATTATTTTCTATGCCTAATGACAAATCACCGGGCACCGATGGCTTATCTGTTAACTTTTATAAAAAATTTTGGCACTTAATCGGCCCTTATGTTGTGGAATCTTTAAATCTTGCTTTTTACACTGGCTCTCTTTCTACTGAACAGTCACGAGGGGTTTTTTCACTTATTCTTAAGCCTGGCAAAGATTCAGACAAATTACATAATTATCGTCCTATTTGCTTACTTAATACTGATTATAAAATTGCAGCGAAAGCCTTAGCTACTAGATTGAAATCAGTAATACCTTCTCTTATTGGACCTACGCAAACGGGTTTTGTTAAAGGTCGTTTTATCGGGGAGAATATAAGGTGTATTTTGGACTTGATTAATTATACTTCTGACGGTGATATTCCTGGTTTTATGTTTTTTATCGACTTTGAAAAAGCGTTCGATATGATTGAATGGAATTTTATTCAAGAATCTCTTAGGTATTTTAAAATTGGTGATGATTTTAGGAAGTGGGTCTCTATCCTTTACAATAAAAGTAACGCATGTGTGGTCAATAATGGCTACTCAACGGGGTATTTTCATATAGGAAGGGGCGTCAGACAAGGCTGCCCGTTAAGTCCTTATCTATTTATTTTGTGTGCAGAAGTTCTGGCCCTTAGGGTTCTATATACTCGTGATATAATAGGGATTCGTGTTGATGCTTATGAATATAAAATTTTACAGTATGCCGACGACACAGTTTTTGTTTTGGATAATTGTATAGATTCTTTGCAAAAGATATTTGATATTCTTAATGAATTGAAAATTGCTTCTGGATTGTCAATTAATGTCACTAAGTCAGTACTTTTTCCGCTCGGTCCCCTCGTACGGAATTATCCTTTTTTATCCTACAACGGAATTTCTGTAAGTATTGGACCCATTAGTTACTTGGGAGTGTCTTTTACTAATAATAGGAAGGACTTATTTGAACTCAATTATCCTCCGAAATTATCTAGGCTAAAAAACTCACTTCGTTCCTGGTCGGTGAGAGATATGACCCCAATAGGCCGTAACATAATTACAAAGTCCTTTGGTCTTTCACAACTCGTGTTTTTGTTCCTTGTTTTACCTAGCCCACCACTCACTTTTATTAAAGAGGTTGAAAAGGCTATCTACAATTTTATTTGGTGTGACCGGACGGAAAAAGTCAAACGCACCACAATGATCAATAATTTCTGTGAGGGTGGTCTTAAGGTTACACATATTGAGAGTTTTGCAAAATCTTTAAAATGTTCATGGGTTCGTCGATATCTTAACGATTATGAAAGCCCGTGGAAAATTTTTTTCACTTGGGCTCTTAAGCCTTACGGCTCTGATTTATTTTTTTGTTGTAATTGCCATAAACGTGATACTAGATTGCCTAATGACAATTTTATTTACCAAGTCATAGAAGCCTGGTGTGAAGTTTCATACACAACTCCAATAGGAGACTTTGGGAACCAGATTATCTGGAACAACTCGCATATAAAAGTTAATGGCAAAGTAATTTTTTATAAAAAGCTTTACGAACAGGGTATATTAAGAGTAATGGACCTTTTCGACAACCATTATAAGCCACTTGGTTTTTATAACTTTACTCAAACTTACAATCGCCTAGATATCTCATTTATTCATTACTGGGGACTAATTAAAGCTATCCCTAGTCATTGGAGAAATGCTTTAAATAATGCGGAAGTCAGTCCCCGGGGAAATGTTACTAACTTGTTACAGAAGGTGATGAATTGTGTGTCAGTGTCTCGTTTTGTTTACCCTATTCTTGTAAAGAATGTTTCTGCTCCTGCCACTTCCTTAAAGAAGTGGAACAATGATTACTTTTACGATGATGACAAATGGCGAAGCATTTTTAGTATGCCGTTTAAAAGTATTACCGAGCCCAGATTACAGTATTTTCAGTTTAAGTTTCTACATAGAATTGTGTATACAAACAAGTTTCTATTTTCTTTAAACATTGTGGCTTCTCCATTTTGCTCGTTTTGTGACTGAAATGAGGAAACAATTGATCATTTATTTTGGGATTGCAGTTTTGTTTCAAGTTTTATTTTAGATGTTGAAAAAAGGCTCTTAAACAAGCAGTTTTTCTTTTCTAAAGAGGATATTTTCTTTGGTTTTCAAGGAAAAGACTATAGTCCTTTTAACTTTGTGATATTACATCTTAAGCATTTCATTTATTGTTGTTCAAGGAAAAATGAGAAACTGGATGTAGAAGCATTTTGTTATAAGTTTAATTTTGCACTGAAGGTAGAAAGCTATAAAAAGAAGCGTAAAATTTACAATGATGTATTGAAGATATTAAAAAAACAGTGATTAATACGTTGTGTTGAATGCAGTGATTGATGTAAATATTGTAATCATATAAGAAATGAAAGATTACTCAATAAACAGGAGGAAAAAAAAATTATTATTATTATTATTATTATTATTATTATTATTATTATTATTATTATTATTATTATTATTATTATTATTATTATTATTATTATTATTATTATTATTATTATTATTATTATTATTATTATTATTATTATTATTATTATTATTATTATTATTATTATTATTATTATTATTATTATTATTATTATTATTATTATTATTATTATTATTATTATTATTATTATTATTATTATTATTATTATTATTATTATTATTATTATTATTATTATTATTATTATTATTATTATTATTATTATTATTATTATTATTATTATTATTATTATTATTATTATTATTATTATTATTATTATTATTATTATTATTATTATTATTATTATTATTATTATTATTATTATTATTATTATTATTATTATTATTATTATTATTATTATTATTATTATTATTATTATTATTATTATTATTATTATTATTATTATTATTATTATTATTATTATTATTATTATTATTATTATTATTATTATCCGCATGGATTAGGCATTAAGGCGACAGTTCATGCTAATTCAACAACATTAAGGCGACAACTGACATTAAGGCGACAGTTTATGTGTCGCATTATTTCTTAGTTACTAGATAGAAAAATAATTTTAATGTCGGAAATAGGCTTAAATTGTTCGTCCTCCTCTAGAATGTATCCCTACCAAATTTGGTTAGGGTAGGGTTAGGGGTAGGGTTAGGGTTAGGGTTAGAAAAATTCAAATTTTTGTACACAAGTCAATGTAACTGTCGCCCTAAGTAGGTATCCACGATTATTATTATTATTATTATTATTATTATTATTATTATTATTATTATTATTATTATTATTATTATTATTATTATTATTATTATTATTATTATTATTATTATTATTATTATTATTATTATTATTATTATTATTATTATTATTATTATTATTATTATTATTATTATTATTATTATTATTATTATTATTATTATTATTATTATTATTATTATTATTATTATTATTATTATTATTATTATTATTATTATTATTATTATTATTATTAATATTCTTTTATTATTATTATTATTATTATTATTATTATTATTATTATTATTATTATTATTATTATTATTATTATTATTATTATTATTATTATTATTATTATTATTATTATTATTATTATTATTATTATTATTATTATTATTATTATTATTATTATTATTATTATTATTATTATTATTATTATTATTATTATTATTATTATTATTATTATTATTATTATTATTATTATTATTATTATTATTATTATTATTATTATTATTATTATTATTATTATTATTATTATTATTATTATTATTATTATTATTATTATTATTAAAGTTTCTGACAGTTACTTTCAACCCACTCTCCAATCTGACCATTGCATGATTGTTTTATGTTGTGATCCCACTGACAAGCCTAGGGGGAAGGGATATTGGAAATTTAATAATTCACTTTTTTCCGACTCTGATTATGTTAACTCAATTAATCTGCTAATTGATTCTTTTAAGCATGATCCACTTATTGTGAATTTGAATCCTTTGCTTTTATGGGAAAACTTGAAATTCAAGATACGTGAGAAAACCATTTTGTATAGTAAGCAAAAAGCTACTTATCTTCGTAATTACGAGCGTACTCTTATTTCCCGCATTTGTAAGCTTGAATCAGATAATTTTAGCGAGTCTGCTTGTCAAAGGGATCTGGATGATGCTCGTGATAAATTACATATTCTTTATAAGCATAAGATAGAAGGTATCATGGTTAGATCCAGGGCCAGATGGGTTGAAGAAGGGGAGTCTAATTCAAAGTATTTCTTGAACCTCGAAAGGCGCAATAGGCGTATGTCTACTATTTATAAAGTTTTCAATAATGACGGTCTCCTCTTGGACGATCCTAATCAAATCTTAGATGAAATTCGATCTTTCTTTAGTTCACTGTACTGTTCTCGTCCATGTAGTTCAACATCCTATTTTGACCGTCTCCCTGACCCCCATTCTGAAATAGATCTCTCTATCTGTGATGGTTATCTTTCAGAGGAGGAATGTAGAATTGCCCTCTTTTCAATGGCAAATGGTAAATCACCCGGAAGTGACGGGTTTTCTACCGACGGATTTTTACAAATATTTTTGGCCCACAATTAAAACTTTTGTTGTCTCTTCGCTGAACCATGCTTTTGATAATCGTAAGCTATCTGATGAACAAGGTCGTAGCATTATTACATTAATTTTGAAGCAAGGAAAAGACCCGTCATTGTTAAATAATTATAGGCCTATCTCACTTTTAAACGCAGATTACAAGATTGCTGCAAAGGCTTTAGCTACACGTTTAAAGGGCATTTTAAGTAATCTTATTAATAGTAATCAGACAGGCTTTCTTCAGAATCGGTTTATTGGTGAAAATATCCACTTTGTTTTGGATTTGGTCTATTATACTAATCTTAAAAATATCCCAGGTTTTATTTTCTTCATTGATTTTGAAAAAGCATTTGACTCTATTGACTGGAACTTCATCCACAAAACCCTTGATTATTTTAATTTTGGGGATGGCTTTAAGAACTGGATTCGAACTTTTTATAACGGCTGTTCTGCTTGTGTATGCAATAATGTTTTTTCCTCTGGTTTTTTTTATATAAGGAGAGGTGTCCGGCAAGGGTGCCCCTTAAGCCCTTACTTATTTATCCTTTGTAGCGAAGTTTTAGCTAGGCATGTATTCGTTAATCATAAATTTCAGGGTATTAATATCTTGAACAGGGAAATTAAGATCCTTCAATACGCTGATGACACTGCCCTCTTTACCGAGGGCAGTCGGGAGTCTATCTCAGAAATGCTGAATATTTTGCATGATTACGAGCATGCTTCTGGACTTAAGATTAATCTGGGCAAATCTCATTTGTTTCCTCTAGGTCCTTTTATTTCGAACCATCCCGCCTTCCTTCCTGAAATCGGTATTACTCTTTCCCCTGGTCCAGTTAAGTTTCTTGGGATTACCTTTAATCATAACGGTGATGATCTTTTTAGGTTAAATTACCTTCAGAAACTTTCTAGGCTTAAAAATATTCTGAATGCCTGGTCGATAAGAGATTTGACCCCTATAGGTAAGAATGTAATTGTAAAATCCTTTGCACTTTCGTAGTTGGTCTTTCTATTCCAAGTTTTGCCTGACCCACCTGATTACTTCATTCAAGTTATTCAGGGTTGCATTTTTGATTTTATTTGGTCTGGAAACCCAGACAAGGTTAAGAGAAACACTATGAAACTCTTTTGAAAATGGAGGTTTGAAAGTTACCCATGTTAAAAGTTTCATTTCCGCTCTTAAAATTACTTGGGTCAAAAGGTGTAGGAATTACTGTAATGGAATCTGGAAATTGTTTTTCGATCACTATCTGGGTAATTATGGGGGCAAGTTTCTATTTGACTGTAATTTTACAAGTGGGGATTTGAGTTTTATTAAAAATATCTTTATAAGGAATGTTTGCAACGCTTGGGGTGCGATGAATTTTCATTGCCCTCAAGATAATTTTGGTACACAAATTTTATGGAACAATAGTCATATCAAAGTCAACAAGGCGATTATTTTTTACGAAAAGTTGTTTGAGGCGGGGGTGATTTATGTGCGGGATGTTTTTAGGAATAATAACTCACCTTTAACTTTTCAGTCCTTTTGCGATCAGTTTCATGTGAATAGGTTCCCCTTTACAGATTACTTTGGGCTAATCGCGGCAATCCCTAAGAAATGGAAGAGTAATTTATTTGTAGAGGGTGGTGACAATGTAGATGAGGATAATGTCAGAACTCTCAGCTCAAAGTTAGCTTATTCTTAACTGATTTCTAGTGTTGTGCTTCCCCCAAGATCTTTAGATAAATGAAACAGGGTACTGGGTACAAACAAACTTCAATTTTGAATGAAAAAAGTAAATAGCCCTTTGTGTAACTTTTGTAATGCTGAAGTCGAAACGTTAGATCACATATTTTGGAGTTGCCCTTTTACATCAACGTTTCTCTTAGCTACAGAGCAATTTCATTTCGGACGGCAGTTTATTCTCTCAAAGAAGGATTTTTTTTTCGGTTACAATTTACTTATCGATCATCCATTGAATTTTATTATTTTTCACTGTAAATATTATCTTTTCAGCTGTCGACTCCAAAACGTTAAGCCTAATGTTTTTCAGTTCTACAAAAAATTTAATTTTGTTCTAAAGGTTAAACATCATATTTGTTCCAAAAAGAGTACTCCAAGGAAACGTGTTACAAAGTATAACGAAATCTGTAATTGCCTTTCATACAGACTTAATTTGGAATGTCAATAAGTTCTTTGTCTTTTACTTCATTCCTAAAGTGACAATGTTTCTGTATGTATATAGCCGAATGTTTATGCGATTTTGATTTCGCTAGAAATAAAAGATGGAAAAAAAAAAATTATCATCATCATCATCATCATCATCATCATCATCAGCAGCAGCAGCATCATCATCATCATCATCATCATCATTATTATTATTATTATGATGATTGCCATATGACATATACAAAGATGAGAATACGCCGAACGTCTTGAAAATGGCCCCACAACCCAAGTACTTCACTTACACAATCGTGAGACTGTTTTAATGAATAAAAATACTTGACTTTTTAGAATGAAGATGTCTTTTTAAAGTCACGTTAGTTGTGTGTGTTTGGCATTATAAGCAGTGCGGGAAGTTCTCACGTCTAGGAGGAACTGAAATTCGTATTCAAAATTCAAATAAAAACAAACAAACAAACAAACAAGCAATGCAACACAATGGATAGGATTGCAAAAAAAAAAAAAAAAAAAATGCAACACATTCGAAAGGATTACAGGCGTAATTAAGAACATGTTTAGCTAGAACGAAAACCACTCAAAAACTCATGATTTTCTCAAAATCAAGGACGTGGTGAACCACAGATTCGAAGTGACTCTTTCGTAACTATGACAATACACCTACTGAATTATACATTGCATTCCTTAAAATTTGACCGAGAAATGTTGCAAGGGGTGTTCCAAACTCCATTGCTGCTGACAATGTAGACGAAGATCGTGTGGTATTCTGGGTAAAACCGACAAAATGGCTGAGACCAAGCCAATTTTTCTCTATACGGGAAGAGAAGATTTTCCCAAAAGGGGAAATCTCTTGAAATTTAAATGTAAAAATAGTAGTTGACAATATGATGAATGAATAAAATACAAAACGTGAATTTGAAATTATTCTAACAAAAAAAAAATAATAATCCTACACTTATTCCGGTGAAGTCTTTTTTTTCACTATGAGATTTATGTCAGAAAGAAGTCATCTAATCATTAAAAGGTATCCCATGGGAAAATGATGGCATCTGGAATAATAAATTAATGAAATAAACCTTCAATGTGTTCTATTACGTCTTGAATTCTTTGCATTAATACAGTGTAGGTTAGTATGACACGCTACATTAAGTGGACGTCTGAAACAAAACAAATCAGGCATTTATTCTTCCAAACAAAAGTAGAAACAACACCCAAGCAATAAGCAGTGCTTAGACAGCCAGAGTTAGTGACTTTTCTCCTCAGTATGATTTAAACCCCCACAAACGAGCTGTTATATGACAATACTACCAGAAGGGTTGAAGGATTAGTAATATGCCCTTACAAGTTTGTTAGTTTAAATTTTATAGTAATCAAACTAGGTGGATTATATCTTACAACCCTGGTTTCGTTATACCAATAGGCACATCAAACCCCTAGCAAAGGGGGCAAGTGGGATGGCTCTCCGTAGAAAATCTTTGCCCCCGACAAAGGTAAATATATCATAGCTTGATTATATTATGCATCTCGACCCCTTAAATATTTGCCCCAATAGTATTATAAGTACTCTTACAATTGCCCTTCCTGGAAGCTATCTCGCCCCCTTGAGTGTCTTGTCAGGTCACGGACCTCATGCTCATTTCTGAACAATCAGGTAGCTTTAAGGGGAATTGCAGCCCGCCTTTAATAATGAATCTGTTAGAATTGACCTATTTTGCTGCCGATATACTTATTATTTATACGTGGTTTTTTGCCTGGGCAAGTTACTAGTGTGTAACTTAAAGAAATAAAGTTACCATCGAGTAGACAAAAGGTGTTAGGGTGACTAAGGACTCAGCACTCAGCCTAATCACATTTCTGTTTTCGAGAAATCGCTCCATATATGTTACTCTTCCAGCATCCAGGGTCGGAAATGCAGGACTGATGCTCATCCAAGCTTGCGTTAGAACAACCCACCTAACCCCTAATGAAAGAAATAAGAAAAGAATGGTTAAAAGGAAGAAGAGGGAAGTGTAACAAGGGAATGAAAAGGGAACAACGGGAAAAATGGGCGTAAATGCTTATATCTTATTTATTTGCATTACCATCGTGTATGGTAATTAACTTCTCGTTTAAAAACTGAATATTCATATTTTCTATACTTAAAAACACCATTTTACATGCAATGAGTGTGATGCTAGGACAAGGGTGGGAAATCTTTTTCCCTTGACGGGCCTTTTTGATATTAATAATCTACTCGCGGGCCGTAGGCCAAGGAGCCTCAAACTGGCCCTGGTAGAGTCAGTGGAAAAGCGCAGGTAAGGAACTAGTGCGATGCCTCTAGAAGATATTGAATTTGTGCAATTTTGTAGGCAATAGAATGCTCATGAGTATCACAATATGACCATATGCCTTCTTATTTATGCATGAAGCAACAGTGAACGAAAATTGCGCTTGAAGCGCGCCGAAAAACCTCCCATTTTGGAAACAACTTTTTCTTCACTTAAAATTGCAAAATTATCTACTTCTTAACGTTTAACAAACTCTTCGGAGGGACACTTCTAGCCCACTCCCGAATCTACCGGAGTAAATACAGTGCCCTCGGAGTTTCGTACTGTAATAGATAAACATACACATATATATATATATATATATATATATATATATATATATATATATATATATATATATATATATATATATATATATCATGGTAGGTTGCGTGTGTTGGAAAGTAAAGTACACAAAAGTCAAAAGAAGACAAAAAATGGATACATTCATTTCCAACTATAAATATATACAAATCAGTGAATACAAAATATTTCGGGCCGTCTCAGCCCTTCCTCAGTTGTATGTAGGAACTAGTGCAAATGAAAACTGGCCTCACATATATATAGGGGCTTGTATCTATATATATGTGAGGCCAGTTTTCATTTGCACTAGTTCCTACATACAACTGAGGAAGGGCTGAGACGGCCCGAAATATTTTGTATTCACTGATTTGTATATATTTATAGTTGGAAATGAATGTATCCAGTTTTTGTCTTCTTTTGACTTTTGTATATATATATATATATATATATATATATATATATATATATATATATATATATATATATATATATATATATATATATATATATATATATATATAGATAAACATATATATGTTATACTACAGTTCTCTTCAGTGTTATGTACTTTACCACTAGAAGTATCAGGTTTCTGCACCTGTTTTGTCTAACGAAACAGTAGGCATGTTATGCTGTGCATACTAGGGCTTTAGTAGCAGTATTACGTGAAATATCAAGAAAATGGTACCTGTAGGATAAACGATGGACACCCTTGGCTAAAGCAGGATAAACCCATTAGTTAGTTAGTCAGTCAGTCATTCAGTCAGCCAGCCAGCCAATCAGTCAGTCAGTCAGTCAGTCAGTCAGCAATTTGTTCATTATTAATGGTTTCTACAGAAATTCCTGAAATTCGCTCCCATTTGTCATCGAGAAAACTCCGTTAGACTTCGGTACTCTACATCCAAAGCAGTTTGCAACCGTACGCGATTTGTAACGTATACCCCAAACTAAACTTGTTCTCCCAAAAATATGGGCAGTTCGCTCTTTTGTCGTCAGGAAATTGTCTCCTAAACATGCTTTTCTATGTAAATATGAAGGATAATGCATACCATACAGGTATGTTAATTTTGAAAGTGTTAAAAAATTATCAACGTGGACTGATTTCTGCAAGTAAAAATGAACAGTAGCATCTTCCTCTGTCTAAGACACTGTCAGAGAGGAAGGTTTAAAATTTTATACTGTTAAATTAAGACCACAAGGCATATAAAGAATAGTTATTTACATTTTTACGTTATGATTATAACCTTTCCTTCGTGTAGGCATAGTCAATGAAATAGGGGTTAATTTTTGGTATGAATCATCAAGTTCCCAGGAAAAATTCCACTTGAAACCAGTTGGAATTTTAAGCTGGTTTCAACTGTTTTAACTGGTCTTAACTTGCCCCAACTGGTCCTAACCGGTTTTGTACTGGTTCCAACTGTATTAACTGGATATGAAGCACTTCAAACTGGTCTTTGTCGTGATCCAGTTGAGATTTCAGGCTGGTCCTAACTGTTTTCAACTCGGCGTGATCCACTAGATCCACTGCCCAGTTTGAAACTGTTTTCAACTCGGCGTGATCCATTGGATCCACTGCCCAGTTTGAAATCCAACTGGCAGTTAGGATTTGAAACTGGTCCCAACTGTTTTCAACTAGACCAACTGGTTTCTTACTGGTCTCAACTGATTCCAACTGTTTCAACGAATTGAGTAACTTTCAACTGGTCTTTGCCACCCAGTCTCAATTAACTGTGTCTTCAAGTCAGTGCGTTTTAACTGGGAACGAAACAGTTCCAACTGGTTTGTTGTATTTCAGTTGATTTACCGGACTCTTCAACTAGTCTTAAGTGAACTTTACTCTTTGCCTAATTGGACATGAAAAAGGAATAAGTAAATTTCCCTGTTTTACATGACAAAATCATCAATTAGTTGTGTTTTCATAAAAAAAAGTGAAGGAGGAATAATGTCCTCATTCCCCGGCCTGACAGTTTATCTTTCCCTTCTTCTCCCTCACAATTCATTTAGTTTTATACAAAACATATTGGTTATAATGAGAAAAGTCACAAGCATCAGATATCAGTTCCTTTTCCTTCCCATCTTTTTCAATGCCCATCCACCATATTACCGCTTCAGTTCATTTTCTCTTGCCTCAACACCATCTTCCAGTTCCTGTTACTGCCTGTATTTTTATCAGCTTTTTATGGGTTTAACTTGTTAGCCAACTTGTTAGCCACCTTAAAAGAAACTCATCCAAATTTGGTTGTTGTATCTCCTTCCTAACATTGTATCTCCTTCCTAACAACTCCCTGGTAATACTAAACCACCCCAGAGTTCTGCCAAGCAATCCTTTGTTTGAATGAATAGGCCTAGGTCAACAGGTCAATTGTTTCGATTTGATGCAAAATGCTGTAACAGTAATCTACTGAAGCATCTCTGTACACATATTTGTATGAACAGTGACAGTATAGACTATAGTGGAGCAGCTGTTGTTTGCACTTGTGTGATTGTGAGTGTGGGACGTACAAGTATTCAATCTTCGTGAATTTATAGGCCTGTTTGAATCTCAGTCAACACAACACTTGAAGAGGACAAGAATGCAAGATTACTTTCCCAGGACGTTTGAGACATTTATTAACACAGTAATTTAATTACTTTTGCTTTTCAAGTTTTACATCAGAGGGACCAAATGCAACGAAATTTCATGGAAATTATAATATAGCCCCTGCATTGTGCCTGGGCTTCCATGGTTAGGCCTAACGGTAACGGTAAAACTAGCATCTAGGCTATACTATAAGTTAACTGCAGTGTTGCCTACTTTGTAAACCATGCCCACTTCCAAAGTTCCAACAAGATTTTAGGACTTTTGATTATTCTTTCTGCATCAGTTAAAACTCTCTGATTGAAAAATTATGGGAAGACTTCCAAGTGACCGTTAATTTTAATTAAGCGTGGGTAATTCCTTGCTCTTAAAAAGAGAACTAATGGCTGGGCGGTGTGAGAGCATTCTGCTTTAAGTTGGAATTATACTTTTTAACTTGACAAGAAGCTAGTGACTTACAAATTTAGCATGGATGTTTCACGTTCAGTCAGTAAGTTCTTTTTGGTAACTGCATTTTACTTTCTAAAACTATCACCACGTCATATGCGCAGAATTCGTATACTCTGGATTTTTTATTTTATTTACAGAATGACATGACGGTTAAACTCTGCACAGCTTTAAAAGAGTCATTTGGTGGAGTTATATTGTAGTGTACATTTTTCAGTTCAACTTGTCAGAGAGTCGATTCAAGCATAACCATTTACGCGTTTGAGGAATTACTTATATTTCACCACCAGACCGAAATCTGAAGCAGTCTTGAATGACATTGCACATAGAGTTTTTAACCGACGAGTTATTGTGCTTTTATCATCATTGAAATCCTTCATGATGTTACTGAGACAGCAAACAAGTCGAACTGTAACTGCCGGGTCTCCATTTGTGATGTGTTTCCATTTGTTGGATCTACAAATTTAGTCATTGGTAAAATAACGTTTGCAACTGTTACATTCTTGCATGGAATTCAGGACAAGCGTTGACATTAAAAAGTTTGTATACCATTTGATGAACGTGCGGTGGAGTGAATGAGTTAATTCTAAATCTAAAGAGCTACAGTATTGATCTGTATTGAAAACGGATGATGTAAGGAGAAGTAGTAGAAGGCCAAACTATAGAATATATTGGACCCACAGCATATCAAGCAATTCCCTACAAAGGACTATTGACTGTACGTACAGTACCCAATGGGTAAAGGGAATGCTGGCCATCTAGCTTTGCAATTCTTTCAAAGTATTCCGTACAATTGAGAACCCCTGTTCAATAATGAATTCAACATTGTTGCTGAAAAACTGAGAAGTGTGTCTACATCCTGCAGGTACAGTACGAGAATTAGTGAGAAGAATAGCTGCCATTTTTTCTTTACAGTGAATGTTCATTGTACTGTATGTAACTTGTAGAATGTGGAAGAACTGGAATTAAGGCCCTTGTGCCAGGAAATCTCAGAATGAATTTTACTGTAAAGGCATGGGCAATCCTTTGGGCTTGGGAATACTACATGATTTTATTATGGATGTAACCTTGTTTAACTTTGGAAAATGTGAAAAAAGTGATGCCTATGATTTTTCCAAAAATAGCCTTTCTACAATGGACAAACCAATTTTCTGAGCTGGAAAACGTAAAATGATTTGAGCTTAATTAATTAGTAACATATCTTCTATTCGTTGTACCCTGGCCAACCTTTGACTTCATTTGGCACGATGCAAAATTGTAGCATGGAAAAAAAGCTTAAATTCTGTTAATATGAATTGAATGATGCTTATGACTTTTTCTTGGACAAAAACGTGTTTTCTAATGGAGACAAAATGATATGGTGGATGCTAATGATTTTTCGTCAGTCATTCCTTTGGTTTACAATAAGAGTTGTGCAGGTTTGAATTAAACATTTTTGTTTTATTTCTCGCTATCCCGCAACAGTGCAGGTCCCCATATTCCCTTTGTGTTGGACCTTAAATATCGTAGTAAAATATGAGAGACGCTACAATAAAGAGTTTCCTTTAACTCAAACCTCAAAATTGATCCTTTCTTTTTATTCATTTTTTAGATTTGTAATGACTATGTCGCTTTTCTAATGATAATAACACTGAATTTAATGATAATATATTTACGTGTTCAAAGAGTGGTAAAAGTACTTGAAACATTTAAGAGTGGTTACTCCACACGGTTTAAAATTGGCTGAAGGTTCTCAGTTAAGACAAGTTTATATTACTAGTCTATAAAAAATTAGTATTAGTACTGTAAAGTCTAAGAGCTTTTAATCAGCTGGACCAGTTGCCCTAGTTGAAATAGGCTCTAAAATAGTAATTAGGACCATTTGGACTAGAAACCAGTTGGGCCAGTTGGAAACAATTAAGACCAGCTGGACAAGTTGAGGCCAGCTGGAATATTTGGACCAGTTGGTACCAGTGAAGACCGGTTGGGCCACCTGGAGCCAACTGGTCTGTTTAGACAAATTGGGACCAGTTGTAACCAGTTAAGACCAGTTGGAAACAGGCTCATTTTCCATGTTGGAAAATGTCCAGTTGGGACCAGTTGGAAATCTCCAAATCGAGTTTTCTCCTGGGTTATGTTTATCAACAAACTGACAAAGTTTTGTGAAAGACGCTTAGAAAAGTGTAATAATACTCTGCAACAGTTTAACTAGTACGTTCTATCGTCATCTAGGCATAGTCAATGAGAAAAAAGTTCTCACACTGTTTGTTAAAAGGATTATGAGTCCATATAGAGGTATTTTAAACAGAATTGTTCATTTCAAAACGCCTAAACTAACACAAGTTCGTGGCTTGCTAAATATCGTAGACAGTATACTTTCCCAATACCTAACTGTTTCTTTTACAAACAAACGCTTTTGTTCTTACTTATTACTGCTCTGAGCAATTACTTCATATTAACAGATCAAGTACAACACGAGGCCACAGATTAAAAATCAGCAAGCAACACTACAAGACCAATGTTAGATTAAGGTTCTTCAGCTTGAGAGTCACAAACACTTGGAACAATCTTCCTGATTCAGTTATTAGTGCTCCATCCTTGAACACTTTTAAGAACAGGTTGGATGCATTCTATGGTGAAAGAAAGTTTTATGTTGGATTAGAGTAGTGGTTCACCTTGTTGCACACTTGTTTCCTGTCAAGATCTACTACAGGCTTTTAGCCTACAGTTAGAATCCTGCTATCCTATCCTACTTATCAACGTCACAAGAATAGTAAGGAGGAAGAATGCTGAGAGCATGAATGCTGAGAGCATAATTCCTATAAACGCATATATTCGCCAAGGGAGGGAATTTGTCCATTGCCATTGATCTATTGCGTCTAATCTGGGTCTAACTGTAAGCGATGGGTACTTTGTGAGACACTGTTTATAGAACATTATCCTTTTCGTTTGTTTTATTTTCATTGCAACAATACAATGTATTCTTCTCCAATAATACTTTCCAGTCGAGTAAAAAAAGGGGGTTTTGGGTGGGGCGGGGTGTCATATAAAAGGCGACGTCCAAGACAACTCTTCAATGTCCGTCCAAAAATGACAAAGTAATTTTTTCGACGTAACAGGAAAGCTTTGTCGTAATTATTTCTTTTCATCATGAATACATAGTCATGCTGACAATATTATGCTCAGATAATCTATTGCCTTTAAAAAACTTTCTTGCTGTATAATCGACTTGACTATAATCGAATTTTGACTTGAAAGGATACATAGAGTGGGTTGACATGGCTTGCTTGCTAATTACCAACAGCTTCCTTGACGCATTACTCATTTCATTGCAATGTTTAACATGTATTCAGTGGCTTGATGGGCTGCTGTCTTGTGAAATAGTGACCTTACAACAAACGAAGTTTCTTACAGAAACAGTTGATGTTTAGTGTGAATGTTTTACAACATAATGGTAAATTGAAACAAAGCTCAAAGCTCTTGCTTTCCAGCTTTGGAAGTAATCTCTATGGCTTCTCAAATCCTACAACTAGACGGCTGAGTGCAGGGTTGACGCTAGCTCAGAAATTCTCAGAGGGAGTTTTCCCTCCTTAGCTCCATAGAAAAAGAGGGATATCATTTTTTGTTAGGAATCATTCCGTCCTGCTGTCCTCCAGAAAGTGTGGCAAAACATGCACCAAATTGATACAGCTAACAAAATAAAACAAATTCGTCTACTTTTATCTAGTAGCCTGATTGCTTTTGATAAGAGATAATAAAAAAAAAAATTGGATGCTTCTAAATCCCAAGATTGTTGTCCCAAAATTTGAGCGTACGATCGCTCAAGTCCTTTCAGATTTCAGTTCTAGTGTACACTCTGTGTGGTGCTACATCCTGAGGGTAGCAAGATCGATCTTGAACGCATCCAAAATTATGTAAATAGGCATAAATTTCATAAAATAGTTGTGAGGTATGTATAAAATACTCTAACTATGCCCTTTGTAATATTTTTGAAAGCTTCAGTAATTTTGCCTTACAATACTTTTTCTTCAGAGCTACTTGCACTTGCGCTTACGCTATCTTATTTATATATGGACATATGTCGAGCCTACCCTAGTCTCTTGTTTTTGTCAAAGTAGTTTGATCCTACGGAGGGTCTACATCATAACACTTACGTTGTGGAGCTCTCAATGCACAACTACACTGATGGGCCAGAAACTTATATTGACTGCGATGGAATTTAGATTTTTTTCATACTAGCCCTAAAGGAATACTGACTTTAAAAATGGAACCTACTGCCTTTGTGCTTGGTACTCGGCATAAACAATGGAGTAGGGAAAACAAACCAGTGAGCCACAACTGGAAAAAGGCCATGGTCGTCTCGACTTGAACCAATTGGTTGGAAACTGGGACGTTAAACCTCATCTAACCTAACCTAAAGGAATACTTTACGGGGATGTAATCACAGCTTGGTTGTTTTTGATTCCTTGCCGTAGATAGGCAAGGAATCTATGCGGTGGTGATGGCGCGTGTGTGTGTGTGTTTTTGTGACGCTCTTTGTAATCGCGATATCTCAAGATAGGAATAACCGACACTTTTCATATTTAGTATATCGATTTGTCATGTTAAGAGAAAGAACCCTGTTGCTTTTAGAAGAGATCAAAGGTCATCTGAGGTCACCGGAGGTTAAACTGCGAGAACCTGAAAACGACTTGTAAACATTATATCTCAAGATGGCAATGACCGACACTTTTCATATTTGGTATATAGATTTTTCATGTTAAGAAAGAGAACCTTATTGTTTGTTATAAAGGTCAAAGGTCATCTCAGGTCACCGGAGGTGAAATTGCGAAAATCTTGTAAATCTCTTTTAATCATGATACAGTATCTCAAGATAGCAATGATAGACACTTTTCATATTTGGTATGTAGATTTATCATGCAAAGAGGAAGACCGCTATCATTTTGGGTGAAGTTCAAAGGTCATTTGAGGTGTCTGGAGGTCAAAGACTAAAACCTTGTAATCACGATATCACAAGTCAGGAACGAATGCCACTTTTCATACATGGTATATTGATTTTTCTTGTTGAGAGAAAGAACCCCATTGTTTTTGGTAGAGGTCAAAGGTCATCTGAGATCACCGGAGGTCAGAAAACAAAATTTCCCAAGACTTCCCAATATCGTCATATGGAGTCATCAGAGGTCAAAAATCAAAATTTCCCAAAAAATCCCAAGATTGTCATATGGGGTCACAGAGGTCAAAAAGCAAATCTTCACAAAATTTCCCAAGACTGTTATATGGGGTCACCAGATGTCAAAACGCAAAATTTCCCAACAATTTCCAAGATCGTCATGGGGTCACCAGACGTAAAAAGCAAGAAATCCCAAGGTCGTCATCTGGGGTCACTAAAGATCAGAAAGCAAAATTTCTCGAGAATTCCCAAGATCGTCATCAGGTCACTAAAGGTCAGAAAGCAAAATTTCCCAAAAATTCCTAAGATCGTCATCTGGGGCCACCAGAGGTCAAAAAAACAAAATTTCTAAAAAAAAACTTTCAAAATCCAAGATCCATTGGAGGTCAGAGGTCAAGACATGGGTGTTGGGTACTTGTAATACTTGTAAATTTGAGGGATGAACGTCATTGCAACAAAGCAACCCCATTCGGCAAGCCTTTAGGCTTTCTGGTTGTAGAAATTGATCCAAAAAATTATAAAAAATATGCCTGTGGATAATTTACTGTTACGGCACAAAAAGTACCGTCCTTGCTGCTTTGTGAAAAATACGTGGATTTTCTAGTTCTACAAATTAAAAAATGTTGCCGGAATTTCCCTCTCAACTGTGTATAATTTGCAAGGATTCATCTGCTGATGAGCGATTCCGGGAATCGCGCTGCCTAGCGCCAAACCTGGCTGAGTGTTTGATAAATCTTGTGCCTTAACAGTGTGCATTTGGCTAGTTTGTTACGTAAGGGGTAATTTGTTCATATGCCTTTGAGACACAGCACAGAACTCAACTTTTTGTGGTTCCTTAAATGTACATGTGCTGCAGTGCATTGTTGTGATAGAGGATGCCGTAAATAAGACTCATTTTGTACCCATCCCTGGATGTCAATTTACAGAGAGCATTGCCTTTAAAGTTTTAGAAGAGCCAAACAGGTGCCAGGTTTATACAGTATTCAAATAAGACAAGTATAGTATGTTCTGAGTTGTGGTCTTCCACCAAATTATATGAAAGCTCACTGCTTTTGATATGCTGTTCAAGAACCATGGACAAACATACAAGTTCGACCAGTAATGGACTTTCACAGTCGTCCGGTCGACCGTGGCGACCAGAATCTGCGTCGGACAACCAATACTTGTCTTCACGGTTGTCCTTAACAATGTATTTGCCTCTGAACTTGGTTGCATACTCCCCACTTTTTCTTCATCCACTGTTAAGGCCCTCCACTTTTTTCCGTATTGCATGAAAATACGATCCCATCCTTTAGCTTTCTACAGAGTAACCAATAACAACCCGCAAATCGTAAGATTGCATCGCCTATTCATAACTAACAGGGCTATTTATATCTTAACACAGGTCTTGTGTATGTTAGCGTTGCTCAGGGTATAAACCGAGCTCAGGGCCCATTCCCCAAATAAGCGAAACATAAAGCTCGCAGTGTTGTAAGGATTCACCCTTATTTGACAAGTCAAGTCAAGTCAACGGTGGTCGAGTCACAAGTCAAGTCATTCTTCACATTCTCAAGTCAAGTCAAGTCAAGCACATTTTCAAGTCAAGTCAAGACAAACGCCGAGTCAAGTCAGACACGTTGTGTATTCCACTTCTAAGTTTGAGTTCATAGGTGCATACTACTAACATCGGTCTGAATGTAAACTAGACTACCAATGGTGGAAACTTCGGCTTCGGTGCATCCTGGATTTCACGAACGAAAGGAACGGTAGGTGAAATAACTCCATAAGGGCAAATTTCGCACCCACGGGGGTCAATTCTGTGAAGCCTTGAAAGAGGGGTGTGGATGGGGTTGGTCTAAGGGTGGGGTCTAAGGAATCAAAAACCCTGAAATTTATGCAGTTGAATGGTATTTCTGACACCTGGCAATTAAAATAACAAAACATTGTAAAGAAGCTTTAATTTGGTACTATCTAAAACATTGTATAGAAAAAGGGAAACCCCCTCTGAATCCGCGCCCCTCAAGGTAGTGCAATTTCTGTGAAATGTACGGTAAACACATATTTGAAGGCGTTTGGACAACATCTGGACAATTCTAAAATGATGAGGTTTGAAGACAGGAAAAGTCTCACCTTGGAAACTATCGCTTGTACAACCCACCCCCAGTGAAAGGCCTTTGTGCAAAAACACTACTTGTCAACAGCCATTTACTGCATGCCCTTCAATGGCATTTCATTCAAGCTCATTTCTTAACAAGAGAAGGGTTAACCTTTGGTTAGTGATTTTTAGGAAGGCAGTAAACAACAACTTCTGGTTTGTATCATGAAAGAATAATTACACCCAAATGTGGTAAAAATCTTGTTAGTGTTTGAAATTAATAAAACATTTTAAAGCAACGACAATTTTCGAAAGGTTATTGAATCGTTTTAACCCCTTTCCGTTAAGCAACCGGGACAACGGAATACACTCCGTACACTGTCAGCTATAGTCACTGCCTGCGTAGCAGGCTGAACGGAATATTCCTTGTTCAGTCATGTGTTTAGGAAGCTTCAAATAGAAGATGAACAAACAGTGTCTGCTCCGCGGGATACTATTTTCATGGTTCGGATTAGCAAAACTACGGACAATGCATAGCTTTGTGTAAGTTTGGTCACACTGGTCAACATTCAGTACTTACAGTGGTGGTAATCGGGGGACCACAGATGAAGTAGGAATGTCACCTCAGTTAACACCCCCATCTGCTTTAATTGTACCCTTTTTACTCGTCCTTGCGGTTGTATACAACAGTAGGGTACTTCCTTTGTCACCACATAAAGGTGCCGTCCGGGGGGTCTAAGGGGGAAGGGTGTCCCTCTCGAGGGTGTGTCCCTCCCCTTTGAGGAATTTTTGTTAATGTAAGGTTGCTTAGATGCAAAATGATACTATCTTTGAGATATTTTTCTAAAAGATCATTTGTGTCTGGAAAATGTCCATAATTTAATGAAATTGATTTTGGTCAGGTGGAAGGGGCGAGTATGTTGTCTAAGAGAAAAGTATGTCGTCAACGAACTTCCTGAAGTCCCCTCCCCCATTTGGCTACTTTACTGCCTTCTATTCGAGCATGGTTTTGCGCAAAAATACGTTGGAGGAGTCCACAGAAACATTCTTGGACTATTACGAAATTTTCCTTTACTTCCTTGTGCATTATACAAGGGTATGTAAAGTTGGCAGACACCGTTATAGGGCCTCCTGGAAGGTCATAATACTATAGCGTATGAGGCTAAAAAATTTAAAACTATCCTATTTTTACTAATTTTGAACAAATATTAAGACGAACAGCTTCCAGCAAAGAGGGAAAGGAGGGAGGGAGAGTATAGGTGCAGGGAAGTGATATAAAACTTCCCTAAAAGGTATAGCAGAAGGGTTGAAGGACTGAACAAGCGGGTTTCAGTAAGCTTTGTCGTCGTTAGTGTATTAACAATCACCATCATATATATCAATCTATACCAATAATGGCTTGGAGTGAAGCGCCTGTATTTGTTTTTTGAAAAATGTACAACGGCAAATAAGTACTTTTAACCTTCCACAAATTAGATTGAAGGATTCATTATTTAAACCAGATTCCCATGGCAAGACCTGTCTGCCTGTGTTCAGGCTCTGCATCGAGAAACTTTCAGCTCCCCAACAAAACTATCTGCCAATCAAAAAGTCAGTATTTTACCTGAGAATTCATAAACAGCTTTTAAGTTTTGCTACTGTGCTTCTCCGGAAGTTGCAATCTGAAAATGTTGATAATAAGAACAATATTGAGTAAGGTTTGAAGCACAGGGAGCGCGCTGACATTTGGATAGTTTGCGAAGGATTTGCGAAAATTCTGATAGTGTGAGCACCATTTGTGACAGAAATGATTACAATAGATGCATCATTAAGTCGAAAACACACCTCATCCTACCCCTACAGAATTCTATAGCTTAAACATGAGGCAAAATTTGCCTTTGCTGAAATCAGTTATAGCTACCACAGTTTTTAGGGGGCAACTGCGGTTCCCAATTAAAGTACCCGACCACTGATTCATTAATTCAATTAGCTGCTCCAGCGTTGTTAAAAGCTTTAATGACCATTCTAGTACAACAGTAACCCAGCACTGGGAGGTTTACATTACAACTTACAATAAATTATGCCCTAAAATTAGTACTTGTGAAAGGGATCAAATTACTCATGGTCATTGAAGGTTAGATAACCTTTCACTAAACTGCCATCAAATGTCAACCTTTAGGCCTATTGACAAATGCTTGAATGAGCACCTAATTGGTTTGGTACTACAGGTAAGTCTTGACAAGTTTTGACACAGGAAGATATTGCGAAATTACGACTTTTGGGATCATTTTAAAATTTCTGAATGTTTTTCAGAAATCGATTGGGTTGCACGCATCCCCATGACGCCAGCCCCCGTTCCGGTGCCACTGACACTTCGCTTTATGTAAACGGTGTATTGCGAACAAATGCAAACAATGCCCTGACAACTCCCTGACTACAAGGAGCCCTTCGTTTTATAGTGGGTACGCGAAGTTGTTCGTTTGGCCAATTCGTACACGAAATGCACAGCAAATCTGAATGCCAAATAATTTCAGTTGGCGTTGTCCTGAAATTTTCTTGACTTGCACCAGGTCAAAACGCCAAATGTATGAATGCGCTGGGCAGAATTGATTGCTTTGGACAAAAAGAAGGCAACGTTATTTCAGATTTTCTCCCACATACGCCAATGAAATGAAATGAAATTTACAGAGAAGATTACTGTCAAGATTTATAGGCAACTGAGGTCAGCTACTGTTTTACTTTTTGATACAACCATTGTGTAAGTTCTTGCAACGCAGAAGTGCCAATTTTCAATGAATATTTGTCCCCTAAAAACATCGTTTTTCGTCATTTTGATTATTCGTATAGAAGCTATGAGCATCAAAGACCCGCGAACAACTTTGCAAGGTTTGGGGCACAAAGATTGAAATCCCCAGAAGACGATAGGTTTAATGGTCAAAAAAATTCAAAGAAGCTCTAACAACTTCATATAACTATCGATCAACACAAAATTTTAGTTTACAAATTGTCCCTGAAGCCCCTGGTATCAGACCAATAATCATTCAAATGGCAACCCTGTTTAAGCAACATGTTGCTTTTTGATCGAAACCACCCGGCCAAGATCGGTGATTGTAAGGTCCAAGCCTGGCATTCTGTGTATATAGTCGGATATGACATGTTTCAGCAGCAGTTCTCTGCGCTTCCCGTTTGTTGTCGAGTAACAACTATACTAAAGGCATACAGTGCTAGTGTTGAATACACACGGCTCGTAGTGTTGCAGCCGCTTCTTCTTTGCGATATGGACGTGCACAGACATGCACAAACATCAAAGTGGCATCAAAGGACTCGGGTCGCAGCAGGAGACTTGAGTAATTTTCCCTGACTCGAGTCTTAAATTGGACTCCAGTCACTGTATGCTCGAGTTCCAGTCAAGTCAAGTCATTTAAGGTGGTCACTCGAGTCGAGTCAAGTAATTTAGGGTTCGGGACTCGAGTAAAATCAAGTCATTATGGCTGTCAAGTCAAGTCTAGTCAAGTCAAATCAAGTCAAATATGCAACTCGAGTCGACTCAGTGACTTGACTTGTGACAACACTAACGTCCTGTCTTGGAAAAGCATCACAAGGTCATTAAATTACGTAGTAGCTTGTTTACAACCCTGTATAATGAAATGCCCAAATAGCTTTAGGTTCCCAAAAGTTTGGACCAGTTTAATTAGCGTTTAAAACTTACGTAAGGCATGTCGTAATTTTTGCTAAAGACCCGCCCCCACCCCCACCAATAAAAACTTCCGCTCAAATTAATCGTACTTGTGAACTCACATTCGCAATATGTCGGCTTCAGGTACTTGTGAGTGCAACATAAAAGGAGAAGAAAACCTACGGATTTTGCAGTGAGCCACTAGTAGAGACTAATATTCTAACGCATTTACTAAAAAAGTTAGTCGAAACACAGTCGCCCCAAATTTTCATGAATTTTCCAATTATTTTTCAGACACATGATGCTAATAGCCATTTTCTTGTTTCCAAAAAAGAGGGCGTTCAAATATGACGTAAAAGAGCCACATCGTAAGTAACACGATGTCTCCGTCATCCCACATGGAATGCACACTAACATATACTGAAAGAATCAGTGCAGAAACAAGTTCTGATGCTTCCCCAGAGCAGTTGAAAAAGCGTAACATACCCTACCTTGGCCTAGGAGAACTAGAATCCATTGCCAAAAGCTTTGACAAGGGCTTCACATAACTGACTATTCCATGCTTCTAATGTAAGTCTGTATACTGCCCTAGGAACTGTAACCTACAGTACCTACCTTGTCGTTAGGTGCACTCAATCCTCATTTCTTTGCCTCAATAACTGATCAAAATGGGAATTCAAGAAAGAATTTTCCTCAAATATATTCAAATATCGTGTTTGTCAAAATCACTGTCGCTTACGATACCGTTAGTTCACTCCCCACTTGGTTAGAAAACACAAAATCACACGGTTTCTCGATCAGTTGCAGAACTAGTACTAGTACAAGTGCTTACCATAGGCAACCGCCTTCACAACAGATCCTGGTCTTGCTCTCTATGTGTCGGTATTTAAATCCATCCTCTATTTGTTCAGGTTCCAAAGGATACAGTGAGATCTGAATCTGTTTGTTCCCATGTTTTCTTTTACCAACAAGTAGGTGTACTGTTTCAATTTTGAAGATGTAAGGTAAAAATTACGACTACATCCTGCTGAGTGCTGCCGTAGTTCTAACGTTACCCTGTATATAATGGCCTACAATTCTACACAGTGCACTATAGTCTGTGTGCTGTGTGTATAAATCGAGTGTTGTAGTGTATGGCGAATTACGGTAGTGTTGCCAAGTCACGCAACCTATTTCTGCTACACTTGTGAAAACCTTTTTTTTTTCTTTTCGCTGAAATAATGTGTCATGAAAATAAATTTAATAAGAAACTTTGAATTTTATTCCCTGTTACAAGTGGCGAAAGAAATTTTGTCAAGCATTTAATAGTTATTTACCACAGCATGTGCAATTCAAGTTACTTCGGGTGGGTTGGTTAATTTTCTGTTGTAATGTGATATGAGGCTTGCTTTCGTCATCGTATATCCGGGAACTGGTAGGATTCAAAGAACAATGGCGAGAACCATTAGCAACATAAAAATCAACTCTTATGGTGGAAATAAATGTATTCAAGCCTTCTATGTGCTTCTTTTGGAAAAAAAGGCATACATTAAAATGTTAGTCTTGATGCAGAAAAAGCTAGGGTTCATATCTCCTTTAATAGTCACCTCGAGATATAGGTGCAAAGTACGCTTTGCAAAAAAATGACAGCCTTACAAGAAATGCAATCGCCTAACTAGGCCTAGGCTACACCGTACACTTCGTCAATACCTCGAGGATACAAAAAGAGAAAGCACCTCGATTAACGGTTTATTTGTCATTATTATCCAAGTCAACGCAGTGTCTTGTGTGAAGTATTAATGTAAGACTATTGACAGTGTAAATGTTCATGAAAAGTTATGGACCGAACCATGATGTTACATTACTATTCATCAAAATGGCGATCATTCGAAGTTTCTAATAGCCTGAAAGGTTCCCGGATGTCAACACGAGGCCTGGTTGCGGAACTGCTTTCCCAGGACGTGTGGGCACGGTTTTCGGAAACCTAAATTCATATCATGAAAAGTGAAAATGATGCTCAGGTTAGTATCAGGGTAAAAATGTTAAGTTGCTCCCATTCGTCCTGGCAAAAAAAAAATAAATAAATAAATAAATAAATAAATAAATGAATAAATAAATAAATAAATAAATAAATAAATGAATAAATAAATAAATAAATAAATAAATAAATGAATGAATGAATGAATGAATGAATGAATGAATGAATGAATGAATGAATGAATGAATGAATGAATGAATGAATGAATGAATGAATGAATGAATGAATGAATGAATGAATGAATGAATGAATGAATGAATGAATGAATGAATGAATGAATGAATGAATGAATGAATGAATGAATGAATGAATGAATGAATGAATGAATGAATGAATGAATGAATGAATGAATACATACATACATACATACATACATACATACATACATACATACATACATACATACATACATACATACATACATACATACATACATACATACATACATACATACATACATACATACATACATACATACATACATACATAAATAAATAAATAAATAAATAAATAAATAAATAAATAAATAAATAAATAAATAAATAAATAAATAAATAAATAAATAAATAAATAAATAAATAAATAAATAAATAAATAAATAAATAAATAAATAAATAAATAAATAAATAAATAAATAAATAAATAAATAAATAAATAAATAAATAAATAAATAAATAAATAAATAAATAAATAAATAAATAAATAAATAAATAAATAAATAAATAAATAAATAAATAAATAAATAAATACATAAATACATAAATTAAAAAAAGAAAACGCGGCCTGTGCTAGCTACGTACTTATGGATATGTGTGAGCTGCTTAGCATCATAGTTACTACCGCAAAAGGCAGTAGTACGTTTCGGTGGGAATGGATGACGCAGCTCGGGGCTCACGAAGCTATTTTGAGTACACACTGCATGCAGGAAGTCCCTCACTTACCAACGGCTTTGCATGGATGGAGAGGCGGCTCCATGTACCCCGCATGTTTTAACACCGGCTTAAACACGTCCAACAGTATGTACGGTGTACGAAACTTGTCAGTGAAGGTTTCATAGCTTGTAGTACACAAGGAGCAAAGATATATGTAAGAGTCTTGCTTCTTTACATGATTACGAAACGAATACACTGCCTCGAGGCCGCTGATTGGTTGAATTTTAGCTCTCTAAAGGTCAGAACATCTTCACGTAAAGCTTTTTTTTTAAGTGTAATATAATGTCCCAAAATTCAATCTGAGAAAGCTGTAGGAGCTTATGAGGTAATATGAAGTACACATGTTTTCTTAATTTGTTAACGTCAATATTGTTTCTTTAAATGGTACCTTTTGATTTGAAAGGAAGCGGCACGATTTTATGGTGACGATTTGAGTCTTCTTGAAATGATGGCTACATCTCCGATACAGGTGAACCTATCCAGCATGTATTATAAAGTCTCTGTGCATTTAAAAATGAGCCGCTATTTAAATCACAGTGAAAAAATAGCAGTGCAAACACTACTATTTTTATAACTATAGTGTAGAAACTATGTGATACAGCATTACTGGGAAGTACAGTATCGATCATATGGAATCAAGTGACACAAAAAATCCCGACGTATTTCATTCTTATGTTTTACCTGGAGGACTACCAAATACTCAGGAGGACAAACAAATTTTTATCGATGGTTGTCTTGGGGACAACAATTAAGTCTTTTTTGCTTAAGGATCATCACTAATGACATATCCTGATTTTGACACTTTGTTATAAGTACAGCGTGTATTGTAGTTCTATGTGGGTGTTCCATTAGATTTTCAAATGGGTTCAACTGGAAATTGTTCCGGGGACTTAAATTGCCCTTCAGGTTCATATATCATGCGAAAAAGTGCAACATGCTATGCTTATTCATGTTCAGGTTTATAACGTGTCTTTTACATTGGTTGCTGTAGGGCTTTTATCTTGTGAACACTCCATTCAATTTGACAACTGCAAATCTCTCTCCCTTCCACGTTGTCTAGTTGGAGTGTCTCATGAGTACTACTTCAATATATTTAAATTGAGACTTGAAGTTTTAAGTTTGTATTACTCTTGTATGTCATATAGTAACCTTTATAACGCATTACAGAAGATACCGGTGACGGTTTGTTAGTCCCTAACAAATTTCTAGGCAAACTTGAGCATTCCCTTGGTTGTAGGCTCTAAAGGAAAATATCCTATGTTATTTACTACCGTAATCGATTCCACGATCCAAAAGTATTTAGTTTGGGGAAAGAGTTTTAAAAATTTCCGTTACTGAGGAAGGGGATGCCTATCCTTATCTTATCCTTCAGACGAATAGGGCAATTATAACAGACCTTTTCCGCTCATAATATGACCCGTTAAATTCAGGATAAACCACGGTGCATGGTATAAGTAGACATAGGAAGCATTTTGCTGATTGTAGGACTCTGAACGAAGAAAGGATGTTCACGATCACATTATGAACTCATTCCTTCAAAACTGCTTCCTTTTTGCAATATAGGATCGGTATTGTAGTAAACCAAATACCCCGACGTAGAGCTGAGAAGTTATATCAAGATAGTATACAACATTTGTTAAGTAAACGTAACGTTTTTAATGTAAAACACAAAAATCAGTCGTGAAAGTATATTCAGATCCATTTTGTAGGTTATGGGTATGCACACCTTCTTTTCAGACAAAAAGTTTTAAGAGAGCAAAACTGTTTGAAATACACTGAGGTATAGAGTCATGCAGATAGATTTATTTTTCAAAACCGTAAACTTGCAATTCCCACGGGTGGTGTCTAGACGACAGAACAGTGTACTGTTCATGCTGCTGAGATAAAATAATATTACTTTTGTAAGGCGTTTCCTACCAAAATGACATTTCTTGTTCCTTACATTCCCTTAACCTTTCTATTATCAATTATTTAAATAAAGCGGATCTTCTATACTCGTGGTACGGTATTATTCAGAATAAAAAATCACATCTTATTGAAATCGTTTCCTAGAACACATTGACATATGTTTTTTGTTATTTTCTTTATGATCGCTAATGCCCAATTTATCAACGAAATCAGTCTTCTTTGGAGGTGTGTCTAAACGATGGAAGCGAATATTGTCCATGATTTTGAAAGAAATAGCCTTCATTTTTATTTATCGCTTTACATACTTTAAGACATTCCTTTGATCATTTCCTTTGTGCCCAATATTATCCATCATGTTAACAAATATAAATTTCAACGAACCTAAGAATGTCTGTATCTGATACGTTTGTCACTAATAGTGTGTACATGAGAGGAGAATTAACAATCCATATTGGTCAAAGAATAGCGCTCCTTCTAAGTTGGTTCTTCGCTTTTGTTTGAAAAGTCGATCACTTTAAAACAATTAATCTATCACTTTGTATTTTGCTTATAGCGTTTTCATGCAGTAGGGTATACTAGCCAGCATTCCGGGAATACGCGTTTATCTCGAGTATTAAGTTCAAAGCCTTCGATGAATTTGTTTCATGTTAGTTGTATTAAAGACGGATTTGCATCACCCCAAGTATGACTTTTAGTTGGGGGTGAGCAAAAGTCTCAATTGGTGACTGCTGTTTGATTGAGATCAGACGTACAAAATTCAAAAGATGCAGGGCAGACCATATTACACAGCATGCACAGAGAATGTTTTGATTACACATGGGGTCTTTCATACTCACCAGGATGTGGCCTTGAATAGTGAACTATGTTTGTCTCTACACAAGGAGAAGTAGTAAAGACAATTATGGGCGGGGCTTACCACCAAGTAAAAGTCATACTTGGGGTGATGCAAATCCCTCGTTAAGCCCTTTTCTGCATTTTTAATGAAGTTCAGTTACCATCTGTTTTCTATTTTTTAATTGAGATGTACACCATATAGCTGCTCTTTTTGTCAATCGGAAGTTCAGGAATCCTGACTAAACACATCCCAACACTTAGCCAAATATATGATACACTTCAAATTTCAAGTTAAAGGAAATTGCAAACTATTAGTCAGGGGTTACTAGTTTTAATTACTTTGACAACCCATCTCATCTTTAACTTCTTAAATGTAAATTTAAAGCCATCATTTGCAATGGATATTTTCAGAAAAGCGTCCCAATCATCAGCAGCAATTTTGCCGTAGAATTGTATATTGTAATGACTTTACGGATGGGGTATCGCTAGCGCAGACAACATGTAGTAGGTCGCACTCACCCAACGTCTGCTTGATGTGTCTAATATTCCCAACAAACTAACAGAGGCTTCGGTCTAGAATATGCATTGCAATTGCTACAACGTTGTAAGAAATCCAGTATTGTCTTTATTATAAGTATTTAAATCCTCTAAAGTACACTGTACAAGAACAATGTTGACTATATAAACTCAGTGTAAGAAAGTTGGCCACAGGCAAAGTGACGTCACCGACGTACTGAATGTAGTAAATACATGTTTCTGTCACCAACAAAATTCAGTACCAAAGTTACGATTATCCTCTAAGAGGTGAAGTAATCATCTGAAAGATAACAGGCAACTCTCAAAATGGTTGTAATAAAAGGTTTATGACTTGGTAGGACGTTGTTATCACTTCTGTACAAATATCCAACAGATTTATTTTATGTTAACTTGTTAGCACATTAACCAGAAATGCTCCCTGAAAACAGTGGCGTAGCTAAATATTTTTTTTTGTGACGGGGTGGGGGGGGGGGGCAAAAGCAAAAAAGTTTCGACAGATTATTATCTTGAAGTAAAGATGTACTATCTATGCGTAGCCCCGTCATCATCTGGGGTATAGCGTGCGGAAAATAATTAGATTAAAATATTTCCGAGATTGCCTTAAATGACACTTCCAGGCCTTGTCAGTAACCATTTCGATGTGTAAGTCTGCTAAGAAACATAAGAAGTGTTGTAAGTAAACCCCTACGAATATAATTGTAGCTACTAATTTCCGCTGTAAGAATTTTTAGTTAAGTTGGTAAAAAATTCCGACAACGACTAGAAATTTCCGACAGAGGCCTTCGGAAGCTTTGTTGGGGGTGGGGCGACTGCCCCCTGCCCCCTCTAGCTACGCCACTGCCTGAAAAGTTATCTTTCTCTGCTAAACTCCCCGTTAACATATTGCAAAATATGTGATAAGTTTCGAAGTAAAAGTTTTGCCGTAAATATATTTGCATTCAAGAAACGTTAGAATAGATGGATTTTATGTCTACAGAGCAGATCGTACCTCAGAATCCCTAAACAAAGGAGGGGGTGGCTATTTGTACTTTTATAAATGGCAAGTGGCCTAGCCATTACAACGTTATACGATAAAAAACGCTCTGTACACCGGACCTAGAACTACTCGATCGTTCTACCCCCCACGTAAATTTCCTTCAACCCATCTTAACATTGATTACCTACCACAGTCAGCCAATGCTAAATTGGTCAATGCCTAAACCTTTGTTGAGATAATGTGGCTGAAAATAAAACAGTGACAGTTTATCCCCAATGCAAACCATGGATCAAATCGGAACTGAAAACAGTTATTAACAAAAAAGAGGCCTGGTTGAGGGAAGGGGACAGAGAACAGCTAAAATTTCTTAATAAGAAGTTAAAACGTGAAATCAAAAAAGCTACGGACAATACAGAATGTTATTTCAAATCAAATGACACTAAATTAAAGAACAAATGACACAAAAAATATGTAAAGGCATGGAGAGTGTCACTGGTTGGGATCAGAACAAAACTAACGAATTTCCTGTGAAAAATATTAGTACGGAAAAGATGCCTGGTAAATTAAGCAAGATTTATGCTAGATTTAATGATAATGATTATTCATTAAATACGGTTTTAAATACGGGAAATAGGGTGGGTATATTTTACAAACCCTAGCCCACAGGGGGAAGTACCTGGGCTGAGGATCACAAATAAGCTGCAGTGTGAGGCGCACCTTCTCGCAGCTCTTTTAAAAGCAAATCAGCGGGTGTTTCTTTTACATAAGCTCAGTACCTCCAGATTGGACTCCATCCTTATTTCCTTGTTTTACAAATCGACAAATGAGACAATAATCAATATTTTGTTTGTCCCTCCTGGGGTAATTAGTACAGAAACTTATGACATGAAAAACTTTATACAGTCATCATGAAAGGAAGGACAGTGCGTCAGTCACAGGTACTGAGTTCAGTTGAAAAGCTTTTCAAAAGAATAACAGGTAGAAACATTAAATTTTTAATTATGCATTCTAACTGAGCCATACAGTAGAATTCAATAGACGTACGGGAAGAGAGATTGTCATCAACTGTTAGACAGAAGGATTCAGAAATCCCTTTTAACCAAATACCTTATTAATTCTTATCAACAGTTTTACAAAGAATAAGGGCAAGTTTCTTTAGTTTTATGTGTTTTAAATTCTTTCAGCTGTATGATTATGTCATTGTTTAATGTTTTCCTTGTTTAGTTTTTTGACTACGGGTTTTTATGTGCTTTTAGTGCTTTTCATGTGTTTTATGGGATGACATGGTTCTAAATTCCTTATACGGTCTATCAAGGTTCTTACGTCTCAAACATTTCCAGGCAATCTAGACTTAAATAGTAAATTTCAAAGAAAGACTTCTTATGGCAAAATCACCAGTCTTCCATGATGCTGATAATTGATTTTGGGTGAATGAGGACTAAAGCAAGTGATTGCATTCCTTTGTTTGTAGCTTGTTGGCTTATGCAAAAACTTTAAATTTGTAATAGTTATTGCAATATCCGCTTCTAGAATTATTTTTGAATCACGCCGTCGTAACTGAACTGCCAAGTACTGACAAACGATTTCCTGGATAGAAAAAACCTTATTTTCCTTGTCATATGTCTTCAAAGGTGTTTATTTTGTAAACACTCACGAACACTAGTAAAGTGTCTATATAAGCTATGCTTTGTACACTAAAGAGGGAAATAGACATTTATTGAATGGGATAAAATGCAGAAAGACTACAAGAAGTCTTTACTTTTAACGCAACAGATCTTTTTCGTTTGCCATTAAATGTCAGTAAGTGATAGCTGCATCATTCAGATGAACAATAGACCTCAGATAGCAGATAAACGTCAGGTATGGGAAGTGATGAAATACACACTGCTACAAAAAAGTTATAGTATCTAGATTTTTATCTTTATGGTCCTAAGATTTCACTTTTGCACACAATACATTTTCACATAACACGGTGTGTAACTTGAAAAGAACAGATCCGATGACAATGTGTTATTTCTAATTAATACATGGGGGTTCATTTTGGCATGCAAATATTTGTTGTGTATGTCTCAATCAAGCTAAAATGGGTTGTTGTAACTTGTAAAAACTAAATGCGGCCATAACTGTACAGCAAGAAATGTTTCTTTCCAGAGCCGATAGTTTTAATTGGTGTGCTGAAATCCTTGCAATGGTTCCATGTTTATGCCAAAAGGAGCTATTATACTTTTGACTGTGATGGCCATATCTTAGAGAATAAAGTGGGGGTAGGCAGTTTACCATCTGAAGCGATTAAGTCGGTTACGTTGTACTGCTGTATTGTAAGTGAAAATAAGGGATTAACATGATTAAAGCAAGAGCTTAAAAATTCCACCTGTTTCGAGGAATATGAGCCGTTTTTAATATGGCACTGTCATAAAAGCTAACCAGACCAGACTCTGTTTTTTGCTCTATAGTGCGGAACTACATCAGTAGTGGCTTTTCGAAACTTGGCTACGTTTGTCAATAGATTTATAATGCCCCTACAAAAGAAATGGAAGAAAGATTGTGCCCCAAAGTCGATTTGTTTTTTGTTTTGTAATTTCGCTGAGGGTTCCTATTGTCCAAATGAGCCAAAATTTAGTACCAATTTTTATGAATATTTGTACTTTCAGATTCCGTTCGGACTAGAATTTTAGCAGAATGCAATAAAAAGTTACGGCAGTTTAAACGAGTGAAAACGCTCCTAGAACAGCATTTTGACGTATAGCCCCTTTGAAAAATCTTGAAAATTCACTTTTTTATTCAAATTCCCCATAGTGTTTCTAAAAAACTTCTAGAAAAACTTACTATTGGTAGAAAGAACACAAATTAAACATTCAAATTCCGTGCAAACTAGAATGATAGGGTGAACGAACGATTTTGGTAACCAATATATATGCAAAAAATGACACTTGCGCTGAACAGTTAAGGATGAGTTCGGAGAGCCGGGAGTGCTATATTCCGATATGTAATTTCACATCTACTTATGACAGTAGGGCAGATGCTTTGTAACGATTGAGTACCCATGGCACATCCAATTTTTAAGAAAATCACTATAGTGTCGCTAGTAATATCTTTTGAGGTATGAGGTACCTTCTAAAATCTCTAAAATATAGTTTGTGAATTTTTCGTAAGGGCGTGCGTGCTTAAAAGTAGAAGATAGTCCACGAATCGGTCTGCCTGCAAAGTTTGACTTAGTCGACGATGTTTCATGGATTTTTTGGTAACACGTAAATGACCTAAGTGTGGATTTTCTGATTCTGTTCGTTGAAGAACTCGAACTTTGTTTCGTCAAATTTATCTTTATTTACTGTATTTTAAGGTGTAAAATAAACTATTTTCACGGTTGTTTTCTTTTTTATAAGTTTAGGGTTTTTTTATTATTCAAAAACCGTTCATAGTGCTGTCATTTAAAAACCGTTCATAGTGAACTTAGGCAGATCATATCCCTCAATTGCAGGTTAGTGCCAAAGGATGATGGCAAGGAAGGGACGTTAACTTTGTAAGGGATAACTGATAAACAGGATTCCGCGTTGACAGTTGTTTTAGCAATGAATTTGAGAAATGATGCTTAATTGCCTGCACAGGGAAATTCCATTTTCGTGACCTGCCAATATATTTGCTTTTTTACTTCATACATGTATTTTGAAGTGTAGAATAAACTATTTTCACGGTTGTGTTTTCTTTTTTTATAAGTTTAGTGTTTTTTATTATTCAAAAACTGTTCATAGTGGTATCATTTAAAAACCGTTCAGAGTGAACTTAGGCAGATCATATCCCTCAATTGCAGGTTAGTGCCAAAGGATGATGGCAAGGAAGGGACGTTAACTTTGTAAGGGATAACTGATAAACAGGATTCCGCGTTGACAGTTGTTTTAGCAATGAATTTGAGAAATGATGCTCAATTGCCTGCACAGGGAAATTCCATTTTCGTGACCTGCCAATATATTTGTGTTTTTACTTCATACATGTATTTTGAAGTGTAGAATAAACTATTTCTACGGTTGTGTTTTCGTTTTTTATAAGTTTAGGGTTTTTATTATTCAAAAACTGTTCATAGTGGTATCATTTAAAAACCGTTCATAGTGAACTTAGGCAGATCATATCCCTCAATTGCAGGTTAGTGCCAAAGGATGATGGCAAGGAAGGGACGTTAACTTTGTAAGGGATAACTGATAAACAGGATTCCGCGTTGACAGTTGTTTTAGCAATGAATTTGAGAAATGATGCTCAATTACCTGCACAAGGAAATTCCATTTTCGTGACCTGCCAATATATTTGCTTTTTTACTTCATTCTGATCTACAAGAATTACCATGGCATTTTGTTCAACGCATGATCAGCTGCAGCATATTGCGTTAAATACATTCATTTATTCAATTTTATTTGGTAAAATGGTAAAACTCCATGCAAGTAGTCTCCCTCAAAAGACGATTCTAAATTACATAATATATTATTTCATTTTACTTATCTCTTTTAGTTTATTGAGTTAAATGAGGAATGGTGTTGATCATTTGCCCTCCCTTTCAACTTTGAAGTAACACTCTTGTATTTGTTAATCATTATTTTCGTTGCAATATCCATCTTCAACGAACAAAACAGAAACTGCTGCCAAATTTAATCGGTGATGAACGGAAAGAACGGAAATACCGTACAGCACTCCCCTGAAAAGACAAAGCTGCTTAACAGAAAATAAGTCGTCTTTGATGAAACAAATATGTTGTTACAATAGTACTATATAAAGTTGTGTTCTGGTTTGTGAGAACAATAGAGCCTTGTAAAAATTGGTCACAAGAAGAGGAATAACGGTCCTGAGTAGTCTTAACTTTCAACATGACATGTATTCACCTTTAGTTTGGCCAGTCTGAATAGATGATTCCATACATACGAGTAAGTGGCACTTTATACATATTTCAGAAAAAAAAAGGATAGACTTTTGAAAAATGAGAAGAGGTATGTTTATTTTCATGGCATACAAGCGGTTTGTTTTTTTTTTTCGCCCAAAACCATGCCCTCATAAGGCTGCCCTTAACATTTTATGCATTGCTTTTGAACATCCTATGGCATGGGATAAGCAGGAACAGTTCACTGCTCTTCAAATACTTAACTTTTACTTGAAATTCATCCCATCATATTTATCGGTACATGCTAAAATTTACACTTCATGTTACAACCAGGCTGAAAGAAAATATTATTTTGATTTGAAAAGAATGTAATCTTACTTCAGGGTTTGCTCATAAGGCTTAAATGTGTATGCATTTTCAACGTTGCACTCAGGGCAATTCTGTGAATGAAATATAGTGTAGTGACAACATCCGTCGAAATTTGATTTTCAAATTCCTAAGCTTGAATGGATGAGTGAATTTGTCCCTTGGAAATGTCAGTTTCTTTCAGACGTTTTGTTCTGTAACATGAATCTCACTTTTCTTGTCAACTGGACTTCGTTTCATAAAGGAAATGATTCTGCTATGTTTAAACTCTAAAACTATCAAGTAAGGATCCAGAGGGTTCTCCCAAAAGATTCCCTCTGTAAAAGAGAAGTCAATACCTTTGAGCGCCGAAGGTAATAAATCTTCACAAGGACTTTGGTCAAACCTTCTTAAGTAAAGCCGTATTGCATGCGATTCCTTTGCTGTAGACAAAAAAAAAAAAAAAAACAAGAATTAGAACAAAAAAATATTGCATGGAGTTGTTAGTATTTTTTAGAAAGACAACTGTGCATCTCAAAGTAGGCTTGCTAATAAGGAACAGATATCCAAAGCAGTTAAAAACGAGATTCATGGAGTTCTGTTAGCAGAGTGTCTTGGTAACATGGAATCAAAATAACTACTTAGAAACTATTTTATGGAATATTTGTTTTTACTTTGTGCCATGAACACTTCAATTTCGGATTAGGCTAGCAAACCATAATCATACATTCAGGAAAACAGAAAGTGGGTGTCTTTAAGAACATTTTTCAGATTTGCTGTCACATGACTTTAGGAATTTATATCAATATCTCGAAACAAGTTTCATAGTGCAAAGCAGGGATCGCATACAAAAAGAATTGGGGACTGGAAGGAGTCGTAAGGGGACTCTTTCTCCACCCCTTCGATCTGTAAATGAGTAACATTTAGTGAAGGTAACAAAGATATATACGTAGCAGCTGGGTGCTTCTGGAAAACAGACCTGAAATGTTCTATCTCCACATACGCAGTCAATATGAGGTTCAAATACAGTAATGCCCTAATTGTTGGTAGGCCTTTTGTTGTAAAATTCGTAACAGGAATCACAGGCACTTACAGTTTTTTATTGATTTAACTGATAGAGTTGTACGTGAAGCGTTCAAGTATCACCATTACGATTGAATTCATGGAGACGACACTGATATTTATCTTTAGCACTTTCACCGGGTGGTTGTTCTATCAGTTCTAATTGCAGCTTAAAAAATTGAATAGGGTATTGCTCTATCTCAAATGTCTTGCTTTTTTAAAAGGGGAATCTAAGGGAATGTTCAAAATGGTTAGAGGAGAAAGACACGCTTTTACCTGCCAACAGAAAGCAGAGACAAAAAGTACCTTTAAAAGACTGTAATTTTAAGAGTCAATTTTAACGGTTATGCATTTCTCAAGCCTTTTATAGTAACATTAAATCGTACTAGAATATCGTCAGGAACAAAGCTTGTCTGTGAAAAAAGGTGCCACACCCAGTTTGCTTGGACTGGTTCACTCGTTTGCCTATCGTTGCCTCGTTTTGCCTCTCGTTGTAAGTATGGTTTGTAATGACTGTAAGTATGCATAAAATCCGATATAAGGAATATTTTAACGACTTGTCCATGTACATTCAGCTTCAAACTTAGCCAGCACTTACTCACTTACTTTAAAGGCGATGGTTTGGGTCGCTACACGTTATGACATCACTGAACCCCAGCTCTTCCGTATTGCTCCACAACATCATTCACTTCTACTCAGAATCTTGAAACAGAAGTGGTTGACATAATATATTGTATAGGTTCACTGTCAACATGAATTCTCTTCGCCATTCCTTTAGTGTCTTCCTTGTACTTAATATATTAATAATCGCAGTCAATTTTCTTGAAGGTAAGGCCTTAAAATTTTCATTTTCATTTTTTTATGAATTAGACGTCTATTTAATTCTTAAATCTCTACCTTATGACTAAGAGAAGATTAATAAAGTTAAAAGTAAGACAACAGAATTTAAACATTTAAAGCTTCTTCACCAAACTACTAAATAGTCGAAAAATTACCATTTTGTAGTCAAGGAAGAATTCTAACAAAAGGGACTTAAGCCAAAAGGACAGAAAATAAAATATATTTCACAAAGGGTATAACATACTTTGAATTGGTTCTGTTAAGACTTTTAAGACTGTTAAGAATTATAACAACAGAGTTAGATAAACAAAGAAAACCGATGAAGTAAATTAGCTACTTAGTTAAAATTTTAAAGAAGGTTGCATTTTGTATACCTCTGAAGACAAATCCAGTGGTGTCATTAAACACCTAACAGGATTGCTTATTAAGTTGGAAAACTGGTATATCTAGAGAATCTATCAGATTGTGGGTCCCTTTGTAAAATCTGGCTGACGTAACATTTTGTCTAGATTGAAAGACCATTCAGCCAACCAAATTATTGATATGAATTTATTCCATTGTAAAGGCCATTTATTAAACTGAGAGAGTAAAACACCATTTAATTATTTCTGTTGTAGATGTTATAAGATTTAGTACATACATTTGTCTTCCTGCAAGTGGTAACTTAACCTTTAGAAAAAAACAAAACCATGTTAGCAGCCGAGTTTATATAATCTTGCCAAATTTCATCAGAATATTACGACGGAACAGTTTAATGTTAAAAACTTTCAAAAGCAAGAATATGCTGGTATAGCATAGCTTTGTGCTGCTAAGAAACCCATCCCAGGTGTCCGTTTCGTGGTTGCAATGTACCCTATTAGATTACCTACAAAAAAATTTTCTAAGTGTGAGTGAATTACATTTTTTGGGACGAACTGTCAAAATTCAATGTCTTTCCTTACAGAGGTAAAATTATCAATTTATTTTTCAATCCACCTTTCTATCAAATATTTAAGTGTGAGATTTTAGTGGGAAAAAATTTTGAATTTAGCTATAAAGTCATAAGAATTTCGAGTGTCAAGGAAGGATTTCATGACGTAGAACTAACTTCATTTTTGGCATTTGAATGTGGTACATTTAGTGTGCTATATATTTAAGCATTCAAAAAATACAACAAACATAGGCGGCACGGTCCTCGATTGCAAGGGAAACACACAAGAGCACCTACTATAATAAACAACTCCCAGGAAAACTTAAGTGCAGAATCCCCTTTCTAACATTTTGATGTCATTAACTTTTATTTACTTCATCAGTTTGTAGGCATGTGTCAACCAATTTTCGTCATATGATACTTTTCCGTAATTTTTCATGTAAGAAGAGAACAGTGTATGTAATAAGCTAAATTCGTCCCTTGAATTTGGAAAGTGGTACATATATTTATATAAACCCCGATAGAACAAAGTGAATGAAACGCGCCACTGCAATGCTTAACAATTTGTTACTTATGAAAAGTATAGTATACAAATATGGTCATTTAACCAACATTGTATTCATTTCTCCATTTCACTACAAATTGACTTTACTCATGAGGATAAATTGTATTGGTTAAACTGTGTGATTTACATGCAGACTAACTCTGGTGTTTAAATTTGTAGCAATAATTTTTTTGTAGGTTTATACTACTTCTACCAACAACCAGAGTATCCACGAGATTGTAAGGAAGTTTATGAATACTGTCCAGGTAATAATTCTAGTGGGGTCTATGTCATCCGACCTGATGGGTATTCAAAACCTTTTGAAGTGTATTGCAACAACGAGCTTTCACCAAGTGGCTGGACGGTAAGTTAATAATATGTCCGAAAACATTCTTACAAAAATAAAGTAAGTGTTTATTCTAAATTTAAATAGCATTCTTCAGAAATTTTAAACTTGTGAAAACCATGATTTGAAAAACTCATCTTAATTAGTAACAATTGCAACTTAGTTGCTCTCTCGAAATTTCAATCACTTTGCAGAAGCTGTCACCTCATAACGATATCATTTGAGTGATTTTATAAAAGAATTCCCACCGAATGTTCATAAAACTGTCTCTTCTAATTAGGTCATAAAGCGACAACTTGATGGATCCTTGACATTAACAAGAACATGGGAAGATTATAGGAAAGGCTTTGGATTTTTATCCAGCGAATTTTATATTGGCAATGAGAAGTTATCGTATTTGACCAACCAAGGAGTGTACGAACTCCAAATTGACATGATGTTGTCTAATGGATCAAATTTTTACATCAGATACAACAAGTTTCGTATAAGCGATGAGTTTAGTCAGTATGAATTAGTCAATGCTGAGGGCTTCAGCGGTAATTCAAGTAAGTTAGGCATTTATCATTGAGGATTATTTAAAATATATTTTTGTAAGGTTTTTGAAAACAAGTACATACGTACATAATTACGCACTAAAAGTGTATCATAGTTGTAGTGACATATTTACAACTTTTGAGAAATTTGCAACCGTAATCGGAACATTGCTCAAAATTAATACTCAGTGTTAGCCATGCGAGACAACTATTTAAAATATCTTTAAGGATAACTTTTGGAAATAAGTATATGGCTTATCTATACATACTAAAAATAGATCATAATTGAAGTGACAAACTAACCATTTTGAGAACTTTATAAAGTTCACTGGAACATATCTTGAATTTTTTTCATCTTTCCTTACTAGGCTGTGTTGCTACTAGTTGTCCAGTTACAATGGTTCATGAAAGCTGTACTTGTCAAACTTCCTGTAGTGACTCTGTTGGAAACCCTGACTGCCGCGAATTGTGTGTGGAAACTTGTGTACCGAAAGGATGCTATATTATTGAAACAAACTCATTTATTATGGTAAAATGCAGAATTCCTCTTTAATCTTTACAAACCATTGTCACTTAAAACAAAATCGGAACATTTATAATGATAGAGAAGGCTGTAAAGATTTGACATTTCTTCTATGGGATCAGTGTTTTTAGAAATATAGAAAGTAAGTCACTCTTAAATTATCCGCGTCCTACAAGGATTGTCAGTGTTTTACTAATAGAACCCTTATACCGGTAAGATGGTTTTACGATGTTTTGCACCTTGCAACTTTTGTACTGATTAAAATAACTTGAGATTTTTCTTTATAGTGCTGATACTATTTTTCTTTTTGTTAAATTAGCGACATTCACATATTTGAAACTGAAACGTACACACTTCTTATAAACTTTTACCGAGAATTAAGCTAATTCCTCTGGACAATTACTTAAGGAAGGAGAGGCCTACTGAGATTCTGGATGCACAAAGAGGTGTTCCTGTACTAATGTACAGCTTATATGTATTAACAACTACGAATGTGATGTTAAAGCAGTTTGTGAGAGACGATCACGTTATCATAAATGTATAGTACCAGGTCCTACGAGTAATTTTAGTACGATGAATCCGCTTTAGCCCAAGTGAATGCGGTCTTCCTATGCACTCTCGTGCAGTGTGTAACTACGCAGACAAATGTTTGTGCTTCATTCCTATTGGATGCAACTGATTTAAACTTAGTAAGATAATCTTATCTGTTATTTTGTTAAGAATTTTAATGTTACTTGTTCATAAGAACAAAATCTGTTTTACTATATTCCATACATATATTAGGACGGTGGCACGTATGTTAACTCTGGTTGTACAAGGCGGTGTACATGCATCAACAATCGTCTCAACTGCAATGATAGGTACCAATGTAACTCAAATGCAGCCTGCAGAGTGCAAAACAACAAACGACAATGTTACTGTAACCCGGGATATTCTGGTGATGGAACAAATTGCACATCAATCTGTAGTACGAATGAAGTATGGGGAACGTGTTCTTGTCAGAGATCTTGTGCTAACCCTACTTCCTGTGTATCCTGCTCTGGTGAAAAATGTTATTGTCCGAACGGATTTTATTTACAAGGAGGGAATTGTGTTCGACAAGAACAGTGTGGCTGTTATATTGATGGAAATATTTTACAGGTGAGTAGCTTTTTACTTTTTTGTATCAAAAACATGTGTCATCATTACGCACTCGGTTCCTCCATACGTTAGTGCCTTGTTTTCAAGAGTCAATACTCTGACCACAACTGTCTGGACAGAAGCGACGTGATTACATAATCAGCAAGTTCAACCAAGTGTGTAAGAGTGTTGGTTTCCACAGTGCTAGCCCTCAGCAAATTCTAGTGTGCTGAAGGAGAAAACTGCAAAAGGGCTAACGGAGTCGAACGCATAATGATAGGAAAGAATTAACCTAAACTCGTGTGAAAATAAAAGTTACGGTTTGTCGTAAAATTGTTTTTATTCACTTTGTTTCATTCCATAAGAGAACAAAGTGATGTTGCACATATTACAAAAACAGATGCATCTTTTAATTATTTCAATTTGAAACCTCCTTTACTGAGTTATACGTATTGTTTATTGTAGTTCATTTGCCACAACATTGGATTTACAGATGATAAACAAGTAAAAACTACCATCTTCATATTTTTAAGTATAGTACCAGGTCCTTCAAGTAACTGTTGTGTGATTTATTCGCTTTGTTGCAAATGAATCCGATCTTCCTATGCACTCTCGTGCAGTTTTTACCTGCACAGAGAAACGTTTATGCTTCATTGTTATTGGATGCAACTGATTTAAACTTAGTAAGATAATCTTATATGGTATTTTGTTAAGAATTTTAATGTTACTTGTTCATAAGAACAAAATGTATATTAAGAATTGCAACAGGAAAATTTACATGTAACGAAAACAATTTTCAGTTTTCAGCTTTCTGGCAAGTTGGAAGTCTGAGACTTTGATGATCCCATTATAACGTTTTTCATTTGCTTATTTCTGTTGCAAGAAGAAAAGAGGAATACTAATCCTTTAATAATGAAATACGTTTTTCATCTGTTTTACTATATTCCATAAATATATTAGGACGGTGGCACGTATTTAAACTCTGGTTGTACAAGACGGTGTACGTGCAACAACAATCGTCTCAACTGCGATGATAGGTACCGATGTAGCTCAAATGCAGCCTGCAGAGTGCAAAACGACGCACGACAATGTTACTGTAACCCGGGATATTCTGGTGATGGAACAAATTGCACATCGATCTGTAGTACGAATGAAGTATGGGGAACGTGTTCTTGTCAGAGATCTTGTGCTAACCCTACTTCCTGTGTATCCTGCTCTGGTGAAAAATGTTATTGTCCGAACGGATTTTATTTACAAGGAGGGAATTGTGTTCGACAAGAACAGTGTGGCTGTTATATTGATGGAAATATTTTACAGGTGAGTAGCTTTTTACTTTTTTGTATCAAAAACATGTGTCATCATTACGCACTCGGTTCCTCCATACGTTAGTGCCTTGTTTTCAAGAGTCAATACTCTGACCACAACTGTCTGGACAGCAGCGACGTGATTACATAATCAGCAAGTTCAACCAAGTGTGTAAGAGTGTTGGTTTCCACAGTGCTAGCCCTCAGCAAATTCTAGTGTGCTGAAGGAGAAAACTGCAAAAGGGCTAACGGAGTCGAACGCATAATGATAGGAAAGAATTAACCTAAACTCGTGTGAAAATAAAAGTTACGGTTTGTCGTAAAATTGTTTTTATTCACTTTGTTTCATTCCATAAGAGAATAAAGTGATGTTGCACATATTACAAAAACAGGTGCATCTTTTAATTATTTCAATTTGAAACCTCCTTTACTGAGTTATACGTATTGTTTATTGTAGTTCATTTGTCACAACATTGGATTTACAGATGATAAACAAGTAAAAACTACCATCTTCATATTTTTAAGTATAGTACCAGGTCCTTCAAGTAACTGTTGTGTGATTTATTCGCTTTGTTGCAAATGAATCCGATCTTCCTATGCACTCTCGTGCAGTTTTTACCTGCACAGAGAAACGTTTATGCTTCATTGTTATTGGATGCAACTGATTTAAACTTAGAAAGATAATCTTATATGGTATTTTGTTAAGAATTTTAATGTTACTTGTTCATAAGAACAAAATGTATATTAAGAATTGCAACAGGAAAATTTACATGTAACGAAAACAATTTTCAGTTTTCAGCTTTCTGGCAAGTTGGAAGTCTGAGACTTTGATGATCCCATTATAACGTTTTTCATTTGCTTATTTCTGTTGCAAGAAGAAAAGAGGAATACTAATCCTTTAATAATGAAATACGTTTTTCATCTGTTTTACTATATTCCATAAATATATTAGGACGGTGGCACGTATTTAAACTCTGGTTGTACAAGACGGTGTACGTGCAACAACAATCGTCTCAACTGCGATGATAGGTACCGATGTAGCTCAAATGCAGCCTGCAGAGTGCAAAACGACGCACGACAATGTTACTGTAACCCGGGATATTCTGGTGATGGAACAAATTGCACATCGATCTGTAGTACGAATGAAGTATGGGGAACGTGTTCTTGTCAGAGATCTTGTGCTAACCCTACTTCCTGTGTATCCTGCTCTGGTGAAAAATGTTATTGTCCGAACGGATTTTATTTACAAGGAGGGAATTGTGTTCGACAAGAACAGTGTGGCTGTTACATCGATGGAAATATTTTACAGGTGAGTAGCTTTTTATTTTTTTGTATCAATAACATGTGCCATCATTACGCGTTCGGTTCCTCCATACGGGAATGCCTTGTTTTCAAGAGTCAATACTCTGGCCACAACTGTCTGGACAGCAGCGACGTGATTACATATTGAGCAAGTGCAGCCAAGTGTGTAAGAGTCTTGGTTTCCACAGTGCTAGCCCTGAGCAAATTCTAGTGTGCTGAAGCTGAAAACCGAAAACGGGCTATCGGAGTCGAACGCATAATGATAGGAAAGAATAAACATAAGCTTGTGTGAAAATAAAAGTTACGGTTTGTCGTAAAATTATTTTTGTTCACGTTGTTTTATTCTATACGACATTTAAATGATATTGCACATATAACAAAAACAGGTGCATCTTCTAATTATTTCAATTTCGAAATTCTTTAGTTAGTTATACGTATTGTTTGTTTTAGTTCATTTGTCAGGACATTTGTTTTACGGGTGATAAACAAGTAAAAATCACACATACTGCCATCTTCATATTTTGAAGTATAGTACCAGGTCCTTCAAGTAACTTTTGTGTGATTTATTCGCTTTATTGCAAATGAATCCGATCTTCCTATGCACTCTCGTGCAGTTTGTACCTGCCCGGAGAAACGTTTGTGCTTCATTGTTATTGGATGCAACTGATTTAAACTTAGTAAGATAATCTTATGTGGTATTTTGTTTTGTTTCATTAAAACGTGTTTCATTTGTTTATTTCTGTTTCAAGAAAAAAAGAGGAATATTAATCCTTCAATAATGAAATAAGTTTTTCATCTGTTTTACTATATTCCATAAATATATTAGGACGGTGGCACGCATGTAAACTCTGGTTGTACAAGGCGGTGTACATGCAACAACAATCGTCTTAACTGCGATGATAGGTACCGATGTAGCTCAAATGCAGCCTGCAGAGTACAAAACGACGTACGACAATGTTACTGTAACCCGGGATATTCTGGTGATGGAACAAATTGCACATCGATCTGTAGTACGAATGAAGTTTGGGGAACGTGTTCTTGTCAGAGATCTTGTGCTAACCCTACTTCCTGTGTATCCTGCTCTGGTGAAAAATGTTATTGTCCGAACGGATTTTATTTACAAGGTGGGAATTGTGTTCGACAAGAACAGTGTGGCTGTTATATTGATGGAAATATTTTACAGGTGAGTAGCTTTTTACTTTTTTGTATATTAATAACATGTGTCATCATTACGCACTCGGTTCTTCCATACGTTAGTGCCTTGTTTTCAAGAGTCATTACTCTGACCACAACTGTCTGGACAGCAGCGACGTGATTACATAATCAGCAAGTTCAACCATGTGGGTAAGAGTCTTGGTTTCCACAGTGCTAGCCCTCAGCAAATTCTAGTGTGCTGAAGGAGAAAACTGACAAAGGGCTACCGGAGTCGAACGCATAATGATAGGAAGGAATTAACCTAAATTCGTGTGAAAATAAAAGTTACGGTTTGTCGTAAAATTGTTTTTATTCACTTTGTTTCATTCCATAAGAGAATAAAGTGGTGTTGCACATATTACAAAAACAGATGCATTTTTTAAATATTTCAATTTGAAACCTCCTTCACTGAGTTATACGTATTGTTTATTGTAGTCATTTGTCACAACATTGGTTTTACAGATGATAAACAAGTAAAAATCACACACACTACCATCTTCATATTTTTCAGTATAGTACCAGGTCCTTCAAGTAACTTTAGTGTGATTTATTCGCTTTATTGCAAATGGATCCGCTCTTCCTATGCACTCTCGTGCAGTTTGTACCTGCACAGAGAAACGTTTATGCTTCATTGTTATTGGATGCAACTGATTTAAACTTAATAAGATAATCTTATCTGGTATTTTGTTAAGAATTTTAATGTTACTTGTTCATAAGAACAAATTAGATATTAAGTATTGCAACAGTAAAGTTTACATTTAACGAAAACAATTTTCAGTTTTCAGCTTTTTGGCAAGTTGGAAGTCTGAGACTTTGATGATTTCATTATAAGGTTTTTCATTTGTTTATTTCTGTTGCAAGAAAAAAGAGGAATACTAATCCTTCAATAATGAAATAAGTTTTTCATCTGTTTTACTGTATTCCATTAACATATTAGGACGGTGGCACGTATGTAAACTCTGGTTGTACAAGGCGGTGTACATGCAACAACAATCGTCTTAAATGCAATGATAGGTACCGATGTAACTCAAATGCAGACTGCAGTGTAAAAAACAACAGACGACAATGTTACTGTAACCCGGGATATTCTGGTGACGGAGTTACTTGCCGATCGATCTGTAGTACGAATGAAGTATGGGGAACGTGTTCTTGTCAGAGATCTTGTGCTAACCCTACTTCCTGTGTATCCTGCTCTGGTGAAAAATGTTATTGTCCGAACGGATTTTATTTACAAGGAGGGAATTGTGTTCGACAAGAACAGTGTGGCTGTTATATTGATGGAAATATTTTACAGGTGAGTAGCTTTTTACTTTTTTGTATCAATAACATGTGTCATCATTTCGCGTTCGGTTCCTCCATACGGGCATGCCTTGTTTTCAAGATTCAGTACTCTGGCCACAACTGTCTGGACAGCAGCGACGTGATTACATAATGAGAAAGTTCAGCCAAGTGTGTAAGAGTCGTGGTTTCCACAGTGCTAGCCCTGAGCAAGTTCTAGTGTTAAGGCTAGCGGAGTCGAAGGCATAATGATAGGAATGAACATAAGCTCGTGTGAAAATAAAAGTTACGGTTTGTCGTAAAATTATTTCTATTCACGTTGTTTCATTCCTTGAGAAAATAAAATGATGTTGCACATATTACAAAAACATGTGCATTTTTTTATTATTTCAATTTGAAATCTTCTTTACTGAGTTACACGTATTGTTTTTCGTAGTTCATTTGTCAACATTGGTTTTACAGGTGATAAACAAGTAAACATCACACATACTACCATCTTCATATTTTTAAGAATATTACCAGGTCCTACAAGTAACGTTAGTGTGATTTATTCGCTTTATCGCAAATGATTGCGGTCTTCCTATGCATTCTCGTGCAGTTTGTAACTGCACAGAGAAACGTTTGTGCTTCATTCGTATTGGATGCAACTGATTTAAACTTAGTAAGATAATCTTATCTGGTATTTTGTTAAGAATTTTAATGTTACTTGTTCATAAGAACAAAATGTATATTAAGTATTGCAACAGTAAAATTTACATGTAACGAAAACAATTTTCAGTTTTCAGCTTTCTGGCAAGTTGGAAGTCTGAGACTTTGATGATTTCATTATAACGTTTTTCATTCGTTTATTTCCTTTGCAAGAAAAAAGTGGAATATTATTCCTTCAATAATGAAATACGCTTTTTCATCTGTTTTACTGTATTCCATAAATATATTAGGACGGTGGCACGTATGTAAACTCTGGTTGTACAAGACGGTGTACATGCAACAACAATCGTCTTAACTGTGATGAAAGCTACCGATGTAGCTCAAATGCAGCCTGCAGAGTACAAAACGACGCACGACAATGTTACTGTAACCCGGGATATTCTGGTGATGGAACAAATTGCACATCGATCTGTAGTACGAATGAAGTATGGGGAACGTGTTCTTGTCAGAGATCTTGTGCTAACCCTACTTCCTGTGTATCCTGCTCTGGTGAAAAATGTTATTGTCCGAACGGATTTTATTTACAAGGAGGGAATTGTGTTCGACAAGAACAGTGTGGCTGTTATATTGATGGAAATATTTTACAGGTGAGTAGCTTTTTACTTTTTTGTATCAATAACATGTGTCATCATTTCGCGTTCGGTTCCTCCATACGTTAGTGCCTTGTTTTCAAGAGTCAATACTCTGACCACAACTCTGTGGACAGTTGAAATATTTACAGGGCTTCTTTTTTACTTACTTCAAATATATGTTACACTAAAGTAATTACAAAATCAGCAAGTTCAGCCAAGTTTGTCAGATTTGTGGCTTCAACAGTGTAAGCCCCTCGCAAATTCTTTTGTTATCCAATCTGGTCAAGTGACACCACGAAAAACCACAATTGGCCTGGAGAACAATGTAAAAGTAAAACGAATAATGATATGTAGGTATTTGTCTAAGCTCTTGTGACAATAAAAGTAACGGTTTGTGCTCAATTAATTTTTTTTACAGTTTCCGATTGTGTTAGAGCTTGAATAGTTGTTGCACAGTTTTACAAAATACGCATATTTTCTATTTTTGTCAACTTCTAACCATTTTAACTTTGGTTTACAGGTGATAAACAAGAAAACATCACTTATACTATCATGTTCATAATTTAGGTATGGTAGTGAGTCTTACGCGCCGTAACGATGGAATTGCCCTTTAACTAAATGGGCAACAACAACACTTATTTCGTAAATATATCAGCAACATGCAGAAAAATATGCTAGCTGGATCCATTACTCCATCTGATATATGCAAGAACTCTGTCACACATGCCTTGGAATAAATTTTGTTAAATCTGAGGATATCCTCTAATTGCTCATGAACCCATACATTCCATAATTTGAGGATATCCTCTAATTGCTGTAAAAATTCTGTCATTTCAGAAAAATCGCAACCTCAATCAGAGGATATAGAAATATGAGGGCAGTATACCACTACTAGCCTTACACAGAAATATCCTCAGATTTGGGCAAATGTAGGTACAACCCCTTAAAAGATTTTTTTCATACATCTTTCCATTTTTGAGCATTTGCAAGCAAAATAATCTGAGGATATCCTCAGACTGTTTTTCACACAAAAAATATCCTCGAATTTGGGTGTGTGTGAAGACAGATATCCTCGAATTTGGTACCATGTAAGTACACACACACACACACACACACCCATACTCACCCTCGCTTCCTTAGCGGTACGCGGGAAAAGTACCGGTAAGTAATTCGCGGGATTTCCCCATTAGCATGGCTGACCTCCAACTAACCCAGCAGACGTACGTGTCTGGAGGGCGGGCTGCTGTTCAAGGCAGGCACGTGCAGCCGCGCGAGACTTCTCATTGCAGCGGACGGAATTTTCGCGGCACGGCTACGCCAGTTTCGAGCTCCGCGTGAGCTAGGAAAGACGTGCGAGAGCGGAGCTCTCGCCGGCTGTACCGTGTCCTGTTAAGGACATGTTGCTGAGTGCACCCATAGCCACAGCATCGCTCACACACCGCGGGTGCACCCATAGCCACAGCATCGCTCACACACCGCGGGTGCACACACACCCACACACACACGACATCACCATCGCATAGATTCCTTGCCTGCCTACGGCAAGGAATCAAAAATGGATTATAAGCAAGAAGGTAGGTATTGACTGGTGTAGGAAAGAGGATGTAGCCTAGCCAATGCCATCCTCTTAGTAGGCCAGACAATTTCAGTACCAATGTCTGACTTACTTAAAGCTTTAGCTGCGGCTCTACCCAAGGGGCTTAAATCGATTGCGCGAAAAAATATTACCGTAAGTGGGTTCGCAAGGTTATTTATCCTATGTGAGCATGCAGAAAGCCATATAGTAGATGGCAAGGGTGAGTTTGTTGCCATTAAAATTGGTGGGAGAATGGCCTAGTTTGAAATAATCGGCCTCACTGAAAGTCATGTGGATACAGTGGAGCGTTTATCAGTTGCGGATTTGGGAGATGAAAGGCAGCGCCTAAAGCCTACAGATACTACCGCTGCTGACAGTCACTAGTCTGCACAAACAGAAACTACAGGAAGCTGAGATTTTTCTCAGGAAGGTTGCCAGCTGCAAAAGACGAAGATGAATGGGAGACCTGGATTGACCAGGTGGAGGCCCAAGTAGAGGAATGGGATGAAGTACCAGACACAGAAATTCGTAAGAGAATCAGGGAGTCTCTCCGATCTCCTGCTTTAGATATCATTGGTAACCTAAAGAAAGAGGATCCTGCTGCCCCCTCTTCCCGTTATCCGGTGGCCCTGGAGATGGCGTTTGGATCTCCAGACTCTGGAGAGGAACTACTGAAGAGATTCTACAGTTCTGAACAGAAAGAGGGTGAGAAAGCCTCAGAGTTTGTAACTAGGCTACAGCAATTACTGCGCCAGATAGTGCGCAAGGGGGAGATGAGAGGGGAACGAGTGAATGCCTTCCGTATGAAACAGTTTCAGAAGGGCCTGCTTTATAATGACAGTCTCTTAACCCAGTTGAAAATGAGTGATTTGAGAGAATCTCCAAATTATTTTTGTCTTTTGAACAGAGTGAGAAAGATAGAAGAGGAACAAGCGCTTAAGAAAGGAAAAAGAAACCTGGGTAATTTGACAAGGAAGGAAAACGAAGTGACCGCCAGCATCCGCAAAGCAGAAGCTAGCTCAGCTGGGGACGAATTACGAAGTGACGTGCTGGAAAGGCTGGCTAGGTTGGAGGGAAGGCTAGAGCAACCGCCAACACTTTCGCAACCAGTAGGACTAAACTGGACCCCACGAGCTCAGCGGTATCCTAATTTCTGTTTTGGATGCGGTAAACCCGGTCACCTACAGAGAGATTGCAGTGAAGTTGCCGATCCAAAGAGTGTTAACAAGAAACTGATTGAATTTATCGTGGCGAAACCGGAAAACTCCCAGGGGCTTCTAACCAGGAGCGACCAGAAGTCCTCAAATCCAGGAAATCAGCTCCAGTAACCTTTAGTGATAGTACCGATATTCCGCAAGGATTGGTGGTAATAATTTAATATTGACTGTTTTCATCGATGGTTTAGAAGCTAAACTGTTTTAATTGACAGTTTTTTCCCAAGTGACGCTCCTGAGGCTCTTTGACCTCAATGCCTATCGCAGGAACATTAATCCCCCTCTACAGACGCTCCTTCTGAGAGTTACTTCAAGTAAGTTGGACAAAGAAACTTATCGATAGGATGATCTAGTCTTGTGGCATGGGGGTGGGGGTAACATGGAGTACTAGGATGGACATACATTCGATTAATTCTTCCTGGAGCGTTTAATGGTGTATGTACCTCCTGTGAAGCGCTAGTTGGTCGATTGTCCTGATGGGAAAAGGGGGGGGAGGGGGGGGGGGGGGGGGGGGGGGGGTGGGGGGGGGGGGGTGGGTTTTTTTTTTTTTTTTCCCGATTAACGTGCTTGCCTGGTTGGCACTAACCCAGAGGTATTTCGGAAATTGCTGCAAAAGGTACAATGAGATGGATGGATTTCAACAACACTGTGCCGCACCCAGCTTGCCGTAAACTCTATTCCGATATTCAGATCGAGGCAAAGGGTAACATTGGACATGGTCAAAGTCAGAAATAGGAATGTTACAACACATCCCTGCAAATCATTCAAGAAACTTTAGTAGTATTATTCGAAACAGAAACCAACCATGTGATGCGGTATTGGTTGAAAGCTTTGAAACTAACAAATCAATTAGTCCTTTTGTGTTCCTTACACAACTAAATCTACCTGCAAAGAGTAACACCAAGAGTGAGACTGAATATCTACAATGCGTGAAATCTAGTATTACCGTTACCCCGAACCAAGACTGTTTTAGTGTGTACATCAGTTTCAACCTATGTTCTACGGTGTCACCGGAGGAAACTGTGGCAAGGAAACATTACTCAGCTGAGAGTAAAACCAGGATCAAACAATGTCAATTGGAGTAATCAGCAAAAAGAGTTTGCCTCATTACCCTTTAAGTGTAGGGCGACCGGTACCTGTGGGAACGGAAATCTAGGTTGCGTCAGGAATGCATGAACGAGAAACATGGTTTCTCAAAACATGGCGTGGGATATGTGGAGTCACATAGATCTGGACTGAGCAGCAGTAATAGGAGAGTGTACTGTGACGAGACACCTTTTCGAGAACGATCTAGAAGAATTTCACCTGGAGACCTGAAGGATCTGAGAGAACATCTGCAAAAGCTGAAGGAACGGGGAATTATCAGGGAAAGTAGGAGCAGATTTGCCTCTCCTATTGTAGTTGTGAGGAAGAAAACAGGAGACATCCGCCTGTGTATCGAGTATCGGACTTTGAATTCAAGGACACTGTCAGACCAGTACACAGTACCTATCGTACAAGAGGCCATAGACTGTCTAAATGGTTGCAAATGGTTTACTGTTATAGATTTGAAGTCTGGATTTTATCAGATACCAGTAAGAGAACAAGACAAAGAGAAGACTGCATTTGTATGCCCTACTGGGTTTTTCGAATTTGAATGGATGCCACAAGGGATTAAAGGGGCACCAGCCACCTTTCAGGGCATGATGGAGTCGTGTATGGCATTTATCCACCAGGTTTAATCCCTAGTTTACATGGATGACCATATTATTTTCGCCAGAAAACTGGACGAGATGGAGTCAAGGATGGTAAAGGTTCTAGATAGGCTATCAGAATATGGGTTGAAAGTTTCTCCTGAGAAATGCCAGATATGCTGTACATCAGTAAAGTACTTAGGCCACATTGTCTCAGAGAAAGGGGTGCAGACCGACCCGGATAAGATTGAAGCTTTAAAATCCTGGTCCCGTCCAACCACCTTGCAACAGTTACGACAATTTCTAGGTTTCTTTAGCTATCACCAGCGATTTGTAAAAAAAATTTCTGCGATTGCTCAACCCCTGCATTTGTTAACTACCTATGAAATTACAAACGGTAAATCAAAGAAGAGAGGGATAAGCTGAGCTGTCACAGTAACACACTGGAGAAGCATATGGAGTTAAAAATCAGTGTGAGTTGGCGTTCAATGACTTGAAGGAAAAACTCTCAATCGCACCAGTTTTGATCTATGCTGATTTTTCTCTCCCTTTTGTTTTGACCACAGATGCGAGTAGAGATGGGCTTGGGGCCGTGCTTTATCAGCAAAAAAGGGCCAGTTACACCCAGTAGCATATGGAAGCCGATCACTCTCAAAGTCAGAAAGGAACTATCCAGCACACAAGCTGGAATTTCTGTGTCTAAAATGGGCAGTGTGTAACAAGTTTAAAGACTACCTCTATCATACTAAGAATACATTGGTTTACACGGATAATAACCCTTTGACTTATATTTTTTCGTCAGCAAAATTAGATGCTGTTGGCCAGAGATGGTTAGCTGTTTTAACCACTTATGACTTATTCATTCAGTACAGATCTGGGAAAGCTAAAATTGAATCTGATGCCTTAGCTAGGAAAATCTACGATGATGTGGAATATCAAGATGGTGTGGATTCTGACAAGCTGAAGAATTTATGCAACAACACAAACGAAAGGACTGATGGTGAAAATTCCATTCTGATTCTGAAGTATCTGCAGCTATGAATGTTTGTGAAGTCTCCAGAGAAAGTGAAGGTACAGGTAAGAATCCCCATTTAGGAAACTCTTGGGTACTGTCCTTATCAACGTCTGCTTGTGCAATACCCGATTCATATTCTGAGGGAGTCGATATTGTCAAAGGTAGCTAACTTTACTACCCCTTTAAGTTTAAGTGTTGTTTTTCTCGGTGGAATGCTGTGCACGGCCTGGGTAAGCCGAGATAAAGCCTATGTCTACGCGCGCTGCCCCTGTCGCGTACCTAGCTAGGATTAGTACGTGCATTATGTGTATCGCTCTGGTACGCTGGGTGTATTTTAATGCAAAGTGTATGCAAAGTAGCTGTTCTTTGTTTACTGTCTTGTCGTTTGTATGTTTGGGCAGTATGTGGTGTCATCTTGACTTGAGCTTGAGAGACCGGTGAAGCAGTAACGGTGTGGCAACATTTTCCTGTGAGTGATGTAGCAGAGTAGTTTGGAGATTCCTGTCTGAGAGCAGAAGGAAAGGGTAACTGGTAAATTGAGTAGACCAGACCATTTTCGTTTTGAGAGTTCCTGCTTATAATAGCAGATGACAATTTGTTGAGGATCCCTGCTAAAATTAGCAGATGACAATTTGTTGAGAATCCCTGCTAAAATGAGCAGATGACATTTACTGAGACTCCCAACTTATAATAAGCAGATGACAACTTTTTGAGAGCTCCTGCTAAACGATGCAGATGACATTTTGTGAGAATTTCTGCTAAAATAGCAGATGAAAATTTTGGTGTAATTTGAGACTGTTGCCAGAACTGTGCGCTGCAGAGAGGGTCGGAAACGTGAGAGTGACGACAAATTTGCATTTTTGAGGCTGGAGATGGTCATTTACATCATTTTGAACTAATTAACACGTTTGCGGCCATTTAATAACGGGCTGGGTGCGGGTGCGGCAGACTCCTGATAGACCTGTAGGCGAGGCCAGGCCGTGTCGACGCCGCAAGAAGAGATACCTGACACTGCATGGTGGTGTATATGGGGCATTATCCGTCATATTTTTTTAGAAGTTTGAAGCGTGTGCGTTTTGTTAATGTCAAAAACCCAGGAGAGAGTGACTATATGAATACTGAAATAAGAAGGGAGATTTTGAAATAAATGGATGAGATTATTAAGCTGTTAGAAAGTTGAATTAAAAGTATTGAACTAAGAAGAGAGTGAATATGGACACCATTAAAAGGAAAGATTGCGATATCAGAGAAGAGATTAAGGTTTTATAGAGTGAACGTTGGATGAGAATGAATGAAAGGAGATAACTAGAGAGGCTGCGCAGGAAAAGAAACAGTCAGAAATTAAAAAATTAGAGATAATGCGCCAGGTAGAACAAACTGAAGCTAGAGAATAAAGAAAACAATGAAAGAGGTGAAAGTAAAGGAGGCAATCAAGCTTCAGGGACTCCCACCCCATATTCCTCTAAGGTAGGTAAGAGACCAAAGTTACCAATGTTGCAGGAAGATCGAGATAACATGTATGCATTTCTGCTGCGCTTTGATAATTATGCCACTGTTCATGGTTGGGACCGTGATAAAGAATGGGCGGTGAATTTGGGTAATTTGTTAACGGGTAAAGGATTAGAAGCGTACTCGTCGTTAACTCCAAAAGAAATGTCTTAAGGGATTACAGTGTATTAAAATCAGCAATTCTGAAAAGATACCAATTCACTGAGGATGGTTTTCGTTCCAAGTTTAGGGCGACAAAGCCTGAAAACTCTGAAGCCCCACGCCAGTTTATTCTACGACTCAGTAACTACGTAACTAGGTGGGTAGAACTATCGGAAACCAACAAGACTTACGAAGGGTTACTAAACCTTATAGTCAAAGAACAATTTCTTTGAAGTGTCGGATTTGTCCCTCTTTTTTAAAGGAGAGATATCCAAAAGATTTGAATACTATGGCTAATATGGCAGAGAAATAATTAGAAGCTCATGGGGGTTGGCAAAATCGGCCACGAAATAGACAAAATCAAACGTGGGATAACAATGCTAAACCTCAAAGTACTGAACAAGGTCACACTCGTCCTACTAAGCGCAGGTGTTTTGTATGTGGTAGAGAAGGACATATGGCAAGGAACTGTATGAATAGAGCAGGATCCACAACTGCAGCATGTGTTTCGGGAGAGGGAAATACTAATCAGAGCGGGTTAAGTCAGGGTAGCGAAAATTCTGTCGATGTGACCAACAGCCAAAACCAAACATTAAGTCATGAAATAGTATACAGTGATCTTTCAGAAACTGCGTGTTTGGTACACATCATTAAGGGTGACTGTCACATAGAATCTGCAATCGAAAAACGTGAAGTTACTTTACAATGTGGACATAAACTTCCCCTGTTATCTGCAGTTTGTAGTGAAAGTAAGCCCTGTATGCTTCCAGTTACTTCAGGTTTCGTTGGGTTAGAAAAGGTACGGGTTCTTTTTGACAAAGGCTGTAGCGGAGTCGTAGTACGATCAAACTTAGTTAAGGATGTACAACTGACCGGTGAAACGAGAACGTGTGTACTCATTGACAACACAGTAAGAAGGTTCCCTTTAGCCAAAATTTCCATTTTCACACCTTACTTTACGGGGCAGGTCAAAGCTATGTGCATGACAAATCCGGTCTATGATGATTCAATTCAATTCAATTCAATTCAATTCAATTCAATTCAATTCATTTATTTTGTTTTATCACAACAATATATAAACATAGTGACAGATTATACAGTTAACAACAAATTAATAAAATGAGTGTTGTGAATGGAAGTACTCTTAAAAACCCTTCAGGGCTTAAAAACAAAAGCACTCCCAGAGAGAATAAACAAAATGTAAACAGAGAAAAAACAAAAGAAACAATCCCTCCCATACCCCCCTCACCACACACCCACCATCCTACCGTCCCCCGCCTACAGCATTAATAGGTACTAATAAAATATCTTTAGTAAACCTTTCCTCAGCGACGCAACAGAAAGGACCTTAGCTGATAATTTTGGGACGAGTGGTATTCCAAATCATAATAGGGTCTATACTTCAGAACTTTTTTTAAAAGCATCTCTATCCCGACGAAAAGAGTATACGCAGTTTGTTAGATTGTCTAGTTTGGTAGTTATGAAACATAATTGGTAAAGGGCTATAAAGGAAGAAAAAGAACTTGGAAGTAGCTTATTCAAACAGCCAAAGGTAAATATTACTAAACTTATATTAACTATCATCATGAAATTTGAGTAAATTCAACGAGGCAAACATACCACTGGTCTCGAAGGTCCCGTGGAGCAGAGCATGTGATATTTCTGTCTACGGCCCTTTTTTTTTGAAGAATAAAAAGTTTTCTTTAGAATTGATTTAGTAGTACCAGACCCAGATTACTACAACAGTATGAGAGGTTAAAGAGTAAGATAGGCTTAAATAAATTAACCTCAAAGCGCTTTGAGGTAGAGTAAATTTTTAATTTTGATAAGATGCCTTACGCCTTTTGAAATTTGTGCTGATTACGTACTGTACATGATCTTTCCACGAGAAGATTTATCGTCAATATAAACTCCTTAAGAAATTTAGTTGCAATGAACGTTCAGAAGGGGGCTTATTATCCATACTTATAGTTAAAGTTATAGTTATTTCTACCTTTGTTGAACAGCAGTATGTAATTGGTTTTGTCAACATTCAATGATAATTTATCATTCGACACAAACCATTATGTAGAACCTACATAATTCACCATTTACGGTTTTCTCTAAGTTTGCTGTATCATTGTCTGTGAAGAAAATATTTGGTGTCATCTGCAATAAGTACCAAGGAAACAGAGACGAAGAAACGTATACACTATAGTCATTAACATAGATACTGAAGAGTAAAGGTCCTAAAATGGACCCCTGAGGAACTCCACATGTTACTTCAAGGGATGTGTAATGCACATTATTAAAAGATGTGAACTGAACGACGAATTATTTATTTAGGGATTGAATTATGGAGTCCCTAATTGGACTTTGATATACAAGTCTATGTATATCCTTGTCCAATGAAAATTGGTGCAAAGCGTGTAATATTACAGGCATGTTCTTTATAGTGTTGGAAGATTCAGCCAATACGAGAGGGAAAAGCAAATTAGAATCACTTAACCAAGTTAATAGACATACTTCCATTGAGCAATCAGTAACGAAAGTTATAACGTATTGTATATACCAACATGTTACATGTTATTAAAATTAAGTCTGCGATACTGCTTGTAAAATTACAAGGCCTTCTGCTTCCACTACCAAAGCTGTCCATTTTAATTTAAACTTGAACAAGACTGCAGTGCAAAGATTCATAGACCTTACAAAGACGGCTTGTATTGTTACAAGCCTTGAAAAGTAAAATGGAAACGGTCCAGTAATACAGCTTTTAAAATAAAAAAATATGCAGGTTTATTTTAATCGTTTCGATAAGGACCCGGTATGAAAATAACCCTAAGAAGATATCGCTCGCTTGTAATGTTACACGCGGTTGAAATCCAGTGTGCAAGACTGCTTGTAACATTACAAGGTCTTTTGCTTTCACTAACAAAGCTGTCCACGTTTGACTTAAACTTGAACAAGACTGCAGTACAAAGATTCATAGGCCTTTAACAAGACAGATTGTATTGTTACAAGCCTTAAAAAGTAAAATGGAAACATTTCCGTAATACAGCTTTTAATACAAAAATTATGCAGGTTTATTTAATCATTTCGGTAACGACCCGGTATGAAATAACTCTAAGAAGATATCGCTGGCTTGTAATGTTACACGCGGTTGAAATTCAGTGTGCAACACTGCTTGTAACATTACAAGGCCTCTTGCTTCCATTACCAAAGCTGTCGACTTTTAACTTAAACTTGAATAAGTCTGCAGTGCAAAGATTCATAGGCCTTTAACAAGACGGTTGTATTGTTACAAGCGTTAAAAAGTATAATGGAAATATTTCCGTAATACAGCTTTTAATACAAAAAATTATGCAGGCTTATTTAATCATTTCGGTAAGGACCCGGTATGAAAATAACTCCAAGAAGATATCGCTGGCTTGTTATCTTACACGCGGTTGAAATTCAGTGTGGAACACTGCTTGTAACATTACAAGGGCTTTTGCTTCCACTACCAAAGCTGTCCACTTTTAACTTACACTTGAACAAGACTGCAGTGCAAAGATTCATAGACCTTTACCAATTAAGACTGCTTGTACTGTTACAAGCCTTGAAAAGTAAAATGGAAACAGTTCCGTAATACAGCTTTTAATATAAAAAGTTATGCAGGTTTATTTTAATTATTTCGATAAGGACCCGGTTTGAAAATAACACTGAGAATATATCGCTGGCTTGTAATGTTACACACGGTTGAAATTGAGTGTGCAATTCTCCTTGTAACATTACAAGGCCTTCTGCTTCCACTAACAAAGCTGTCCACTTTTAACTTACACTTGAACAAGACTGCAGTGCAAAGATTCATAGACCTTTACCAATTAAGATTGCTTGTACTGTTACAAGCCTTGAAAAGTAAAATGGAAACAGTTCCGTAATACAGCTTTTAATACAAAAATTATGCAGGTTTATTTAATCATTCCTATTAGGACCCGGTTTGAAAATAACTTCAAGAAGATATCGCTGGCTTGTAATGTCACACGCGGTTGAAATCCAGTGTGCAACACTGCTTGTAACATTACGAGGCCTTTTGCTTTCACTAACAAAGCTGTCCACTTTTAACTTAAACTTGAACAAGACTGCAGTGCAAAGATTCATAGGCCTCTAACAAGACAGCTTGTATTGTTACAAGCCTTGAAAAGTAAAATGTAAACAGTTCCGTAATACAGCTTTTAATTAATACAAACATTATGCAGGTTTATTTAATCATTTCTATTAGGACCCGGTATGAAAATAGCTCTAAGAAAATATCGCTGGCTTGTAATGTTACACGCGATGGAATTCAGTGCGCAAGACTGCTTGTAACATTACAAGCAACATTACTAACAAAGCTGTCAACTTTAACTTAAACTTGAACAAGACTGCAGTACAAAGATTCATAGACCTCTACCAATTGAGACGGATTGTATTGTTACAAGTCTTAAAAAGTTAAATGGAAACAATTCCGTGATACAGCTTTTAATACAAAAAATTATGTAGGTTTATTTAATCATTTCGATAAGGACCCGGTATGAAATAACTCTAAGAAGATATCGCTTTCACTAACAAAGCTGTCAATTTCTTACTTTTAAAATCTTGAGTGCAGTGCAAAGACGCATAGATCAAGACAGCTTGTATTGATACAAGCATAGAAAAGGAAATTTAAAATACAGCAGTGGAAAAACAATGAGCTATGTAACCATATACTATTTTTTGATAACTCGGAATCTACGAGTGTTATAGCTGAAAATTTCACTGTCCTAATAATGATTTCCAGGCCCAAAGAACCAGGGGAAATTGCATGAACGGGTTCCTTTCCCCGAATTTCCCTGGGACTTCCACCATGGACGAATTTTTACGTAGGATTCTCTTCCTGACAAAGGACCCTCTTTCTCATGCTAAATGCACAGCTTGAATACACCTGCATACACGCAAACTAAAGCTGAAATATTTTTATTTATTTTTAAGTTAAATCTTCCTAGAGGCCCTCACGAGGCAAAAGAAAGATTTACATACGTGAATATCAGAATAAAAATAAAGGTAGCTGATAAAAGATTGAAAAACTTAAAAACTTAAAGAAAAAGTAAAGACACAAAAATTAAGACATAAAAACATGATGAAACTGAAAAAAATAAACTCTACAGGCAACCACTAACATGAATACATGACATATAATACAAACACATACAAAGTTAAACTTATAAGATACGTACATAACAAATGCCCCTTAATGCCTTTAAAATTACTAGACTGTTATTACCTATAATTATAAGCTGAAAACAATGTGCTTGTGAACTCAATTAGCATTTAATTTAAACCAAAGGTAAGTTTGTTTGTGAAGCATGAAGTCAAAAACTAAGGTTTAGATGCAACTCTCAAGGTCTAAATTGTGTCCACCCCCTCATCATCCGGGAGGCATTTCGACTGAACATTTTCTTGCAAGGTTTACGCTACAGCTACGCGCCAAACGATGTGGCGTACTAAGTGGGAACAGCTCGATCGGGTCACCAGCCAGGCTTGTAGGTACCATGCCACAGCCGAATACTTCAGTAAATAAGTAAAGATTTACCAAAGATAACACAATTTGAATCTACGAAACCTTCGTACAAGAACATTCTCAATGAGTAGAGGTATCATTTCTCCCCTTATGCAACATTTACTTGTAAACATCTTACCAAAGTAGAAAAACAATCCCTAAATAATAAGGATTCCTAAAAATACAATCAGTTCTAAGCTTTACGAAAATTTACCGAAGGTGGCACCATTTTGTGTCCAGCGCGGCTCATAAAGACAGAAAAATTTCTCAAAGAACAGGGGCGTCGTCCCCTTACCTTTACCGCCTCCCTCCAGGATGGTACCCATTCATAGGTGGAAAAGGATGGGTTCGCCAGGGTGTCAACTATCCATAGGCATGCCACTTGGTGCTCCACTTAGTCAGTGTCATCTACTGCACCATAAAGATTCCGCCAAGGGTAAGGCCCTAATAAGGAAGCCTTTACTAAACTGATTGCAAGGTCAAGTTTAAATATGTATATATATATATATATATATATACTATATATATATATATATATATATAATATATATATATATATATATAAACATAGATATATATATATATATATAATGCAAACATATATATATATATATATGTATATATATATGTTTATATGTTTACTATATATACATATGTTTATATGTTATATATAAACAATAAACATATATATATACATATATTATGAATATATATATATAAATATATTATATATATAATATATCATATCTATATATATATAATATATATTATATATATTATATATATATTATATATATATAATATATATAATATATATATACTTGACCTTACAATCAGTTTAGTAAATGCTCCCTAATTAGGGCCTTACCTGGGCGGCAAATGCTGGTGGCAGTGTTGCCACTGACTAAGGGGAGCATTAAAGTGGATGCCTATGGACTATGGAAGTTGACCCCTGGCGAATCCATCCTTTTTTCACCTATGATGGGTGCCATCCCTGGCGGGAGGTGGTTTAAAGGAGGGATGACGCCCCTATTCTTTGAGAATTTTCTTGTCTTTATATGAGGCGCGCTGGACACAAAATGGTGCCACCTTCGGTAAATTTTCGTAAAACTTCGAACTGATTATATGTTTAGGAATCTTTATTATTTAGTGATTGTTTTTCTATTTTGGTAAGATGTTTACAAGTAAATGTTGCCTAAGGGGAGAAATGATACCTCTGCTCACTGCGAATGTTCATGTACGAAGGTTTCGTAGATTTAAAATTTTGTAATCTCTGGTAAATCTTTGGTTTGAAATTTTACTTATTTACTGAATTTTTCGGCTGTGCCATGGTACCTACAAGCCTGGCTGGTGACCCGATCGAGCTGTTCTTCCTTAGTACGCCACATCGTCTGGCGCGTAGCTGTAGCGTAAACCTTGCAAGAAAATGTTCAGTCGAAATGCCTCCCGGATGGGGAGGGGGTGGACACAATTTAGACCTTGAGAGTTGCATCTAAACCTTAGTTTTAGACTTCATGCTTCACAAACAAATTTAGCTTTGGTTTGAATTAAATGTTAATTGAGTCCACAAGCACATTGATTTTAGCTTATAATTATAAGGTAAAATAGTTAGTAATTTGAAGGCATCAAGGCATTGGTATGTACGTATCTTATTAGTTTTAATTTTTAGTGTTGTTTATCTTTCATTTTCATGAGTGGTTGCCTGTTGAGTTTATTTTTTTAAGTTTCATCATGTTTTGTGTCTTTACTTTTTCTTTAAGTTTTTGAGCTTTTCAATCTTTTATCAGCTACCTTTATTTTCATTCTCATATTCATGTATGTAAATTTTTCTTTTGCCTCGTGAGGGCCTCTGGGAAGATTTAAATTAAATTAAAATAAATTAAATATAAAATATTTCAGTTTTAGCTTGCGTGTATGCACGTGTATTATTCAAGCTGTGCATCTAGCATGAGAAAGAGGGTCCTTTGTCAGGAAGAGAATCCTACATAAAAATTCGTCCATGGTGGAAGAGTCCCAGGGGGGAATTCGGGGGAAAGACCCTTATAAGCAATTTCCCCTGGTTCTTGGGCTGGAAATTCATTATTGGACTGAAATTTTCAGCTATAACACTCGTAGATTCCGTCATTTAAATAAGGTAATTAAAAATAGTATATGGTTACATAGGCCTCATTGTTGCTTACCACTGCTGTATTTTACATTTTCCTTTTCAAGGCTTGTCACAATTAACAAGCGTCTTGATCTATGCGTCTTTGCCACTGCACTCACGGTTTTACAAGTAAGAAACTGCCGGGTTTGTTAGTGAAAGCAAAAGGCCTGTAATGTTACAGCCGTGTTGCACACTGAATTTCAACCGAGTGTAACATTTAGCAAGCCACGATATCTATTAGAGTTATTTCAACTGGCGTCCTTATCGAAATGATTAAAATAAACTGCATAATTTGTCGTATTAATAGCCCGTATTACGGAATTGTTTCCATTTTACTTTTTGGGGCTTGTAACAATACAATCCGTCTTAATTGGTAAAGGTCTATGAATCTTTGTACCGCAGTCTTGTTCAAGTTTAAGTTAAAAGTCGACAGCTTTGTTACTAATGTTGCTTGTAATGTTACAAGCAGTCTTGCACACTGAATTCCACCGCGTGTAACATTACAAGCCAGCGATATTTTCTTAGAGCTATTTTCATACCGGGTCCAAATAGGAATGATTAAATAAACCTGCATAATTTTTGTATTAAAAGCTGTATTACGGAACTGTTTACATTTCACTTTTCAAGGCTTGTAACAATACAAGCTGTCTTGTGAAAGGCCTATGAATCTTTGCACTGCAGTCTTGTTCAAGTTTAAGTTAAAAGTGGACAGCTTTGTTAGTGAACACGAAAGGCCTTGTAATGTTACAAGCAGTCTTGCACACTGCATTTCAACCGCGTGTAACATTACAAGCCAGCGATATTTTCTCAGTGTTATTTTCATACCGGGTCCTCATCGAAATGATTTAATAAACCTGCATAATTTTTTGTATTAATAGCTGTATTACGGAATTGTTTCCATTTTACTTTTTTGGGGCTTGTAACAATACAATCCGTCTTAATTGGTAAAGGTCTATGAATCTTTGTACCGCAGTCTTGTTCAAGTTTAAGTTAAAAGTCGACAGCTTTGTTACTAATGTTGCTTGTAATGTTACAAGCAGTCTTGCACACTGAATTCCACCGCGTGTAACATTACAAGCCAGCGATATTTTCTTAGAGCTATTTTCATACCGGGTCCTAATAGGAATGATTAAATAAACCTGCATAATTTTTGTATTAAAAGCTGTATTACCGAACTGTTTACATTTCACTTTTCAAGGCTTGTAACAATACAAGCCGTCTTGATAAAGGCCTATGGATCTTTGCACTGCAGTCTTGTTTAAGTTTAAGTTAAAAGTCGACAGCTTTGTTAGTGAAAGCAAAAGGCCTTGTAATGTTACAAGCAGTCTTGCACACTGAATTTCAACCGCGTGTAACATTGCAAGCCAACGATATCTTCTTAGAGCTGTTTTCTTACCGGGTCCTCATCGAAATGATTAAATTAACCTGCATAATTTTTGTATTAAAAGCTGTATTATGGAACTGTTTCCAATTTACTTTTCAAGGCTTGTAACAATACAATCCGTCTTAATTGGTAAAGGTCTATGAATCTTTGCACTGCAGTCTTGTTCATGTGTAAGTTAAAAGTCGACAGCTTTGTTAGTGAAAGCAAAAGGCCTTGTAATGTTACAAGCCGTCTTGCACACTGAATTTCAACCGCGTGTAACATTACAAGCCAGCGATATCTTCTTAGAGTTATTTTCATACCGGGTCCTTATTGAAATGATTTAATGCCTTATCATGTAGTGCACTGTTACCGGTAATGAATTCGACAATATCTATTGGTTGTTTGAAATATCAGCTTGTAACATTACATTCCCTCGGCGCTGTATCACATGATGCTCAGTATTGTTCCTTCATATTCGACGTTTGCAGCATAGATAATCGTCATATTGAAGAAGTTCATCCCACCTATTTTCATTGGACAAGGATATACATAGACTTGTATATCAAAGTCCATTTAGGGACTCCATAATTCAATCCCTAAATAAATAATTCGTCGTTATCTCCTCCAATAACATCCTATTAAAAGAGGAAAAAATCACTAATGATAATGAATATCCCTGTACATATTATCAAATCAACGCTTTTATGAAAGCTCACCAAAGATATCAGCATGTATGCATCTAAGGCCACCTCACAAAAGACAAATTTCTCAAAGAGTATAATTGTCACCCTGTCTATTAAACGAAAACCTTGCACTTACGCCATCCAAAGGGAATACGACGAAATACTTAATAAACCAGATAATGACAGAAGGCATTCCATTTACCCCTCCCTTCAAACACCTTCCTCCAGGATGACAACTCAATCACAGAAGGAAAATGAATGGTCTCCCCAGATGTCAAAACTATTCAGCTATTTGTATTGGGCATGTCACTGACGTTCCGCCCTCTAGATAGTGACCATGAACTTCCCCTAGAAATTCGCCCTAGGCTACGGACCCTGAATTACTAAATTTTAACGTAGAGTTTGTTTTATGATTTTTGCATTAGCAATTAATTGGGGTAGGTGTGCCTAAAAGGAATATACTTTCTATCACATGGCACGGTTCGCCAGATAAAGTGATGAAGTCACATGTAATCAAGCAATGGCGGTGGTCAGGTTGTTCACACCTTGTCTTTAAGGAAGTAGATCCAGGATTATGTAAGACACACATACATAAACACGCACCATACACAACACACGTCATCATGAATGTACAGGCTTCTTTCATCGAAACCAAAAACCAGAGGTACATTACAACGTCTGTAACGGCCTCGCATCCATATGGGATTTTTCAATCTAATTTGTAGTTGATGTGCAAGGTTTTAGGAGGTATTGCGTTACACCATTTTTCAAACCATTTACAATGAAGCGTGTAGCAAGCATTCATATTGGATAGATGGTCGAATGTTAACACACACTGACGACGAAAAACTTCAGAAAGTCGCCTTGTTACTCTTTTCCACCACTTTTGCTATACCATTTAAAGAGGGTCTAAACTATAAAACAAACGGACTTTGGTTAGGATATTTAGCTCTAGGAACTTCTCTTACATTGTACAATCTGTAGGAGTAGAGTACACATGACTTCTCATACATTTATTCTTACATGATGCTAATGAGGCTTACGGTGTATTCATTCCATGTGAGTAGTACATTACATGACAACTTTATTTTCAAGTTTCAGGAAGAGGTAAAGAACGGTAGACCTTGGAGGCATCAGAAAACTCCATAAGTCATAAAAAACGTTCTTTATCGTAGGTACATGCACCACCCCTCTCCTGAAAGGCATGAAATTGTCAAAGTATAGGAAGTGTCTCAATAAGTTCCCCACCCCCCCCCCCCCCCACATCCAATTTTTCAAAAAAATGGCTATTAAACTCGATCAATTACTTTGTAGCATAGGTTAAATCAAAGTGCGAAGGGAAAATGGATATCGGTTTTATTTTTTGCTTTTTTAAAAGCTTCTTGGGTTGCATTTAGTATCTGCTGGGGGGAGGGGGGCTATTTGTATCCAAGAATGAAACGTGGAATGTTGCTAGTAATGTCTCTTGAGGCATGAGGTGGCTTTTAAAATCTCTAGAATATGGTTTGTGTCTTTAGCGTAAGGGCTCCGTTGCGTGCCAAAAAAGTAGAAGATAGTCCACAAATTCTGATACTTTTTCTAGTAGGTAACGGTCTTCCTGCAAAGTTTGACTTAGTCGGCGGTGTTTGGTGGTTTTTTGGTAACACAGAAATGACCTAAGTGTGGATTTTGTGATTCTGTGGGATAAAGAGTTCGAACTCTGTTTTGTCAATTTCATCTTTGCTTAATATAGTGTAGAATAAACTATTTTCAGTTTGTGTTTTAGTTAAGGGTTTTCTATCATTCAACACCGTTCATAGTACTTTCATTCAAAAACTGTTCATAGTGGACTTAGGTGGCAAGTCGGAAAAGGTGCTTCTTTTTTCATCGATAGTTTCGAAACAATGAAAACTATTTCAAGGGCGTAGGCTATTGGGGTGCACTGGGTGCACGTGCACCCACCCGTTGATGCAGAGGAGTTCCGCCCTGGCCTGGGAAGCAGAAAAATGCACTCCTTCTGTTTCCAACGGCTGTGAAAACAAGGACGAACATGACTTTTGTCCGCACACCAACCTACAACGGTAAGTTTGGTAATTGAATTACAGGATGCACCTTGATATATATATGAAGGTCTAGAGCCAAGGTATCTCTATATGTGCTGAGAACCCAAAGTGTGCGTGTGCGTGTGGAAGCTCGGGTTCTACTCAATCCCAAACTTATTTTTAGTCCAATGATTATCTCTCAGACTGAGAGTTAAGACATTTAAGTATTTTATAAATAATAAAATTGACGGATCATGTGTTGTCCATGTAAACTTGCGGAAATCCCCTATTGTTTTCTGTTTGAAGCTCAAGGTTATTTTAGGTGACCAGCAGAGGTCAAAGTCTTGAAAAACCTTGTAGAAGGAATATCTGAAGAACAAAAAAGTCTCTGAAACCTCGTAGGAGTCAGTGGCGTAGTGCCCATTGGGGCCCAAATTTTGTCAAAGGTGTCCTAAAATTTTGTGTAAAAATGCATTTAAAATCCTTCACATGTCCAGTTAATATGAGAAGTTAACTGTTTTCGGAAAATATAACTCAATGGAGTTGTGTTACCCCGTTGCATGGTTAGGTCAGTTTGCTGAGGAAGGCTGTTCTTTCATTTCATGCAAATTATCTTTGGATGAAGGGGAGGTCGTGAATGGACAAAAAGGTGAGATAGTTGGTGATAATTAGCCATTTCCGACTAAAAAAGCAGAATCAGTTCCAATTTAATTATGTGAATAACTACTTATATGTTATGAGCGTTAATACCGAACTAGTGTAAGTAGTCGGTGGACAATCAGCTAGTAGGGGAAAGTAGGAAGCAGTCTGACCGAGTCTGGCCGAGCAAAAGGCGCACCGTTTCCCTCCTCCCGATTGGCCGTCATGCGTGTTTTAATATGCTTCAAGATGTTTTAAAAATAGTGGCACCATTTTGCATCTCAGCCTGCTTGCCAAAAGCAAATCTTTTCCAAAGGAGATTGGGACACTCCTTCCCCTTAGGCCCTCCCCCAGGACAGCGAAAAGTCAGACCTTACGGCCCTCAATTAAAACTTGTTTTTCTTTTGAAGGTTAACCACTAAACAAATAACAGTAGCTTCTGAGAAAAACGATAAACCATATATTTATACCTTCATATTGGTCATTGTGCAAGCTCGAAGCCAATGAGAGGAAGAGGGCAGTCACCCACTCCCCCCCCCCCGGGCATATTTTGGTATTTTATGAAGTTTAATTCTTACAATAATGCTGGTATTTCCCATTTATATCTGGTAAATGGGCCTGGGAAGTGTCATTTCCAGCGATCTGGGAGGCATTTCGGGCCAAAAGTTTCTTGCTCCGCTCCAACCCATGGTGGCGCGGAGCGCTGACAGTCTGTCTATGGAGTTGGTCCTCCTTGACAAGGAAGCATCATTTTATTTCTAACCAGTTAACTTTTCTCAATGTCAGTCGCGTGATTCACAGTCTGCCCTCACCTTACACCTGCGCACGCACTGAGGAACAGTGATTAGAAACAATTATGGCGGAGAAACGTAAAACGCAGCTTACAATTTTCGACAGTTTTTCGAGGAAGAAAGGTGAACTACGTTCTTATTGTTGATTTATGATACCTCCTCGCATAGAAGCTTATTTCCCAATTATTAGCTTGCATTTCATGCAATGGTAGTTTTACATTTTATCTGGTAATTTTCTGATTGTTTTGCAATTTGCTAATATTTTTATTGATCAAGTGAAAATTTTATTGCAAAACGAAAATTCAAAATAACGGCTACTTTGATTCTACTAACAAACCTGGAAAATGCTATTTCCTGCTGTCTGAGGGGTCGCCATTTTTCAAAATTTTCTGTACGCTCCGCGCCAACTGATGGTGGCGCTCCGCTTAGATAGTCTTTCGGACAGTCACCGCTCATAGCCCCCCTCCCATAAAAAATTATTTTTGCACGACGCCCCTGGTAGGAATGATATCTGAAGAGGAAATAGGTCATTGAGTTACTATTTGACATGTCAGATGCACATGAGAGTATAACTGAGCTCTTAATCTGTGTCAAGGTCATTTGAGGTCAGCGGAGGTCAAAGTCTGAAAGCCTTGGGAATACCTATCAATCTAGAATATGAATATTGCGACATTTTAATTTGAATAAAAAAGACATGCATTAATAATTCGTGTACTATTTCAAGTAAACTGAGAAACGGCAGACAGGGGATCACTTTTTTAAGGCTGGGTACATGTGCTTAAGTCTCCTGAAATGCTGTTTCCGGCCATCTGGGGGATTTAAAAACCGAAAATTTTCTTGTATGCTCCGCGCCAAGCAATGCTGGCGCTCCGCTTAGATAGTCTTACTGGTTCCACCTACCTGAAATGTGCACCTCCCCATGCCAAATGCAGCCTACGCCCTTGTATTTCCAATGATTTTAACAAATATACCCATCTTTGTTACCAATAAAGGTTTGACATCTTTGTCTTATTCTCTTCCTGATGAATAGTATCATCTATTACATCAAGAAGATCAATACTTTGTTGTGTTTAACAGTGTCTGCAGCTGATACGTCTTTGCTAGAATGGTGTCGAGGCCACGGGAATTTTTTCTGTCCGTGTTACTGAAAGAATGACGTTTTTGTTGTTTACTTTTACTATTCCCTCATAATCTGTAATGCCGAGTTTAGGCAAAAAGTTACTTCAAATTTGCACATATATTTTTAAAACGTCGGTAAAGTAATGGTGTGAAGACACTATATCAGTTCTCACTCACAACCCGAACGATGTAGGATGTCACTAGTTTGCACTTAAAGACTTCAATCAACTCAAAACACAATATGATATTATTAGAACTTTAAATGAAAAGGAGTGTGATTGTTATGGGTCGTTCGTGTCAGTTTATTCTCTACTCAATGTGTGACAACTCTTTTTCTAGATCGCATCTCAAAGAACAAATCAAAATAAAAAAATCCGACGTTAGCCTGAAATCATCATAACACTAAGACCATATTACTAGTGGGATGGTATATTGAAAGGGACGGAGGAAAAGAACATCTTGAGTGATGAATGTGAATACATGCCCCCCCCCCCCGTCTTTCTTAAACGGTACTAACTTTCTCTTTTCCTGTAACATCAAAATTCTTCAGTACTAATAATATTTGAAATATTCAAACTCTTCGCGTAATTCCATGGTAAGGAAACTTATTAATAAGAAGTGATTTTAACCTATCATTTGGACGAGTTGTCATAATAAATGTCACCGACATCGTAAACTTACTGCAAACACACTTATACTGCCTGTCAAAATGTGGCACATATTATAAGAACACGTTTAATGCAGGTGATTAAATCCTTTGGAACTAAACAAACTCCTAAAGCTGTTGCACTATATCTTCATGATTTGATAATATAGGCTGCATTCTTTTACCTTAGTTGTAGCCGCAGACTTATGTGACTTCAATTTGTTACTTTAACTACGTAAGAGCTTTCAAAAATGAACAGAAATATTGCCAAAAACCTCACCTTGTCAGGCCCTTTATCTGCGTTTGCTGCAACAGATCTAAAACGCGATTACCAGGGTTCGATATATACGATATGATGGAAAACATTTTATTTAATTCAAACACGAACTTAATGTACATTAAAATTTAATGAGTTGTATGTCATTGGGCTGCACGAGCTAACTTTTGCTCGTATCTTAAATAGTATTTTGCATTCAATAATCACCACAGGATACTAATTTTATATTTATATCCCACTACACTTTTTTTCCAGTATTGAAGGTATAGGACCCTAAAACGGCTGCGTATTTACACTCTTATTTATTTGAAACTGAAATAAATATGGTGGAAACCCAATGAAAATTAAACATTTTGAATTTTTTTTTGGAACCTTTTAAAAATGTCCTATATACTTATAAACAAGTTCACATTAATTCATTGGAATCTCTCTAGCAAATGACCCAAGGTTGTCTTATTTTTTTAGCATGCCATTTTGAATTTTCTTAGCTAGTGATTCTTATTCCTGTGGGAAGTAATTCTTTCAGATATCAAAAGATGTTCAAAGATTGAGTTGAAACGAAGGCTAGTGAGGTTAATTTCCCGACATAAACGTGTTTGCACTTCAGAAAAGTCAAGAACTGCTTTATCTAAGGTAACTTTATTCACCAGTAAAGGCTTGCGCATTGTATTTAAAGCACTATCACAATGAAATAGCTTAGAGAGTCAACGTAAAAGATAGAATCTTCGCGTGTAATAAGAGTCCAAGTAATACTAGAATTAATTATTCCTAGTTTTACAAAAATTTTGCTGTGACAAAAAGCATATTTTAGTGCATTTTAAAACTGTGAGTTTTCCGTGTTTGCTTTACGCTTGTTTGACCACTGGTTTTTGCTTTGACAACATCGATGGAAACATTTCACGGGAGTTGCTTTTGTGTTTTGTATCATCGGCAATCTGCCATACTTAGGCATTGATTTAAGCTATTGTGACCTCATTGGATAGGTTTGTCGATATAACATATAGTTAGACTATTTTCTAATAACTATCAACTTCTGATCTCTTCAAGTTTGTTATGACGTAGTGGTAACTGTAGATTGTGTTTCAGCTATTTGCTTTACATGTAATAAACAGGAATTATTAAAGGAATGCCATGGTGGACTTGTGTGCTTGGTATGGGATCTTATACAATTTTGGTGAACACTTACACTCTCAAAAGCCTGCGTAAAAGTATTAACCAAGTTTTAATTAACACTGGGTACATATGTATACGCTCACAAATTGAGTAAAGTTCGCCCAACAGCTATTGGGTAATGCATTTACCCAGAAGATGATTAGCAAATGAATCCATCCTAATGCAATCCTGTAAAGTACATATCTTGAACTTTTTGCTTAAGTTATATTGCATGCAGAACATTCACGTTACTTAACATGATGAATTCTTTCAGTTCAAAGTTGTATCTTTCATTGGTTTGGTTAAAGCTTTCTGTCATACAAGTTTTTAAGCTCTTGGTATCAGTGTTGTAGTCGAGACCAACATATCCGAGACCGAGACCAAGACCGAGACCAGTGGGTGTCGAGACCGAGACCCAGACAAGGAGCAGAATTCGAAACCAAGACCGAGACCAACAAGGTCCAAGTCCGAGATCGAATGTACATAATTGTATAGGAAAATGAAACAAATTTTTCAACTTTCTTAATACTTTTTTACCTGACTTTACTACCTTTTGCTCTACAAACGGCCTATAGCACCAAGATTGCATTAACTCATTAATATATACAGCTGTTTCCTATTATCATATGCCCAACATAGTTTACATAATCAACAACTTAACATAATCATTTATTTTGGTAATGTGACCTTTCTCTTTAAATCAGAGTCAGTTAGTGCAACACGTGTTCAGTATCGATGAACTTGGTGCCAATGAATGCATCATAGTGAGTTTTTCCAACCCACAGGAAAATAAGTCACAGAACTCTAGTTAGTGCCAACTTTTCCTTCGGACCAAACATGACCATGCAGCACTCGCAGTTCAATAACCGGACATTTTGTTTTCGAGCCTATCAGTGGCGCCGGCAGGATTTGTGATGGGGTAAAGCAGATGACGTCGTAACCTACGTCCCTCTAAGTCTGCGTGAATTATACCTTTTTGTGCGTCCCTGGGATTGTATACAGCAGTGTGGAATCCTTTTTGTTACTACATAAAGGTGCTGTTCTAGGGGAGGTGGTCTAAGGGGAGGGGGTGAATTTTGGTTAATTTCAGGCTGTTTAGATGCAAAATGGTGCTATCTTTGGCAGTCCGGGAGAATCTCCATTTTCGGAGATACTAATTGTCTCCGAAAACGGAGACAATGTACGCAAAGTGTTTGATGAATATTCAAAGCCTTATTCTCCTAACAGTCGTTGTTGCCACACACACAAGTGTCTTGTAACAGTGTGGTTAACAAAGCGAATAAACAGTTGTTTCGTAGAACACCGTCTCACTACACACTGAGGTGCGAATAGATTACTTACACTGGTAAGAACTTCTCTGTGTGATTTTGATTGCCGTAAGTTAATTTGTGTTCTATTTTCATAACAATTCAGCCACACTGCTTCAGTTTAGAGTTACGTGGAATATGTATAGTCTGTGTAGTGTTTAACGTTAGCACTGTTACACACATAGCATCTTTGTATAGGGTTGAGCTTCTCGCGGGCAGGATTTATATTCGTGTCTTTTTCTGGGAGTATCTGCATTTGAGATTGTGAGTAATTATAATGGTTTAAGCCGGCCGTGGTAGCTTTTTTAATGCAATATACAGGACCTTCAAACTAGGACTTGCCGTTTACACTCGCTTTCATTTCGAACACCAATTACCGATCACACACAATTACGGTGTGTGAGGCGGCTGTACTACGTCTATTAATGAGGGTTATTGAGAGATGTCAATGCTTTAATCGGTATTTTCGCAAAATTCTCACGGTAGACTCCCAATAAGTGCACGGATAAATTGTAGATAAGATACTAAGGACCACGAATTATCAAGTTTTTGACTGTCCTAGGCACGTACTAATTTTCCAGGAGGGTTTCAAATGTAAAGCCTTTTGTTTTTTATTATCCAAACCATATAGCATTGTGGGTAAATTTAAAAATGCGGTAAAATTTTCTCCGTTTTCGGAGACAATTGACTATCTCCGAAAACGGAGAATCTCCCGGACTGTTTGGGATATTTTTGGAACTGACCATATATCACTAAAAAATGTCCATAAGTAAGTGGATTCTAATTTTTCCGACTGGCTGGATGTTTCTTCCAACTGAGTGGCGGCGAGTAAATTGCACCTTTGTATGTGTCCTGCGTTTGTATACAGCAGTGGGTGTCCTCTCTTTTTCACTACATAAAGATGTTGTCCTGGGAAGGATTTAAGGGGAGTCCCCTCGAGAAACTTTTGTTAATTTCAGGATGCTTAGATGCAAAATTAGTTTGAGAAATATTTAGTTACAATAGAACAATCACTCAGTCGAAAACTTCCTGCTCCTTACAGAAATCTATTCCTTAAACGCCTTTCGGGATGATTTTAAATTTTCCAAAAAAGAAAAATTTGAATCAATTAGAGGGGCACGCCCTCCCAATGCCATGGCCCCTCTGTCGGGGAAGGCTAGCCCCCTCATCGGGGAAATTTTCCAGCTTCGTCGATAAAATATGAAGTCTCAACGACCTTCAGTCGTCCCGACTATCTGCTGGATTTTGCTCATAGGAAGGGTAGATTCTTTAATAAAGAATTTTTTTTTGGTAAAAAAAGCCAAAATTTTTTGGCAGCGTTTTGCACGCTAAAAAAATTGCGTTTTTAGTCTTTTTGGCCTTTGTCGGGGCTTTGGGCTGCTGGTCTCCCCGTCCGGGAGCTGTCGGGCAGTGTACGACAATGTTACTGTAATTGTTACTGTAATTCGGATTACGAAGGTGATGGTAGAGACCTGCACACACATCTACACTGATTGCAACGATGTACAAAATGCAGGTAACATACGAAGTGATGTGTATTCTATCCGTCCTGCAGGGTATGGATCATCCTTTGATGTAGTCTGTAACATGGATACCGATGGTGGGGGCTGGACGGTAAGCGGTAATATTTTCTTATTTTTAGAAGAAACAAACATGACTTGCACAAATGTACTCACTGAACTAATTTAAATGAGCCATTTGACCAACTTCATGTGTAGTTTTACTACCTTCCTAATCTAAATACTTTTTTACAAAGTGGTTCTTTGTGTTAGCAGAATTGAAGAACGATGCGAAATAGGTTCCTGAGTGATACTTATTGAATGTTACAACATAGTCTGCAGACATTTGCACGAAAAGCGTGAACTTAACATGTGAATAGTAAAAACGGATCAAAATCCTTATGAGACTCTTCATTTATCGCTAAAAGTATCTTCGTTCTAACCTAGGAACGAAGATCAGCAGTGCAGCCTATAGCTTAAGATGAAGCTATGGTCAGAACTTTGAGCAATGGGAAGGAATGTACATTTTACTATCTTCCTTTTACGTTGTGTAATCGTGTAAGTTTTGGGATCTATCATCCTCAAAAGGTATTGCCAAACTCCTCAGAAAAGTATATTCAATCTTTTCAACAAAACGTGTTAAAAGTGTTTTGAAGGATATTAAATTAAATGATTTTATCTTTAACGTGCTTGCGTTTTCTTATATTGTCGTAAAACGTAGGTTTTTCAACGATGCATTAATGGTGCTACCGACTTTTACAGGAACTGGGCTTCTTACAAAAACGAATTTGGCAACATTCGGCAAGAACTTTGGCTTGGGAATGAAACGCTCTATTACTTAACTCAACAAGCCACGAATGAATACCGTTTAGATTTTGTGGATTAATCACCTTCCTATCATAACAAATACAGCAGGTTTCATATAAACAACAAGATAAAGATAACAAATACAGGGTGACTGATGTAGGAAGTCGGAGGGGAACTATTGGTAAGAGCAAAACTTTGATAATCTGTTTTTATATAAACTAGTCAATTTTGTTTAAAACAATACAATTTATTCTTTTTTTGCTTGCCAAAGGCAATTTGTATATCAAAACTATCGTAGAATATTCAAGGTCAAGCAGACACGTTGCAGTTGAATTTCAAAACAAAAGTAAAAATCAGGAAACAGTTACATAATTTCCAATGAATTATGAATACACCAACAACGTCAAAAAATATATCATCAATTTTGGTTAAGCCAATTGTAAAATGAATGCGTCCTACACCAGGTGAAAGAAACGTGTTTAAATGTTGCCTAATGTTATGTTTAGGGATTGTTTGTGGTGTACTTATACGTCCAAAGAAGAATTATTCAAAGCTTTAACAAAGGAATGAACGAGTAGCCTACAATATCTAATAAAAAAAAAAAAAAAAAAACAATTGGCAAACATTGGATGGATCTGAGCTTCAAACACGAAGGGAAAGGACTTTTGTTTTAAATTATCATTGTCATACTTTATCCCTGAAATGATAAGCTGATGCGTTTCTCCTTTTCATGGAGAAGAATTTTTTCTGTTAATTCAAAAAGTTATGTTGTCAACCTATGGCAAATCTTTAATTTAACATATGACTGTAGTTACCTTGTTTATATATATATATATATATATATATATATATATATATATATATATATATATATATATATATATATATATATATATATATATATATATATATATATATATATATCTGAATTTTCTGTTTGGCATTACGTATTATGTGTATAAAACAGGTCCCGATGTTCTACTAACAAGATATAACCTCATAATGTTATAACATATCTGGTAAACATAAATCATCTGCGATTGGCCGTAACAGAATAACGCGAAGGATACTGTTATCGTTCACATATATCAGGTCACATTTTTCTTCTGTATATACACAAAGGTATACAAACTAGCAGAAGCCCTAAACAGTACACACATGACCCAACTCTAATTACCTGTACTTCACAACACTCTCCCCCAAACAGGTCTCATCGGTTTGATAACTGAAAAGCAGATCAGTTTCCTTCCAAGTGAAGGTGGGAATTTAAGTCAAATATTTATTGCAAAGAAAAAGAAAAAGTTACAGAATCCCCACTTTTGAAAATAATTTAGTCAAAAGAACGTTTCGTAGTTATATTAGACACCCAAAGTACTTTAGATCGTACAAGTAATGCATCAAATTTACCTAATGTTGACTAAATTGTGTAGCGTCTTGGTACATCTAATAATACAAAGCTTAATAAGAAAGAGTAAACATAAAGTAAATTTTTTATCAAAACATTATTGATCATATCAATAGATTATCGGTATCTACTACAATTACCAAGAACAACGAAGTAAGGCAAATTATCATTTAGTTACCAGCTTGGTTATCCCTAAAAATATTAGCCAATATTTGCGCTTTAAATTGTCAAGTTTTTCCTCATCATTCCCGGTACTGTGAGAATCCTGTCACGTTTTCATGTTCATTTGTTTTGCAAGTTATAGCTGATATATTACTCAGATCATTGCGTTCAGTACGCACGATCGGGACAACGACGGGCAAAGCTCCACAGACTGTGCTGAGGGACATCGAAATGGCTGGTGGCACGGCGGGAATACTATTATTATTCTTATAGCTATTGCTATTATTACCCAGACGGCAGCCGTAATCGAATTTGTTCCTTTACCAACCCCAAAGGTAAATACAACGGCGGTAAAGGAAAGAACATCTTTGATTATTACTATTATTATTATGATTGCCATATGACATATACAAAGATGACAAATACGCCTTGAAGGTGGCCCCAAAACCCAAGTACATCACTTATACAATCGTGAGACTGTTTTATTGAATAAAAATATTTGACCTTTTAGAATGATGATGTCTTTTTAAAGTCACGTAAGTTGTGTGCGTTTGGTATTATAAGCAGTGCGGGAAATTCTCACGTTTAGGAGGAAACCGAAATTCGTATTCGAAATTCAAATAAAAACAAACAAACAAACAAACAAACAACGTATGCAACACAATGGATAGGCTTGCAAAAAAAAAAACAAAAAAAAAAAAAACAATGCAACACATTCGAAAGGATTACTGGCCTAATTAAGAACATGTTTAGCTAGAACGAAAACCACTCAAAAACTCGTAATATTCTCAAAAAAGGCGTGGTGAACCACAGATTCGACATGACTTTTTTGTAACTATGACAATACACCTACTGAATTATACATTGCATTCCTTAACATTAGACCAAGAAATGTTGCAAGGGGGTTCCAAACCCCATTGCTGCTGACAATGTAGACTAAGATCGTGTGGTATTCTGTGTAAATCCGACAAAATGGCGGCGACCAAGCCAATTTTTCTCTTTACTGGAAGAGAAGATTTTCCAAGAAGGGGAAATCTCTCGAACTTTAAATGTAAAAATAGTTGTTAACAAAAAAAAAACAAAAAAAACAAAAAACAAAAAAAAAACGAAAAAAAAAAAAAACAATCCTACACTTATTCCGGTAAAGTCTTTTTTTTCACTATGAGATTTATGTCACAAAACAATTCATCTAATCCTTATAAAGTATCCCATGGGAAAATGATAGCATCTGGAATAATAAATTAATGAAATAAACCTTCACTGTGTTTCATTACGTCTTGAATTCTGTGCATTAACACGTTGTAGGTTAGTGTGACACGCTACATTAAGTGGACGTCTGAAACAAAAGAAATCAGGCATTTATTCTTCCAAAGAAAAGTAGAAACAACACCCAAGCAATAAGCAGTGCTTAGACAGCCAGAGTTAGTGACTTTTCTCCTCAGTATGATTTAAACCCCCACAAACGAGCTGTTATATGACAATACTACCAGAAGGGTTGAAGGATTAGTATATGCCCTTACAAGTTTATTAGTTTAAATTTTATAGTAATTTAACTAGGCGGATTATATCTTACAACACTGGTTTCGTTATACCAATACGCACATCAAGCCCCTAGCAAAGGGGGCAGGTGGGATGGCGCCCCGTAGAACATCTTTGCCCCCGACAAAGGTAAATATATCATAGCTTGATTATATTTTGCATCTCGACCTCTTAAATATTTGCCCCCAATTTTTTTTAATACTCTTACGACTGCCCTTCCTGGAAGCTATCTCGCCCTCCTGGTTGTCTTGTCAGGCCACGGGCCCCATGCTCCTTTCTGAAAAAGCAAGTAGCTTAAAAGGAAATTGCAGCTCACCTTTAATAATGGATCTGTTAGAATTGACCGATTTTGCTGTCGATATACTTATTATTTATACGTGTTTTTTGCCTGGGCAAGTTTTTAGTGTATAACTTAATAAAATAAAGTTACCATCGAGTAGACAAAAGGTGTAAGGGTGACTGAGGACTCAGCACTCAGCCTCATCACATTTCTGTTTTTGAGGAATTGCTCCATTAATGTTACTCTTCCAGCATCCAGGGTCGGAAATGCAGGACTGGTGCTCATCCAAGCTTGCGTTGCAACAACCCACCTAAAACCCCCAATGAAAGAAAAAAGAAAGGAAGGGTTAAAAGAAAGAAGAGGGAAGTGTAACAAGGGAATGAAAAGGAAACAACGGGAAAAGTGGGTGTAAATGCTTATATCTTATTTATTCGCATTACCTTCGTGTATGGTAAAAAACTTCTCGTTTAAAAACTGTATATTCGTATTTTTCTACTTACAAACACCATTTTACATGCAATGAGTGTGATGCTAGGGCAGGGGTGGGAAATCTTTTCCCTTGATGGACCTTTTTGATAGTAATAATCTACTCGCGGGCCGTAGGCCAAGGAGCCTCAAACAGGCCCTGGTAGAGTTAGTGGAAAAGCGCAGGTAAGGAACTAGTGCGATGCCCCTAGAAGCTATTGAATTTGTGCAAATTTGTAGGCAATAGAATGCTCATCCACTAACTTTTCATGGCATTGACTGTGCAACCCTACTAAGATCAAGAGTATCACAATATGACCATATGCCTTCTTATTTATGCATGAAGCAACAGTGAACGAAAAGTACGCTTGAAACGCGCCGAAAAATCTCCCATTTTAAAAAGAACGTTTTCTTCACTTTAAATTGCAAAATTATCTACTTTTTAACGTTTAAGGAACTCTTCGGAAGGACACTTCTAGCTCACCCCCGAATCTACCGGAATAAATACAATACCCTCTGAGTTTCGTCCTGTAATAGATAACCTGTATATGTTATACTACAATTCTCTTCAGTGCAATGGACTCTACCACTAGGAGTATCAGGATTCTGCACCTGGTTTATCTAACAAAACAGTGGGCATGTTATGTTGTGCATACTAGGGTTTTAGTGGCAGTATTGTGTGAAATATCCAGAAAGTGGTACGTGCAGGATAGACGATGGACACCTTGGGCTAAAGCAGGATAAACCCATTAGTTAGTTAGTCAGTCAGTCAGTCAGTCATTTGTTCATTATTAATGGTTTCTATAGAAATTCCTGAAAATCGCTCCCATTTGTCCTCGAGAAAACTCCGTTAGACTTCGGTACTCTACATCCGAAGCAACCGGTTTTGTACTGGTTCCAACTGTTTTAACTGGGTATGAATCACTTCAAACTGGTCTTTGCCGTAATCCAGTTGGGATTTCAGGCTGGTGCCAACTGTTTTCAACTCGGCGTGATCCACTGGATGCACTGCCCAGTTTGAAACCCCAACTGGCAGTTAGGATTTCAAACTGGTCCTAACTGTTCTCAACTGGACCAACTGGTTTCTTACTGGTCTCAACTGATTCCAACTGTTTCAACGAATTGAGTAACTCCCAACTGGATTTTGCCATAGTTTCAATTAACTGTTTCTTCAAGTCAGTGCGTTTTAACTGGGAATGAAACAGTTCCAACTGGTTGGTTGTATTTCAGTTGATTTACCGGCCCCTTCAATTAGTCTTAAGTGAACGTTATTCTTTTCCTAATTGGACATGAAAAAGAGATAAGTGAAATTCCCTTTTTAAAAAGGGAATTCACATGATAAAATCATCAATTAGTTGTGTTTGCATAAAAACGTGAAGGAGGAATAATGTCCACTTTCCCCAGCCTGACAGTTTATCTTTCCCTTCCTCTCCCTCACATATAGTTTTATACAAAATATATTGGTTATAATGAGAAAAGTCACTAACATCAGATATCAGTTAATTCCTCTTTCTTCCTATCTTTTGAAATGCCCATCCACCATTTTACCGCTTCTTTCATTTCCCTTGCCTCCACACCATCTTCCAATTCCTGTTACTGCCTGTGATTTTATTAGCTTTTTGTGTTTAACTTGTTAGCTTCCTTAAAAGAAACTCATCCTTTTCTCTCTGCCGTAATCCTAAACCACCCCAGAGTTCTGCCAAGCAATCTTTTGTCTGAATGAATAGGCCTAGGTCAACACGTCTATAGTTTCGATTCGATAACAGTAGCCTACTGAAGCATCTCTGTACACATATTTGTATGAACAGTGACAGTTTAGACTATAGTGGAGCAGCTGTTGTTTGCACTTGTATGGTCGTGAGCGTAGGACGTACCAGTATTCAATCTTCGTGAATTTATATAGGCCTGTTTGCATCTCAGTCAACACAACATTTGAAGAGGGCAAGTTCAATCAGTGTGTTCTTTTTGGTTACAGCATTTTACTTTTGAAACTATTACCACGTCATATGTGCAGTGTTCGCATACTTTGGATTTTTTTTTTTTTTCATTTCAACCACAGAATGACATGGCGGTAATACTATCGCAGCTTTAAAGGAGTAATATGGTGGATTTATAGTGTAGTGTACATTTTTTCTGTTCAACTTGTCAGAGAGTCGATTCAAGCATAAACCATTTACGCGCTTGAGGAATTACTTATATTTCACCACCAGATTGAAATTTGTAGTAGTCTTGAATGACATTGCACTGTACACGTAGTCTTTAACCGACGAGCTATTGTGCTTTTATTATCACTGGAGTTCCTTTATGATGTTTTTGAGACAGCAAAAATGTCGAACTGTAACTGCCAGGTCTCCATTTGTGATGTGCTTTCATTTGTTGGATCTAAAAATTTAGTTATTAGTAAAATAACGTGTGCAACTGTTACATTCTTGCATGAAGTTTAGGACAAGCGTTAACATTAACAAGTCTGTATACCATTTGATGAGCTTACGGTGGAGTGAATGAGTTAATTCTAGATCTAAAGAGCTACAGTATTGATCTGTATTGAAAATGGATGATGTAAGGAGAAGTAGTAGAAGGCCAAACTATAGAATACATTGGACCCACAGCATATCAAGAAGTTCCCTACAACGGGCTATTGACTGTACGTACAGTAACAATGCGAAAAGGGAATGCTGGTCATCTAGCTTTGCAATCCTTTCAAAGTATTCCGTAAAATTGAGGGGTCCTGTTCAATAATAAATTCAACATTGTTGCTGAGAGACTGAGAAGAATATCTACAGGCTACAGGTACATTGCGAGGATTAGTGAGAAGAATAGCTGCAATTTTTTTCTCTTCAGTGAATATTTTTTGTACTGTATGTAATTGAGGAATGTGGAAGAACTGGAATAAAGGCCCTTGTGCTAAGAAATCTCAGACAAAAATTCACTGTACAGGCATGGACGAACCTTTGTGCTTGGGAGTACTACAGTATTTTATCATGAATGAAAACCTTGTTGAAATTTGGAAAATGTGAAAAAAGTGATGCCTATGATTTTTCAAAAAATAGCCTTATTAGAATGGACAAACCAATTTTCTGAACTGGAAAAGGTAAAATGATTTGTGCTTAATTGATTAGTAATATATCTTCTATTAGTTTAACCCTGGCCAACTTTTGACTTTATTTGGCAAGATGTAAAATTGCACCATGGACAAACCTTAAATTCTGTTAATATGAATTGAATGATGCTTATCACTTTTTCTACCTTGGAAAAAAACGTGTTTTCTAATAGAGACAACATAATATGGTGGATGCTGATTATTTTTCGTCAGTCACTTCGTCTTGTGCAGGTTGAATGAAACATTTTTTTTATTTCTCTCTGTCCCTCAAGGGTGTAAGTCCCCTTGTTTCCTTTTGGTGCAGGACCTTAAATATCGTCGTGTGAGATATGCGACAACAAATAATTTCCTAACACAGTCAGCCATATAAAGCCAGTTCATGTATTAACCTCTGTAAAGATAATGTTGTAGAAAATAAAACAGTGGCAGTTTATCCCAACAGCAAACCGTGGATCAGATCGGAACTGAAAACAGTTATTAACGAAAAGAGGCCTGGTGTATGAAGGGGGACAAAGAACAGCTAAAATCTCTTAATTAGAAGTTAAAACGTAAAATAAAAAAAGCTAAGGCCAAGGTAGAATGTTATTTGAAATCAAATAACAATAATAAAAGAACAGGTGACACAAAAATATATAAGGGCATGAATAGTGTCACTCGTTCTGATCAGAACAAAACTAACAAATTTCCTGTGAAAAATATTGGTAAGGAAGAGACGCCTGGTGAATTGAACAAGTTCTATGCTAGATTTAATTTTAAAGAACCTATGAAGTGACTAATTACAGCCATTTGGTGTCATTCTCTGACCATATCTATCTCCAAAAATAGCCCTTATCTTAAAAAATACCGCCCCATGAAAGAGGAATGCTAAAACGAAATGGTACCTCTTCCAACACAACAGCTCAAAAAGTGAAAGTACATTGAACCAAGAATGACGTCAGCTCCGCAACTCAACTTCGGAGTGTGTGTAATGCGCTTTGAACATACCTTTTACTGTTGATATTACAGAATTTTTCACAATATGTATGTATCAGGAACTTTATAAAGATGATGAATAGCTCACTGCTCTTGCAAAGAAAATAATTGATGTAATCATCAAAGTTATATCTCTAAGAAACCTTCGTTTGCCTTACAAGACAATCTTTATTGAGTCATCTGGTTTGGTACAAGCAGAGAGTTGCCACGGACTCTCTGCCAGTCTGGTATACAAGCAAATGGAAGTTCCCTGGTAAAAGGCTATACACACAGAAGTATATCCCCGGGGATACGTAATTGCATCCATTTCTCCTCCAGTGTTACGTAACCTTTGTTATTATTGGGGTGAGGAGTAGTGCTTCGTTCACTAGTGTATTTATGGGGTTTCATCAACACACAGGCCCATATACAACTATACTATTCTACAGAGTGGCAAACAACTTCGGCTTTACTTCGTACAAACGGGAAAACGGTACCGAGGAAAGTTAACGGAACATAAAACAGAGGCAATTTTAGTGTGAAGGGAGACCAAAATTTTGGTTGTCTAAGAAAGTATTGAGTATTTTTCTCAGAAGTTGATTTGAGTTTAAAGCATTTCAAAGTCTAGTACGAGATCCATTGTTCAATTTTCAAACTAACGTTTGTTACAACTTGGAAAGGAAGCATTTCAAAGGAATATTGGGAGATAAATCAGTCATCTTACCCAACAATCTAATTTCAACGTAAGTTAAATGTTTTCTTTTTCTTTGCAAAGGGTCGCTGTCTAGTTGAAGCTCAGCTAAGTAGTCTGCAAAGTCAAACTGATGGGCTTAAAATATAACTTAGAAATGCGGACGAAGAAGAGAGAAAATGGCTTCCGTTTGCTGCCTTAACTTGCGATTCTATACTTACGAGCATTTCAGAGTTTCAAAATCCCATTTCAATACCAATGATTGAAAAACTTGAGACCACCGAACACCATTGCAAATTGGCTAGCAAGATTCAGTGTATGTCTTCTATGTACAGGGTCTGGATGTAAGCTCGAGCGTGTAGTGACGAACATTCCTTTTTGGTAGTAAAAATTTCAAATTTTTATGTTATATATATTTATATATATATATGTATTCATCAGATACGTTTTTTACGAAATGATATGGCCAGTAACGGACCCAAGCTACACAATCTGTGAGCAAAACGTTACTAGAATATCGAGTCTCTATGAACTACTCGTTCGCCGTCTTTCTCACACTGTCAGACTTTTTCTTGTTCTTGGGCCAGTGACTTGAAATAGTTGGGCTAAATAACACAGAATGGCTCTTTATGTGACCCTTTTTTATCATTCTGGTATTATCTCAGTCAAAAATGGGCGAATGAGGTCAAGTTTCTGTATATAACCGATATTGACGTGATAAGAACATTACAAGGAAAGTGCATTGTACCAGGAAGTTGTTATTTAGAGGGAAATAAAACGGCAGCTCCCCCCTTTGCCCACACCTAGTCGCCGCCAAGGTCACATGCTTTGTATAACACTTGAAGATACAATGGGTTTGAAGCTAGTGTTAGTATTTAACAAAAAGGTTCATGTCGTCTGCTACGTTGAAAAGAAATGTCAGCAAATTTTGTCTATATGCTATAGCATTGCCAGTCGCTTTCCTTGAAAATTAATTTGCAGCTTCCAATGCGATGCAACGCTTATCACGCTAAGCTAGTTAAATTTGCTTTCTTTATGAAAGCAAGTACAGTGTGTTGGTCACATGTACTATGTTCAGTTGAAAAGCTCTTCAAAGGAATAACAGGTAGAAACTTTAAATTTTTAATAATACATTCTAATCATCCTCAGAGTCTTATAGTAGAACTCAATTGAAGTACTGAAAGAGGGATTGTCTTCAACTGTAAGACAGAAAGATTCACAAATTCTTTTTTTACCAAATGCCTTATTAATTCTTACCAACAGTTTTACAAGGGATTAGGGGGCAATTTCCTTAATTTTATGCGTTGTAAATTCTTTCAGCTGTAGTTTTATGTAATTGTTTTATGTTTTCCCTGTTATATTTTTGACTACGTGTTTTTTATGTACTTTTAGTGCTTTTGATGTGTTTTACGGGATAACATGGTACTAAATTCCTTGTGTGGTCTATAAAGATTCTTATATCTTGGACGTTCTCAATCAATCTAGACTTAAATGGTAAATTTCAAAGAGAGACTTCTTATCTCAAAATCATTAGTCTTCCATGATGTTGATAATTGATTTGGAGTGAATGAGTACTAAAGCAAATGATTGCCTTCCTTTGTTTGTATTTTTGTTTGTCTTATTCAAAAACTTGTAATTTTTATTAGTCATTGCAATATCCACTTCCAGGATTACTTTTTTTCATGCCGTCGTAACTGCCAAGTAACGATTTCCTGGATAGTCAAAACCTTATTTCCCTAGTCACATGTCTTCAAAGGTGTTTATCTTGTAAACAAACAAGTACACTAGTAAAGTGTCTATATAATCTATGCTTTGCACACTAAAGAGGGAAATAGACGTTTATTTATGGGAATAAAATACAGAAAGTATCAGCTACAAGAAGTCTTTACTTTTAACTCGACAGATCTTTTTCGTTTGCCATAAAATCTCAGTAAGTGATAGTTGCATCATTTAGATGAACAATAGACCTCAGATAGCAGATAAACGTCACGCATGGGATTCGATGAAATAAACACTGCTACAAAAAGATATTATAGTATCGTTTTGTATGTTTCAACCAAGCTTAAATGGGCTGTTGTCACTTGTCAAAACAAAACCCAACAAGGTACTGTTCTTTTTGCTGTATAGGGCGGAACTACATCAGAAGTGGCGTTTTGAAACTTGGTTACGTTTGTCAATAGATTTATAATGCCCCTACACAAGCATTACAGTAAATGTCGTCGTAACCTTTTCCTGTTTTGCTCGATTCTTGGTTCCCCTAAAACCTTGACTTTTCAAGCAAATCTTTGGGATATCGTCTCCTTTTGTAGGCAACGATAAAGTAGTCGGAAACAGACAGGATGGTTGCGGATCTCCCACAATTAAAACCCCAATGTTTTGTAAAACTTTACTTTCAAAGCCCTGTTATTTAGTGAAACGTGTTGTTTGTTTTGGAAACTAGTGGTGGCATTGATGTATTTTTAGCCACAACTGGATTCGCTCTTTGTTTATAATCAGTGCCAATAGTGGAAGAAGAGATCACTTCTGGCGTATGCTCAAAAAACGTCCAGTTCAAATTTGAACCAAATTCGTTCAAATGGGCACTAAACAAAAATCTTGTTAAAAATTTTACTAGATCTGGTCCTTTTTGAACGAGTTTTGGTTAGTTTTGAACTACAACTAGCGAAAAAGTCAAATATTTTATGCATTTTTCTTAAGTGCGTATTCTATCCGCTTTCGGTTTAATTTGAACTGGCCGTTTTTAGATTGTACAATCTCTACAATGAAGGTTTCTCTGTGAAAGTTTTTGTTTTTCTCAAAACACTCTTCCGTTATTGCAGAGTATACCGTATGTAATGACTTCACCTTTTATGAAGCCTGTGAAGGTAGCCGGGATGTGCAGAATTACGTTTCGACGTATTTAAAGGTTCCCGTAAGCTTTGCTAAGGCTTTGATGCCAAGAAACTGTTTTGCTCAGAACGTATCACGTTTAGAGTTTTCCAAATCCAGGTAGATGAACTCGGTATTAGAAACTTCCATGGTGACTTACAGTTATGAGTGCTTTTCGAAATATGTCGGAATGATCTTATTTCCACATCTACTTATGGCAATAGGGCAGAATTTTTGTAAACATTGAGTGGGCATGGCACATCCATTTTTAAAAGAAAATTAGCTGTTAAAGTTGATAAATTACTGTGAAACATAAGTTATACCAAAGTGCGAAGGGGAAAATGATTCCGGCTTTAGTTTGTTTGGCCTTTGCCTTTTCAGAAGATTCTTGGGATGCACTTAGTATCTGCTTTTAGGGCCTATTTGTATCCAACAATGCCACGTGGAGTGTTGCTAGTAATATGTCTTGAGACATGAGGTAGCTTCTAAAATCTCTAGAATATGGTTTTACGTAAGGGCCCCGTTGCGTGCTAAAAAAGTACTTATAGTCCACGAATTGCACTATTTCTTCATGATTTGATAATTATCAAATATCAAATATAGGCTGTATTCTTTTACCTTAGTTGTAGCCAAAGACTCATGTGACTTTCAATTTGTTATTTCAAGTACGTAAGAGCTATCGAAAATGAAAAGAAGTATTGCCAAAAATCTCATTTTGTCAAGCGCTTTATCTGCGTTTGCTTCAACAGAGCTTAAACGCAATGACCAAGGTTCGATATATACGGTACGATTCGTTGGAAATCCTTTTATATAATTCAAACACGAACTTAATGTACATTAAAATATAATAAATCGTCTGTCATCGGGCTGCACGAGGAAACTTTTGCTTGTATATTAAATATTTTTGCATTCAATAATCACTAAAGGACACCAATTTTTTTATCCCACTACACTTATTTTCCAATATTGAAGGTTTAGGATACTTCCATGGCTACATACTTACACCCTGACATATTTAAAAGTCAAATAAATATGGTGAAAATCCAAGGAAAATTAAACACTTTGAAAATGTTTTCGTACCCATGTAAAAATGTCCGATGTACTTATAAACAAATTTACATTAAATCATTGCAATCTCTCTAGCAAATGACTTAAGGCTCTTTTATTTTCTAGAATGTTATTTTGAATTTTCTCAGCTAGTGGTTGTTATTCCTGTGGGGAGTAATTCTTTCAGATATGAAAAAGATGTTTCAAAGATTGAGTTGAAACAAAGGCTATTGGGTTTGACTTGCTGACATGAACGTGTTTGCACTTCAGAAAAGTCAAGAACTGCTTTATTTAAAGTAACGTTTGCTCGAATACTTTATACACCAGTAAAGGTTCAATATATGGTGTTTAAAGCACTCTCAAAATGAGATAGCTTAGGGTCTAATTAGGGTCCACGTAAAACTAGAATAAATGAACTGCTGATTCTTAGTTTTACAAATATTTTGCTGAGACAAAAAGCGTATTTAAGTGCTCTTGAAACTGAGAGAGTTTTCAGTGTTTGCTTTACGCTGGGCTGACTAGTGGTTCTTGCTTTAACAACATGCCAGACAGTATCAACAAGGCTAAAAGTTACATAATCCAACAACGTGATTTCACATTAACCTTTTGGAGAACTGAGTATGTTTGTAATTGTTTCATTTCTTTAAGATGAATTTTATTGACCATTCAAAAGGACGAAATAGAGTATATCAATGATTTTTTAGTTGTTAACCTAGTCAAAAAAGATGTTTTTACATTCAGGATTTTTTTTTTTCTTGAATGGTGCTTAAGTAAATTTTGAGAAAGTATTAGTTGCTCAGCAATTTTGAGAACTTGTCATAAATTACTTTGACATGTAAGTAGCTGAAAAGAGGTTTGTTTTTGGTGTAAGCTGATTCTTGGCGGTTTAATTGTTACTCTATTTCAATCAGACCAAGGTCACAGCAGTGCATGGCTGTATCAATTGCGTTAAATATGACACAAGGAGCTACTGAAGAGGGTCAAAAATCCCGCACTCTTTAAAAAATGTCTACTATGTAATGTATCTGCCATGCAAAAGTCGTATTTTAGCGATGTGGTCCAACCCGTATTTACAAGTACCTGAAAGAGGAAATACATTTCAGCAATCCAAGTCAGATCATATCCCTTATTTGCAGGTTAGCATTGAAAGATGATGACAAGGAAGGGACGTTAACTCTGTAAGGGATAACTGATAATCAGGATTCCGCGTTGACAATTGTTTTAGCAATGAATATGAGAACTGATGGTGAATTGCCTTCACAGGGAAATTCCACTTTCGTGATCTGTAAATATATGGCATTTTTACTTCATTCTGAACTAAACAAGTACCATGGCATTTTGTTCAATGCATGATCAGCTGCTGCATTTTGCGTTAACTGCATTCATTTGTCCAATTTTATTTGGTAAAATGGTAAAAATTCCATGCAAGAAGTCTCCCTCCTAAATACCATATAATTTTTCATTACTTATCTCTTTCTAATTTATTGAGTTAAATAATGGCTGGTGTTGATCATTTGCCCTCCCTTTCAACTTTGAAGTAACACTCTTTTATTTGTTAATCATTGTTTTCGTTTTAATATCCATGTTCTACGAACCAAACAGAAACAGCTGCCAAATTTAATCGGCGACGAACGGAAATAGCGTATAACATTCCCCTGAAAAGACGAAGCTTCTTAATAGAATGTAAGTCGTCTTTGATGAAAGAAATATGTTGTTACAATAATACTATATAAAGTTCTGCTCTGGTCTGTAAGAACAATTGAGCCTTGTAAATAAACGGTCACAAGAATTAGAAAAACGATTCTGAGTCGTCTTGACTTTCAACATGACACGCTTCATCTTTTGTTTAGCGAGTCTAAAATCGATAGATGATTCAATACGAACAAGTAAGTGGCACTTTATACATCTCGCATAGAATGTTCCGAAGGATATTTCACGAACACAAGGATTGGCTTTTGAACAAAAAAGAAGAGGTATATTTAAATTCATGGCATACAAACGTTTTGTTTTTCCAAAACCATACCCTCTTAAGGCTACCTTTAACATTTTATGCATAGCCTTTGAACATGATATGGCGTGGGATAAGCAGGAACAATTCGCTGCCCTTCATATACTTAACTTTTACTTGAAATTCATCGCATCATATCAATCAGAACATGCTAAAATTTACAATTCATGTTACCACCAGGCTGAAGGAAAATATTATTATGATTTGAAAATAATGCAATCGTATTTCAGATTTTCCTCATAAGATTTAATTGTGTATGCATGTAACATGAAATCAAAATAACTACACAAAGACTATTTTATGGGACATTTGTTTTTGCTTTGCACCAATAATCATACACTCGTTAAAACAGGAAAGAGGGGATTCTTCCACAACATTTTTCAGATTTTCTCTCACATGACAGTAGGCATTTATATCAACATTTCGAAATAAATTTCACAGTACAAAACAGGGATCGCATACAAAACGAATTGGCGATGGAAAGGAGATGTAACGGCCGGGATTCTTCCTCCGCCCCCCCCCCCCTTGGATCTGTAACTGAGTAAACTTTGTGAAGGTACCATAGGTATATATTTGGCAACTGTATGCTTAAAGAAAACAGACCTGAAATGTTCTATCTCCACATATGCAATCAATATAAGGTTGAAATTCAATAACGCCCTAACTGTTGGTGAGCCTATTGTTATTCGTAACAAGAATCACAGGCACCTACAGTTTTTTTTTTTTTTTATTTAGCTGATAAAGTCATAAGTGGGTTGTAATGACTGTAAATTTCCATAAAATCCGGTATAAGGAATATTTTAATGATTTGTTCATGCACATTTAGTTTCAGATTTATCCAGCATTAACGCACTTGCTGTAAAGGCGATGGTTTGGGTCATTACACGTTATGACGTCACTGAACCCCAGCTCTTCCGTATTGCTCCACAACATCATTCATTTCTACTCAGAACTTAAAACATAGGTGGCTGACATAATTTATTGTATGGGTTCACTGTCAACATGAATTCTCTTCGTCATTCATTTAGTGTCTTCCTTGCACTAATATTAATAGTCGCAGTCAACTGCCTTGAAGGTAAGGTCTTAATATTTTCTTTTTAATTTTCATTGTTTCATGAATTAGACGTCTATTTAATTTTTAAATCTCTTCCTTATAACTTAGGGAAGATTAACGAATTTAAAAGTAAAACATCAGAAACCAAACATTAAAAGCTACTTCTTTACATTACTAAATAGTCAAAAACTTGCCCTTTTGTTGCCAAGGAAAAATTCTAACAAAAGGAACTTAAACCAAACGGGCAAAAAAAATATAATTACGAAGAGCATAGCATACTTTGAATGGGTCCTGTTAAGACTTAATGATCATAACAAGAGAGTTAGATAACTAAAGAAAACCGATAAAGTAAATTAGCTACTTAGTTAAAATTTTAAAGAAGGTTACATTTTGTATACCTCTCAAGACAAATCCAGTTGTGTCATTAAACACCGAAGATGATTGTTAATTAAGTCGGAAAACTGGTATATCTAGAAATTCTATTAGATTATGGGTCTCTTTTTGTAAGATCTGGTTGACGTAATATTTTTTCTAGATTGAAAGAGAAGTTAAAAAGTGAATTCATTCAACAAAACAAATTATTGATAAGAAATTTATTCCGTTTTAAAGGTTATAAATTAAACCAAGATCGTAAAACACCGTTTAATTATTTCGGTTGGTAGATGTATAAGATTTAGTAAATACGTTTGGCTTGCTGGAAGTGGTCACTTAACGACTGGAAAAACAAAACCATGTTAACACCCGAGTTTATATGATCTTGCCCAATGTCATCAGAATATTACGAAAAGTTTAATGTTAAAAAATTTCAAAAGCAAGAATATGCAGGTCTAACATAGCTTTGTGTTGACTGAGGCTTAATAACGCAACTAGAAAAGCTTATTTTAGACGTACGTTTCGTGGTTGCAATCACACCTTATTGCATTACCAACAAAACATTTACAGATTTTTTTCTAAGTGTGAGTGAAATACATTTGTTGAGACGAACTGTCAAAAAGTCGTTGCCTCTCCTTAAACAGGTAAAATTATCAATTTAATTTTCAATTCAACCTTTCTATCAAATCTTTAAGTGTGATATTTATCAAATATTTATGTGTGAAAAAATTAGACTATCTACAAATTTAGCTGCGGTATCACAAAATTACTTTTTACTATGTATCTATTAGCCAAAAAATTGTGCTTTTGAGTGTCAATGAGGGATTTTATGACGTAGAACTTGCTTCATTTTAGCAATTGAATGTTGTACATTTAGTGTTCTATATATTTAACTAGGCAAACAATACAATAAAAAATATGCGGCACGGTCCTCGAGAGCAAAGAAAACACAGAGGAGCACCTACTATCATAAACAACTCCCAAGAAAACTTGAGTGCAAAATCCCCTTTCTAACATTTCGATATTATTTACTTTTATTTATTTCATTAGTTTGAAGGCATGTGTCAACTAATTTTCGTTGTATGCTACTTTTCCGTTGATTTTCATGTAAGGAGTGAACAGTGTGTGTAATGAGCTAAGTTCGTTCCTTGAATTAGGAAAGTGGTACGAATATTTTATAGAAACCCCGATATAACAAAGCGAATGAAACGAGCGACTGCGATGTTTAACAATTTGTTAATTATGTAGTAAAGTATGGCCTACAAATGCGGTTATCTAACCAAAATGTCATTCATTTCCTCGTTACGCTACAACTTGACTTTACTCATGAGAGTAAATTGTATTGGTTGAACTGTGTGATTAACGCGCAGATCAACTCTGGTGTTTAAATTTGTAGCAATAATTTTGTTGTAGGTTTATACTACTTCTACCAACAACCAGAGTATCCACGGGACTGTAAGGAAGTTTATGAATACTGTCCAGCTAATAATTCAAGTGGGGTCTATACTATCCGACCTGATGGGTATCCAAAACCTTTTGAAGTGTATTGCAACAACCGACTTTCACCAAGTGGCTGGACGGTAAGTTGATAATATGTTCGAAAATATTCTCACAAAAATAAAGTAAGTGTTTATTCTAAATTTAAATAGCATTCTTCAGGAATTTTACACTTGTGAAAACCATGACTTGAAAAAATAAATCATGAATAGTAACAATTTCAATTTAGTTGCTCCCCTGAAATTTCAATCACTTTGCAGAAGCTGTCATCTCATAACGATAACATTTAAGTGATGTTATAAAAGAATTTCTACCGAATGTTCATAAAAGTGTATCTTCTAATTAGGTCATAAAGCGACAACTTGGTGGATCCTTGACATTAACAAGAACATGGGAGGATTATAAGAAAGGCTTTGGATTTTTGTCCAGCGAGTTTTATATTGGCAATGAGAAGTTATCGTATTTGACCAACCAAGGAGTGTACGAACTCCGAATTGACATGATGTTGTCTAATGGATCATACTTCTACATTAGATACAACAAGTTCCGTATAAGCGATGAGTTTAGTCAGTATGAATTAGTCAATGCTGAAGGCTTCAGCGGTAATTCAAGTAAGTGAGGCATTTATATTTGGGAATTATTTAAAATATGTTTTTTCAGGCTTTTGAAAACAAGTGCATTCCTATATAATTACGCACTAAAAGTGTATCATAGTTGTAGTGACATATAAACAACTTTTGAGAAATTTGCAACCGTGATCGGAACCTTGCTCAAAATTATTCGGCAGTGTTGGTCATGCGAGACAACTATTTAAAATATTTTTAAATAACTTTTGGGAATAAGTATATGGTATATCTATACATACTAAAAGTAGATCATAATCGCAGTGACGAACTAACCATTTTGAGAGCTTTATAAAGTTTACTGGAACACATCTAGAAACAATTTTCCACCTTTCTCTACCAGGTTGTGTTGCTACTAGTTGTCCAGTTACAATGGTCCATGAAAGCTGTACTTGTCGAACTTCCTGTAGTGACTCTGTTGGACAACCTGACTGCCGCGAATTGTGTGTGGAAACTTGCGTACCGAAAGGATGCTTTATTAATGAAACGAACTCAATTATTTTGGTAATATGCAAAATTCCTTTTAATCTTCACACATCATCGTCACTTAAAACAAAATCTGAACATTTATAATGACAGAGAAGGCTTGAAAAAATGAGATTTCGTCTAAGGGATCAGTTCCTTAGAAATATAGAAAGTAAGTAACTCTTAAACTATCTGCTTACGACAAGGTTTGTCAGTGTTTTACTGATGGAACCCTTTTACCGGTAAGATGTTTTCACAATGCTGTGCACCTGACAGCTTGTATACTGAGTAAAATAAATTTTTATATAGTATAGATACGTTTTTTTTATTGGCGACATCCACACATTTGTATTTGAACCATCCTCTGAAACTTAAATACTTCATATAAACTTTTACCGACAGTTAAACTATCTTCTCTGGACAATTACTTTTAGGAAGGAGAGGCCTACTCAGATTCTGGATGCACAAAGAGGTGTTCCTGTACTAATGGACAGCTTATATGTAATAACAACTACCGATGTGATGTTAACGCAGTTTGTGAGAGACGATCAAATTACCATAAATGTTACTGTAACTCGGGATACTCTGGTAATGGAACAAATTGCCAATCGATCTGTAGTACGAATGAAGTATGGGGGACGTGTTCTTGCCAGAAATCTTGTGTTAACCCTACTTCCTGTGTATCCTGCTCTGGTGAAAAATGTTATTGTCCGAACGGATTCTATTTACAAAGAGGGAACTGTGTTCGACAAGAACAGTGTGGCTGCTATATTGATGGAAGAATTTTACAGGTGAGTAGCATTTTATTTATTTTTTTGTGTGTGTCAAAAACATGTGTCATTATTCGCGTTCGGTTCCTCCATACGGGTATGTGTTTTTTTAAGAGTCAATACTCTGACCACAACTGTCTGGACAGCAGAGACGTGATCACATAATCAGCAAATTCAGCCAAGTGTGTAAGATATGTGGTTACCACAGTGCTATCCCTGAGCAAATTTTTGTGTGAGGAAGAAGAAAACTGAAAAACGGGTAACGGATTCGATTGCATAATGATAGTAAGGGATTAACCTGAGATCTGAAAATAAAAGTTTCGGTTTGTCGTAAATAAATTGTTCACTCTGTCTAATTCTATAAGAACTTAAAGTGACATTGCACATATTGAAAAAGCAGGTTTATTTTCTAATTATTTCAATTTCTTATCTCTTTTAATTAGTTATACGTATTGTTTATTGTTATTTATTTTTCAGAGCATTGGTTTTACAGGTGATAAACAAGTAAAATCACAAATAATGTCATGTTCATATTTTAAGTATAATACCAGGTCCTACGAGTAATTTTAGTGCAAAAAATGCCCTTCAGAGCAATTGGATCCGGTCTTCCTGTGCACTCTTGCGCAGTTTGTAACTACACAGACAAATGTTTGTGCTTCAGTCTTATTGGATGCAACTGACTTTAACTTCCTGAGATAATCTTATCTGGGAATTTGTTAAGAATTTTAATGTCACTTGTTTATAAGAATTTAGTATTGCAACAGTAAAATTTACATTTAACGAAACGAATTTTCAGTTTTCAACATTCTGGCTAGTTGGAAGTCTGAAAATTTGATGATTTCGTTAAAACAATTTTTATTTGTTTAGTTCTGTTGCAACCAAGAAGAGAAATATTAATCCTTTAATAATGAAATATTAAGTTTTCCATCTGTTTTAATATAATCCCCTAATATATTAGGACGGTGGCACGTATGTTAACTCTGGTTGTACAAGGCGGTGTACATGCAACAGCAATCGTCTTAACTGTGATGATAGCTACCGATGTAGCTCAAATGCAGCCTGCAGAGTGAACAACAACGTAGGACAATGTTACTGTAACCCGGGATACTCTGGTGATGGAATCACTTGCGACTGGCTCTGTGGTACGAATGAAGTATGGGGAACGTGTTCTTGTCAGAAATCTTGTGCTAACCCTACTTCCTGTGTATCATGCTCTGGTGAAAAATGTTATTGTCCGAACGGCTTTTATTTACAAGGAGGGAACTGTGTTCGACAAGAACAGTGTGGCTGTTATGTTGATGGAAGAATTTTACAGGTGAGTAGCATTTTATTTATTTATTTTTTTTTCGTGTGTGTCAAAAACATGTGTCATTATTCGCGTTCGGTTCCTCCATACGGGTATGTGTTTTTTTCAAGAGCCAATACTCTGGGCACAACTGTCTGGTCAGCAAAGACGTGATCACATAATCAGTAAGTTCAGCCAAGTGTGTAAGATTTGTGGTTACCACAGTGCTATCTCTGAGCAAATTTTGGTGTGAGGAAGAAGAAAACTAAAAACGGGTAACGGATTCGAACGCATATTGATAGTAAGGGATATACCTAAGATCTGAAAATAAAAATTTCGGTTTGTCGTAAATAAATTTTGTTCACTCTGTCTAATTCTAAAAGAGCTTAAAGTGATATTGCACACGTTAAAACAGCAGGTTTATTTTCTAATTATTTCAATTTCTTATCTCTTTTAGTTAGTTATGCATATTGTTTATTGTTATTCATTTTTCAGAGCATTGGTTTTACAGGTGATAAACAAGTAAAATCGCAAATAATGCCAAGTTGATATTTTAGGTATGGTACAAGTTCCTACGAGTAATTTTAGTGCAAAAATGCCCTTCAGAGCAATTGGATCCGGTCTTCCTGTGCACTCTCGTGCAGTTTGTAACTACACAGACAAATGTTTGCGCTTCAGTCTTATTGGATGCAACTGACTTTAACTTCCTGAGATATTCTTATCTGGTATTTTGTTAAGAATTTTAATGTCACTTGTTTATAAGAATTTAGTATTGCAACAGTAAAAATTACGTTTAACGAAACGAATTTTCAGTTTTCAGCTTTCTGGCTAGTTGGAAGTCTGAAAATTTGATGATTTCGTTAAAACAATTTTTATTTGTTTAGTTCTGTTGCAACCAAGAAGAGAAATATTAATCCTTCAATAATGAAATAAGGTTTCCATCTGTTTTAATATATTCCCTTAATATATTAGGACGGTGCCACGTATGTTAACTCTGGTTGTACAAGGCGGTGTACATGCAACAACAATCGTCTTAACTGTGATGATAGCTACCGATGTAGCTCAAATGCAGCCTGCAGAGTAAACAACAACGTAGGACAATGTTACTGTAACCCGGGATACTCTGGTGATGGAATCACTTGCCACTGGCTCTGTGGTACGAATGAGATATGGGGAACGTGTTCTTGTCAGAAATCTTGCGCTAACCCTACTTCCTGTGTATCCTGCTCTGGTGAAAAATGTTATTGTCCGAACGGCTTTTGTTTACAAGGAGGGAACTGCGTTCGACAAGAACAGTGTGGCTGTTATATTGATGGAAATATTTTACAGGTGAGTAGCATTTTCTTGTGTGTGTGTCAATCACATGTGTCATTATTCGCGGTTGGTTCCTCCATACGGGTATGTGTTTTTTTCAAGAGTCAATACTCTGACCGCAACTGTCTGGACAGCAGAGATACCCACAGGGCCCGCTTTGTTACGTACTGTAAATATTTTTTACACTAAAGTGCTCACATGATCAGCAAGCTCAGACAAGTGTGTAAGATTTGTGGTTTCCAAAGTGTAAGCTCCTCGCAAATTCTTTTGTAATCAAGGAGATAAATTTAATACGTGACATCAAACAAAACTACAATTGCCCGGGAGAACAATGAAAAAGTAAAACGAATAATGATATTTAGGGACTTGCCTAAGCCCTTATGACAATAAAAGTAACGGTTTGTGCACAGTTAATTTCTTAGCACTTTTTTATTTTTTAGATCTTGCACAGTTTTGCACCACAGGCGTATTTTATACTTTTTTTTTCAACTTCTAACCTTTTTAAGTTAGCCATTAGTCACTTAATTGTAGTTCATTTTTCAGAACTTTTGTTTACAGGTGAAAAACAAGAAAATATCATTTTTACTACCATGTTCATATTTTAGGTATGGTATTGGGTCTTACCGGCAATTTTAGTGCTATGAATCACCCTTAACGCAAATGAATCCAGTCTTCTTATGCAATCACTTCCAGTATGTACTTTGCAAAAAAAGGGGGGATCAACTCTTATTGGATACAACTGATTCGTACTTCCTAAGATGATCTATTACGGTACGTTGTTGGGTAAAATGTCACTAGTTCAAACCAACATTATGTGCATGTGGAATTGCAAAAGGAGAATGTACCTTTCAATTAAAAATTTGTACGTGTCAGCTTTCAGGCGACTTAGAACTCTACAACTTTGACTATTTCATTACAACATTTTTCATTTATCGACTTTTGTTGCAAGGAAGAAATAAATATTTAGCCTTTGATAATATAATAAGTTTTTCACTTGTTTTACTATATTTCCTACAAATATTAGGACGGTACCACGTATGTTAACTCTGGCTGTACAAGGAGATGTACATGCACCAACAATCGTCTGAACTGTGATAATAACTACCGATGTAGCTCAACTGCAGCTTGCAGCGTGCGCAATGGTGTACGACAGTGCTACTGTAATTCGGGCTATGTAGGTGACGGTAGAACCTGCAGACGCTACACAGATTGCAATGACGTACAAAACGCAGGTAACACACAGAGTGGAGTTTATTCTATCCGCCCAACAGGATGGACTGGATCACCTTTTGATGTATTCTGTAACATGACGATCGATGGTGGAGGCTGGACTGTGAGTTTCATATTAAGTGTTTCTGAAACAATTAATTTAATTTAAATTGTGGCTATGATTCTGCTGATAAAGAAGAAAAAAAAAACTCATACGCATCGATAGAATAGACGAAAAACATTCAGGTACCTTTAAAGTACCCTTACGTTGTTTTAAAAGCATTTTAAAATAACCCCTCCAAAGTTTCTTCTTGTATTCTGTCAATATATGGATATTTTTTTTAGTAGATTAGAGGTATTTTCTACATGATCATCGCACAGCTAATCCGAGAAATTCGTTAAGTGACGAGGTGATTCGTAGGTTATAAGCCCTGCTCTTAATTACGTTGCCTTGTCGTTGTCTTGAACTATTCATAAACGCACAAGGCTAACTCAAATGGAATTTTGTTTCATTCTGAAAGAGTATTTTGAGGAATTTTTGGGCAAAGAGCATTTTTGTTATTTGTAAGGTTTTAAGCTCGGCAATTAAACAATGCTAATACCTACTCTCTAGACTTGGAGAATGAACAAATATAAATAACTTTACCTGTTTATTTTATACATAGGGACAGCGTGACTAGTCAATAAAAATCAAGTAATTTTATATTTCTTCATCCCTGCTTTATTTCCTTTTAAAATTTTATTGTTAGGTTTTTCAACGTCGCATCAACGGTGCTACAAACTTTTATAGGAACTGGAATTCTTACAAAAGCGGATTTGGCAACATTCGACAAGAATTCTGGCTTGGAAATGAAAAGCTGCATTACCTAACACAACAAGCTACATATGAATACCGTCTTGACTTTGTAACGTCATCATACTCGTCCCTTTATGGTAAATATAGTAGGTTCCGCATTGGCAACGAGGCCAACAAGTACAAGGTGACTGATCTCGGTAGTCGGAGTGGATCTGGTAAGCGAGAATGCTTGTTTACATTTTTCAAAGTCGATAAACACAGTAACTACAATTCTTCATACATTTACTTCTTGTGATTTGTACTTTTAGTTTTAGTTGCATTGTCAGGTTGGGCTGACTCAAGCTAAATGGAAATTTAAAATGCACTCTTCTGATTAGTATAAACATATACTAACCCAGTAGCTACTGTAAAAATGAGCTATGGACGTACCTATTCTACAGACATAAGTAAGCTTACGTTTGTCCGGATGAAGGCCTAAACAACTTTAAACGTAAAGCTTGGTGGGGACACTTTTTATAAGTCAACGTTAACCATCTTAAGTCTAATTCCCTGATGCCATATTAATTGCCACAGGTTACATAGGACACATGCAAAGGAGAACCTTTCGTGGTTATGCAGCTGTATACGTGTTATTTCATACGAATGGAAGAGCTGCAAAGTGCTTCTGTTCAAAATTATCCAACGAAACGCTGGTCTAAAAAGTAACGGCTTATAGTTCAATATTGATATGAGTAATATGAAATATTAATTATCTTTTTACCCGTACATTGCTCATAACTATCCTTACTTCGAATTATTTTTCAATTGCCAACAAATTGTGCATCTCATTAGCATAACAATCAAACATAATTACGTGAGCCAACTTCTATAACATAAAATGAGGCAAAAGGGTATTACATAACAGCGATATGTTTTATTTGCCATCAAAAGAGCCGTTCGAAAAGCTAAGCAAAATCAGTTTTATTTAACTTAGATTTGAAGATGTGGGAACAAATATTACTAAGTGTTACATTTTCTGTGTTCTACGCAAAAAAAGTTCCCCAGTGTGCAGCTATATACCTTTCCGGGAACAGCACTGTATGGAACAAATAGCAGAAACATATGAAACTTAATTGTTTACTGGGTGCCCTTATGTGAAGCCCCCGTCCAAATCAGAGAAGGTGACGATTTAAACAAAATCATTGGTACTGCCAAACGCTTGTGGAAAATTTGTGGCATTATTTTACCGCCCAGTTACAATATAAGGCTTCATTATACAGGTAAATTTTACCAAACTATTTAAAAAGTGAACGTGGTAAAAGTTATACAATATTGTTTTGTTTTTGTGGTTCATATAACAATAAACATACCCACAACGTAAGATGTTGACAAGGTAATAAAAGAAAAACAAAACCCTCCCAACTAGCCTACTAGAAAAATAGAGAGTTTATTTCGTAATCTGGCTGTAATGTTATTGACAGTCATGTCAAAAGTTACGTATTCGAAACGTGCATAAAATAAATACTGACGGCGTTCGAAGCTTCTTTCTTCCTCTCTTGTTCTACAGGTTACAGTCTCTATAATATTCAAAACATTGCGTTCAGCACATACGACCGGGACAACGACGGGAAAAGCTCCACTGACTGCGCCGAGGGACACCGAAGTGGATGGTGGCACGGTGGTTATTACTATTATTACTATTATAGCTATTGCCATTATTTTCCAGAAGGCAGTCGTTACCGGTATTGCTCTTATGCCAACCTCAACGGTGACTACAGCGGCAGTAACGGAAAGAACATCTTTACTTATTATTATTATTACTGTCATTTAAAATATACAGAGATGAAAATACGCAGAACTTCATGATGGATGCATAGCCAAACACAATCTTAGACCGATTCAAGTGACGATCCTGTCAAAGTATACACATTAAGCGAAAATATTTACATCTAAGGAACAGTGATAGTTGATCAAAAGTCAGATAGTAGTGCCAAGAATTTACTATAACATTACAGCGTTGTGACTGAAGACAGTGTGCAAATATTGGCTTTAGACTCTAACACTTGGCATGAAGTTAATATGGTGGTCTTATAAAAAAAGAAAAAGCATCCGTTTATCATTATGGTAGAATGCTGTTATCAGGTAGAAGAGGTGATTCGGGTGAAACCTGTAAGGTTCCGTAGATGCAATGAAACAATAAACGTTGTCAAGCAACGAAAAAAAAATAAATAAAATAAAACTGCATGTAAAAAGAAAAAGACCGCCCATTACCATAGTTCATATCACTGAAGTAGCCTTTTTGTAATTATTGTGGCTGAAATGTGGGAGGAATAAATTGTAAATGAACTTTTTTCATCTATTTATTTCTTGTTTTCTCTCTTTATATGTTTTAGTAATAGCTAAGCGGTAATGAAAACCTCTCATTAAAAAGACAATTCACCACTGTACATGGGCGTAAATCCCGGGGGATGGGGGGTATATCCCCCCAGCATTTGACTAGGGGTGTCCATGTAATCATCCTCCGCCCCAATGTTTCAGTCTACAGATACGTGTATGATGAAAAGTATATTTTATTCTTCATTTTCGTAAGAAATTGTTTTAATCTCCCTTCACTTTCTATCACAAATGTTTCTCAAACTATCAGAATTTTAGCAAATCGTTGGTAATCTATCAAATTTTTGCGCGCTCCGGGCGCTTCCAACCTTACGTCAGTGTCACTCATTTTATCAATATCTTTCGATAGCATTTTTCGGAGAAGCACAGCAGCAAAAAAGTTGAAAGTTTACAAATTAATAGGTAAAAGACTGGCTCTTGGCAGTGGCATGTAGTTTTGTTGGGTAATTGAAAGTGTCTCGATGTAGAGTCTGAATGCAGGTTTTGTAATGGAACTATTGTTTGTCACTGTTTACACACCATGTCATGACCATTATTAAAGAAATAATACACGAAACTGTTCTGATCACAACACTTTCCGAAGAACAGATACATCTCCAAACATCAGTGGGGACCTAGCATCAATATGGGATGTTTCAGTCTCATACATAGCATGATGAAGGTTGAAAGTACGTATCTGCGGTTATACGTTTTTTACAGAGCTTCGCCAGTTCGCGCTGAGCCATTATCGGTATAGATGGTGATTGTTAATACACTTATGACGAAACAGCACTCTGCAATGCTCTTATTAGTCCTTCAACCCTTTTGCTGCACCTATCAGGGAGGTCTAATATCACCTCCCTGCACCTATATACTCTTCTTTCCTCTCATTTTCCATTGCTAGCAGCTGTTCGTCCGGATTTTAGTTCAAAAGTAGTAAAAGTACGATAGTTGTAAAGTGTTCGGCGTCGTACTCTATATTATCATTTGGATGTCAGGTAGTATACACATAATGTCATTGCCTCCCACCCCGCCCCAATTAACATGATTAATGCAGAGCTTTCAGGAGGTCCTATTCAGGTATCTGCTAGTCTAGGATGCCCTTTCATAATGCACAATGAAGGAAAGGACATATTTCGTAATAACTCACGAATGTTTCTGTGGACTCCACGCACATATTTTTGTGTAAAAACTTTCCCGAAATAGAAGGCAGTAAAATAGACAGAAGGGGGGGGGGGGCTAGGAGCTTTGTTGACAACTTATCTGTCACTTAATAGACAACATATTCTCCTCTTTTACCTTACCAAAAATTAGCATTCACTAAATTATGGACATTTTCCGGGCATGTAAGGTCAGTTCCAAAAACAACCCAAAGATAGCACCATTTTGCATCTAAAGGACCTTAAATTATTTAAAAAAATTCTTTAAGGGGAGGGGGACCCCTTCCCCAGGACGACACCTTTATGTAGTGACAAACGAAAGATCAAAACTGCTGCATGCAAATGCAGGAACGCATAAAAAATAAAGGTGTAATTTACGCAGACTTGGGGAAACTGAGGTATTACTGTATTGTGACATCATCTATGGTGGCCCCAGTCACAAAAACATGGCGACGCCACTGATCACAAGCCAACTTGCGGGTCTTGTAATGATCTCCGAATTCAAAATCCAGTTGTCTGGGATGACCCTATATGTTGATCCCTGCCTTTTTAACCTTAACAGGACATTGTTGCTCTTGTACAATTTCAATCCAGTGCAATTTATCAACGAGTTTTGTGTTCAAAATAGCATTTCCTAAATGTATGAATATACCAATAGCCTACCAAACAACATTAACACTGAAATTAACCCCTTAAAACAGTCTTCCTGGCACTTCTGAGACATTAAAACCCAGCAGCTTCCAGGGGCCTATCCCCCTGGACCCCCACCCGGGCTTTGCCCCTGGACCCTACCAGGGGCCCAAAGGCGGGCCCCTGGACCCCACCCGTCATGGGCTCGCGCTTCGCGCTTGCGGTGCACATTTTCCACATTTGCGATAGTTCACCCCATCCCCCCCCCCCCAAGTTGAAAAGAAATATACGCCCCTGCCACTGTAGTATAGGACAGAAAGTTGCCTTCTTGTTCTCTGTACTGTTTTCATGAAAATGGAACGTTTACTCCATCAAAATTGAGCTTGTTTCAGTTTCACACTTTCACACGATTGCTTCTTGGGTGTTCGTGACAAAACGTCCTTACCTTGAGTTCTTTTCCCGTTAAGCTTGAAGATAACCGATGGACACTTTCAAAAGGAATCTGAGAAAAAGTTCGTTTACAATATGTATTTGATTTCGATCCAATATTAATGGATTGCCCAAAAACTGATAGAGCAATATCAGCATGTTCAGGCACAGGCAACTTGTAATTCTACGGGGAGTAAAGGGATATTATAAATTCAACGTCTTCCCTTTCAAAGGTATGATTTACAGAAAGTCATCCCCAAAACAATAAACTTAAAAATACTTAGGGATTTTCTACCCCAACCATATGACAATCATAGACAAAGTTAGGAATTTAATGTAACGAAATACTCTGTAACCAAATTTTTGCATGTGATTTATTGGTAGAACAGGATTGAGTGATACAAATGAAACGTGCAAATCATTAAATTACCATATCACTTTTTAACCTTTGCAATGTCAGTGATGTTCTGCTTTCGAATGGGAAGGAATTTACCATGTGCGATTTACTACTTTGAATAGCAGCTTAATATTTTACAATATTTGTCATTCCTGACACCACTAAAACACCCCCAAAAAGGGCATGACCACATAGAAGGGAACCACAAGAGAGTACCTACTATTGTTAACAATTTACAAGAAAACCTCGGTACAAATTCCTCTTGCTAACATTTGCATGGACTTTAAATTTCTCTGTAACACTTAAAATGAAGAAACTCAACGATGAGACTAAGAAGAGTTTGGTTACAACTTTTAAAAATGTAGCAATTATGTACAGCTTCTTTATGTACTGAGGTGTCAGCGTATTTTTAAAATGTGTCACTTGTCCTACTGTTTTCATATTGGGGCAAATTCTGTATGCAATTAATAGTCAAAGTTGTCATTTAAATTTATAGAAAATTGCTTAAAATATGGCGTAAACAAGTTGGGTAACATACCCATCTGTGGTAATGTATCTAATAAACCTCCATGTTGAGTGAAATTAAAATTCTACGATGAATGAAATTTAAAAAATTGGGCACGGAGGCACTAAATTGATGGCATGCATTTTATTGTCTTCTTTTACGATGGAATCCACCCCATATACAATATACAAACGTAAGTATTGAAAATTGGTTCAGTGTTAGGCCGAATCAGGCTTTTCTAGCAAACATCCATGTCACTGAAGCGAGTCCCCGCCCTTGACCTTTCAGACTTACAAACCACCTTTACTGGAAATCGAGACTCTCGTAACAAAAAAAAGGGGGGGGGGTTACATGGGTGCTTGTAAGATATGTGGTGAGTAGTGATAATAAATAGGAAACTTTAAAGTATCTGTCCAGGAATCTATTTAAGAACCAAAATGTAAAACCCAAAATTCGTTTTCGTCCAGTTAGGGATACATCCTTTATTAGTCCCATCGCTAGGGACTGGAACGTAGCCACCCCGGACAGGAACCGCTCTCTCAGTATAGTTACCTGGATGGTAGACCTGCACCTGTTCCCGAGAAGGTAAGGTTTTCAAAATGATGCTAAAATTGCGGTCTGTTTGACGTATCATAGAATTGCATTACACTTCCATAGTTTGATTTTTGTTTAGCTCAATGTAAGATATCTGTATTCAGGTCAGCCTGAGGGTGGGATGGAGTATTCCCATCCCCAATCAAGTCCTTATCGCACTGTCGCTCTTCTCGTACCTTTCCACTACCCTTGTTCTCCTGACTCATATCAAGGGTTGCGGTCCATCCTAAGGTTAATTCTAGCCCCCCCCCCCCCCCTCGGTTCATTACCAACATATTTCTAGCTTTAGACAAAATTTCCTTCTAAGAATCCAGCCTATCGATCCTCCCTTTGGGAAATTCCGGCCACGCCCATGGTCATGCTTTTATGCTTAAAGGGAAAAATCCAGGACAAAAATCGAACGTATCTTATTCCCCTCGCATGAATCACAAACCTAATTCAACGCGTTCGTCAGACTTAGACTTAGACTTTTCACTGTGTCAGATCTTTCGCTTTACGAAACTTTTCTGGGTCTGGAAGTTAGCAGTCTAGGTTATGGCTTATTATATGTAGAAAGTTCAGGGGCGGATCTAGGGTCTTTTCTGAGAAGGGGTTCAACATAAAAAGGGCACATTCATTTTTTTTAAAAATTTTGGTTCCCATAAACGTCAGTGATTATACAATTTACGGCATATTGACAAAGAAAGGATAAACCAAGAGACATGCAAAAACTGGAATCAAAACCTGGAATCTAAACGGTGAAAATGCAAAGCGCGCGAAGCGCGCGAAAATTTTTTTTGGTAAGCCTACACTTATAAGAATTCGTATTAATTTAAAGCTTATATAGAACAATTGTCCAGACAGTTAGGCCCTATCGGGCATAACTTTATTGCACCTCCTTCCTCGAGTCACTAGCCGTACCGTATGACAGACACAAGTGAACGTTAACCAGGTTTAACGAAATGCGATACAATTTCCGACATTTACATAAATCCATGTATACATAAATCCATGCATTTCTACTTGAAAAGGTGGAAAGGGTTTGTACTATATTTAGCTATAAGTATAACGGAACTAGGCTGAGGAAGAGTGGACAACGCGTACCGAGAATTTTGGGTTTTATCCCAGAAATTACCCTTATGAAAGCCAAAATAAGTAAATCGACCATGTGTGGCGGTAGAATTTCCCCAACAGGAGGCCAAGCCATGTCAGCAACCTCAATTAGTTCCGACATTCCCTATTTCGAGGGGATGATGAGAAGGGCAAATTGAGGAGCCTCATTATCCTATGCAATTGCAGGCATATTTTGCATCATATCACTTAATACTTCAAGATCCGAGTTGCGCACTGATAGTGTTCTTTGAATCTGGATCGTGAAATTGAAATGCGTGCGAAGCTGGGGAATATGTTTGATAGGCTAACACCTAAAACATGACGAAACGAAAAAAGAACTGTGGGCTTGTATACCGTATCGGGTGTAGCATACATTTGTATCGAAACCACCTGGACTATAAGATGAAATAGCCAAACTTTGCTCCGTAAGTAGCTCACCAACTGACTCTACCGCATGACAAACACACAAGAGAACACCAACTAGGCTTTGCGATATGGGATGAAAGTTACGAACTTTACATTACTCTGCCTATATGTTACTTGGTAAGGTGGAAAGGACTCGTGCTATCCTGCTATGTGGAATGGAACTATTGAAGAAAATAGAGTGACTCTACAGCGCGCGTAGCGTGCCGAAAATTTTGGGTTCTTATTAGAGAAATTATCCTCTTGAGGGCAAAAACCAGGTAAGCCGTCGGGGCGACTAGTTGTCGTCGGGGACTGCGTACTTTCGACTAGGACTCCCCGACAAACCTGTAAAACTTCCCGGCCCGATAGTTGGCCAGCCTTCCCCGACGGGGGCATGAACCTTCCCCCACCTGGCGCCACCGCTATCTCGACTGGGGGAGGGGGTTAAATACTGTATGTTGTGTTCCCTATATAGTTGCTGCGCGACTGTCAAAAATACTCTGTCAGAACAGATGACTGAGGTCGAATGTTTGTTTTTTATTTGCGACAGCAGACCGGTCATCGGTCCACAGACGTCAAAAAAAATTGAACCGACTAACATTGCGTTATTTGACCTGGTGGTGATTTTATATAGTATTTTTAAAATGAAACAAAAGCCGATTCGTCCATTGCAACTTCTGGTCAACTCTTGGCTGTGGACTTTTAACTAAGATTGGCTTTTTATTCCCATCAGTAGGGCAACACTAATAAATGAAGAGAGTAATTCCAGACCATGAATATCATATCGTGTTCATGAGAGGAGGGATACTAGCGGGTAGAGGGAAGGTTTCGTAGATGTAGCGTTTAGGGAGTGTGAACAGATCTTTATTTTGTTAGACCAAAAGACTATCAGTGACCTTTTGGAATCAATATTAAAACTCAGTAGTAATACTTGCATAAAGCGCTAGCTAGTGAGTATGACGTAATATCTGCGCGTTTTACTGTATTACTTTGAAAGCCCAAGCACGCCACACGTGGTTCCAAGCGAAAAGTGATTAGAATGCCTGACTGTCACGCAGGCAGTGAGAATTAGAGTTAGATGGGGTTTTACGGCTCAGTTTCTAACCAACTGGTTTAAGTCGGGCCGGCCGCGGTCTTTTTTGCAGTTGTGGCTCACTGGCATGTTTTCCCTACTCCATTGCAATCAGTTAGACATACTGTAGTCACATTCTCTGTTAAACGATTGCGCTGTTCGTGTTTCAGGGCGGGCAATATAGGCTACCATAGTCAAATATATTGCTGAAAGTTTCTGCGATACATAGCTAGACTTTTACGGGTGGATTGATCGATATTGGATGGGGGTAACCAAAATCTCCTCGGAACTGGACAACTGTCATTACCTGTCAAGCTGTCGTTTTTTATTTTTTTAGGCTAGTGTTAAAAAAAAACAATTTTGAAAAAGGGCAAATTGGGAAATTTGAGGGGGGTCCGGACGTCGGCGACCCCCCTCTGGATCCGCCACTGAAGTTTCACCTCACAGTTTAAGGCCAGAAGTTAAATTTCTTTCTAATTCAATTTTTATTTGAAGCGTGAATTTTTCTAACTTGCGATCTCAGAATAAACAAGGTTTCGATGCAACCTTTACTAAACAAAAAGTGTGTCCTTCCCAGCAAGTTAAAGTGATATTACCTGTTTAAGAAAGGGAAATACATAATACTGCCTTGTCAAAAGTGTTTGAATAACGTTGAAGCAGTCCGTCCGAAAAATAAAGATAAATAAAGACAGAAGTAGTTTGTTCCAAATATTGTTTCAATTATCATAAAAATAACGACAAAAACTATGCAAATCGAAAATGTTTCCACACAATCCATTCAGTCACACTCCTGGGTGAACAAACCAATGGGAGTGCTCCAATATATGAATATGCAAAAGGCAGCACAACGAAAGGTGCCCACGTATATGCCAGTAAACGAACACTGTACACATGATATTCACGCCATAGCCTAAGTACTTGAAAACTGACTGCAGGCCTAAGGTATTATGGAGCTGATATCCGAAAGGTTTTATTAGCTTCATGATAGTAAATCGAAATTTCTGTTGAAGCCCTTCCTACCAATTTCGGAACAAACTACAGCCCTCGTGAGCTACTCGATAACACCACAACTTAATTGGGACTAAGTATCAGCAAGGGTTGCTACCTTGAAGGAAAAGGACAGTAATATTTGTGCAGTCAGTGAGCTTTCGTGATCTTCGAAGAGTGTTTTTTGCATGATTCTGAAGGCAGACTCAAGAAAATACGAGTAAATCTAACTCAATTTACCCACGAGACTGGCCGTTGATATAATATGTGAGTACTACCTTCGACGAATAATATTGAACAATTCTTGAGTCATTCAAATCATCGATGGTCAACGATATCAGCTTGGAATCTGACAGCTGAGATGCTTACCCTGCGTCGCAAGGTCATACCATGGAGCTACTACTACTACTACCTGGACATTCTTTCCCTGTTACGTGTCCCAGCTAAAATGTACACAGTTGCCTTGATTCAACGAGGGAGTTCTGATACAACAGACACAAATTCTTTTACATATTGGAAACTCTTGGAGAAACCATCTACAGCAATTGAAGCTGGCCGAGGGAAAAATACATTGCTTACAGAGGAAATTGAATCGAGCCATACGATTTTACGACTACGACTTTATATTGTCATACTTCAGGTTAGTGCCCTTGCTAGTTATCGAAATCTACTCGAAACATTTTTCTTCAATTAGTCTACCGTTGTCCAGTTTACTTAGATTATTTGATATGTAGACCTTAGCCTACCGCTCAAGGACAAAGACTTGGGATGCGGGGAAGTAAGCAAGCTAGTGTATAGAGGTGTAACTGGTTACCGTTACAAGCGTTAGAATGCAAGTGTCTTCTTGAATACTGTTAGAGGTGAAATTCCACTGGTATTATATTATGATGAAAACAGATACTTTTGTTTCAAAACCGCAAGTGTGCTGTGCAGTACACAACCTTCAAAATCACTGTATTACCAGCGTATGCATGAATAACCGAGGAATGTAAGCCCATGTATAGTGATTCGGTACACACAGCTGCGTGATAATTGAATGTTCATATAGTGTTGTGAAAGGCGTGGTTTAAGCTCTTTGTAATAAGGACGGATTTTTTTCAAAATAGCCTGCAGATTTTGACTGTTTTCGCACTGTTTCTTTATATTTTGCCATTCACACTACCATTTTCACTCACTACATAAACAACTCTATCCATGAATAGTATAGTAAGTGTATTGACAAATAAAGAAAAACATTAGGCCGTATGTATTTCCCTTTTCATGAACATGTAATATCACTTCAAAAGCTTTTACATTCAACGATGTTTTGATAAGCTACTTGCCAACTAATGGTGACAGTCAGGTTTTGAAAATTGCAATATTAAAATCAGCTACAGGACTGATACTCTCCTACCAGTAGTGCATTCAGGGGTACGATGAAAATAAAAAAGACATTAGGGTATTTGTGTTTATCTGGTCAGTGCACAGCCGATAAAACGAGAAAAGTAATATGGTTCATTTCAATTATTTACATCTTAGTTACTACCTCTGTCAAAGTTTCAGAGAATTTTCCCAGACCACTTACAGTGGTTTTTCCCAAAACGCCACCAGGACACCTAGTTGACAACGGGCCACACACTTTATATACGTGTCTTCCTATCATGTTTTTTTAGCCGGTAGACGGCGGTCCACCGCTGGGCAGCAAAGTCAGCAGTAATAGATGGAATATTGTTAAATTGTTTGTTAAATTGTTATTTTTGTTATTAATTTTTCATATGGTTGTCTCTTGCGACAAAAACAGTTATTAGTATGTGATAATAAATGTCCTGACGTATTTCGTTCGATAATGTTTAAAATATAAGAGGAGCTTCAGTTTTTACCTAATGGTGAAGGGTGACCCTCGGGTAATTTCAAGGACTAAACATTGTTAGCAAGTTTCCAAAGGTTGAGAAACCCTGATTTATGATAAAATGCATAAGTGTACGAATCGTTCTCTGAAATGATGAGTAAGTGATCAAAGTTTTTGGGAATTGTCACTATTTTGTGAACGTAATTTTAATACAGTATTGTTTAACACCGAACTCAAAAGATGACAATTTCATCTGCAAAGGCTGTTAATACTTCCAAAATAACACTGTTAATGAGTCGAGAAGGTTCAAAAGTGGCAGAATTTTATCTAGTAGACACGTTTAAATTGACTTTTGGTAGGTCGGTGGTTAAGAAAATCGCCCACATGATTTCGGGATTATCCAAATGGGTCCGAAAGGTCTGCCCAAATAGTGACCGGGACTATACACTCTAACAAATTATTGCCCAACCTGGGCAAACATTTACCCAGCCGTTGGTTCCGTATGCCTCATAACCGGAATTGGGTAAAATATTGCCCAACTTAGTTGGTTAAGGGTTTTACTCATTAGTTGGGCAACAAAATATGCCCAACCATTTGCCCAACTAATTGAGGAAACATTTTGCCCAACCAATTGGGCAAAAAATTGCCCAACTTTTAGGTAAAATATTTAACCAACCAAGTTGGGTAATTTATTACCCAATTCCGGTTAGGAGGCATACGGAACCAACGGTTGGGTAAAACAAGTTACCCAACGGGGTTAGAACATTTCAGAGAAGTTGCCTTCTACAAGTTTTAAAAGCTACCGGCATTGCTAATGCTAGCCACTTTTAAAAGTGAGAATTCACATATTAATGAATGTTATGGTCTGGTTATTATAAATATTCGGTGAGACTTGTTTGTTATTATTAACGATTAATAATACAATTTTTTCACGATATTTCAATTCTCCTTTTTTATGTTGTATTGTACAACTAAGAAACATAATTTTCTGTAAGAATTCACCATTGCCAGCTTCAATTTATTTCATTTAGACCTGCAATAAAGGATAAACACGAATTTCCTTTGAAAATTTCGGAATGTTCCATTCAAAGGATAGGTATATAAACATTTCACAGCATTTTAACATGCCTTTCTCAAATTGTTATAGCAAAAATTCCCACAGTATAAGTAAACGTTTTGCAAAATGTTAATTGTGAATGTAAAAATTTAGAAATAGGTGTTTTTAAAAGAATTAATTGGCGGTATGTTTAACCAGTGTTGGGTAAAGTAATTCACTTAAACTATTTCACCAATAGTTGGTCAATAGGTCTTTCGGTTCTTTTGACCAACATTGTGAAAAATTTAACCAACTCTACATTGCCCAGAAAATTTTACAACTTTTTAAGAGTGTTAGACAGTTTCGTCGCATACGATAACAGGCTATTTTACAATGAGCCTCCTCAGAAAGCTCAGCCTTTTTCTGCAGACTTTGAAAGCAAGTCTGTCGTCGGCTCGGTGGGCTGCGAGTACAATTGTACGTAGGTACGTACGTACCGTCCGTATACTGCAGTACAGTATAGTACCTTTTCATTAATTTTGTACGTACGTATGGCGCGCAAATCAGTTCACTTTAACCAACCTGGCTAATACTGCAAGAGAGATGGACTTTACCCAACCTGAAGGTTAACCAACCCGGTTGGTTAATCTGTTTTGCCACTTTGTTGGTTACCAAACTGCCCAGGTTGGGCACTTTGAATTTTACCCAACCCTTTTTAACCAAATTTTTTTAGAGTGTATACGTTAGAGGAAAAAATCTCAGTGTTTACAGTCCTAGAGATAGGATAGAATTGCAATTCATGATCTCGATCGGAAAAATAGCCCTCCCTAATATAAAAGCAATGCTAAAGTTTTTGTACTTCCTGACAACATAACAGTATCAGCTATGTCGTTCCACCATTATGTAAATGCAAACGAATGCCAGTAGTTGTATGGTGGGTATAAAACAGCGGGCATAAATCTTATCAGTCATAAGCTTAGTGATGCATCGAAGTAGGACCGGTGTAGCAGAGTCAATCCTCCGCGCAAGTAGAATCTCCGACTGGATATTCTACACTGAGGAGAATTGAAACTGTCACACTTGTCCTGAGTAGAACTTCCGCGCAAATTACGATATTTCGATCTCTATGGTGAGGCTATCCGAGGCTAATCTACGTTTATCAATATAGCACTCACTCTAACCAGGGAGTTGTTATTTAACAACTCCCTGCTCTAACTAAGTTGCTTTTAGCTGGCTAACTGGGATCGAATACAATGACGACCAAACGTGGAAAGAAGGCAAAGTTTGAACGTGAACTGTACAGGGCCATTAACTCAAGCTTCGTGAAAAAAATCGTCATAATCATGCATGTTTGCATCGCTGTCAAAGCAGCTTGTGACAACGTGTTTCATAGTACTCCGGCGGCGCGATCGTAAAAAGCACACATACCCAATAGGAGAATCTACGGAGCTTTTAAAGTGTCATGCAGATGTTGAGATATTGTGTGAATTTCTCGAATTTTTTCAGTAAAATATTCCGATGTTGTCATCTGAGATCTTGTTATCTCAATATCTTACGCTAAAATATTGAAATATTACATTACAGGATCTCAATATATGAATATCTTGACTGAACGATATTGTGATATTGACATCCAATATCTCGTTATTTCAATATTTTAACACAGATATTAAAATATTGCATTACAGGATCTTACTATCTTAATATCTTTACTGAAGGATATTGAGATATTGACATCCGAAATCTTGTGTTCTCAATACTTTAACTTAAAATATTGAAATATTACATTACAGGAGCTTAACATCTTAATATCTTTTCTGAAGGATATTAAGATTTTGAAATCCTGTAATGAAATATTTCAATATTTTACGCTAAAATATTGACATAACGAGAGGCTGGATGTCAACATCTCAATGTTGTTCAGTAAAGATAGTAAGATATTGAAATCTTGTTATGAAATATTTCAATCTTTTACACTAAAATATTGAGATAATGAGAAGTTTGATGCCCATATCTCAATATCCTTTAGAAAAGATATCAAGATACTGAGATGGTGTAATACAGTATTTCAATATTTTACAATAAAATATTGAAATATGAAATAACGGAAGTCAATATTTCAATATCTTTCAGTAAAGATTTTAAGGTATTGAGATCGTGTAATAAAGTATTGCAATATTTGATGCTAAAATATTGAGAACACAAGATTTTGGATGTCAATATCTTAATATCCTTCAGAAAAGATATTAAGATATGAAGATCCTGTAATGTAATATTTCAATATTTTACAATAAAATATTGAAAAAACGAGATGTTGGATATCTTTATACCCTACAGTAAAGATATTAAGATATTGAGATCTGTAATGTAATATTTCAATATTTCACACTAAAATATTGAGAACACAAGATTTCGGATGTCAATATCTCAATATCATTCAGTAAAGATATTAAGATATTGAGATCCTGTAATGTAATATTTCTAAATTTTACGCTAAAATATTGAGATAAAAAGATCTCGGATGTCAACATCAGTGGCGCCGGCACGGGGGGCATGGGGGGCGCGTGCCCCCCAATGAATTTTTTTTAAAATTTTAAAATAATCCCAAAAGGCGATTAAGCTATAGATTTCTGTAGGGGGTAGGGTGAGGTGTGCTTCAACCGAGTGATAGATCTATTTAATCATTTTCTATCACAAATGTTTCTCAAACTATCAGAATTTTCGCAAATCCTTCGCAAACTATCAAAAATTTCGCGCGCTCCGCGCGCTTCAAACCTTACCTCTGTGTTCTTATTATAAATATATTCTGATAGCAACTCCCGGAGAAGCACAGCAGCAAAAGTTGAAAGCTGTTCACGAATTAACAGGTAAAAGACTGGCTTTTTGAGTGGCATGTAGGTTTGTTGGGCAATTGAAAGTGTCTCGATGCAGATTCTGAATGCAGGTTTTGTCATGGAAATCTCATTTAATGAAACATTTCATTGCGCGCATGCTTTACGGTTTGCACTCCATCTTATGACCATTATTAACATAATAATACATGGAACTATAATCACAACATCTGTAGGGGCCTATAGCATCAATATGCGATCTTTCAATCTAAGTTGTTGAAGCATGATTTGGAAAGTTGAAATTATGCCGTTATATATTTTCCAGAAAATTTTACCGAGCGCTTTGCGCGCAGCCATTATAGGTATAGATGGCAGACACGTAGCCAAGGGGGTGGAGGGGGCATCCGCCCCCTTGAGCATATTTTGGGTTTTTTTTTTCTTAATGTTTTTTTTTCAATATTGCTAGTGTTTCTCCTATTTATATGCTGTAAAATAGGCTTGGGAAGTGCCATTTCCAGCGATCTGGGAGGCACTTTGGGCCAAAATTTTCTTGCGCTTTGCGCCAACCCATGGTGGCGCAAAAGCGATGAGAATCTGTCTATGGGGTTCGCCCCCTTGACAAATTCCTGGTTACGCCCTTGATAGATGGTGATTTTTAATACACTTACGACAAAAAAAGAATTCTGAAAACGCCTTCTCAGTCCTCCAGCCTTTTTGCTATACCTATCAGGGAGGTCTAATATCACCTTCCTGCACCAGTAGTCTCCCTCCCGCCCGTTCTCTATTGCTGAAAGCTGTTCATCTGGATTTTCGTTCAAAATTAGTAAAAATACGATAGTTGTAAAGTGCTCTACTCTATATTATCAATTGGATGTCACGTAATAAGCATTATGTCGTTGCTCCATTTTATGTACTTTATCTAGAGCTTCCGGAAGGCCCTATACAGGTATCTGCCAGCCTTAGATGCCTTTTTATAATGCATAATGAAAGGGAGGAAAAATTTCGTTATATTCCAACAATGTGTCTGTGGACTCCACGCACGTATTTTTGGATAAAAACATTGCCAATAGAAGGTGGTAAAGTAGCCAAAAGGGAGTCTTCAGGAGGTTTGTTGACAACGTATTCTTCTCTTAGACAACATGTTCTCCTTTTTCACCTAACCAAAAATTAGAATTCACTAGATTATGGACATTTCCAGCTATATATCATCAGCTCCAAAAATATTCCAAAAGATAGCACCATTTTGCATCTAAGAAACCTTAAATAAGCAAACATTTCTCAAAGGGGAGGGGACACCCCCTCCCCTTAGACCCCTACCCCAGGACGGCACCTTTATGTAGTGACAAAGGAAAGATCCTCACTGCTGTATTCAAAGCGCAGGCGCATAAAAAACGAATATTTAAGCGTCGCCACTCAGTTGGATAAAAACATCCAGCCAGTCGGAAAAATTGGAATTCACTAAACTATGGACATTTTCCAGCCATACAGGTATGTGATCAGCTCCAAAAATATCATAAAGATAGCACCATTTTGCATCTAAGCAACTTTAAATAAACAAAAATTTCTCAAAGGAGAGGGGGACACCCCCTGCCCTTAGACCCCTCCCCAGGACGGCACCTAGCTTAGTGCAGTGACACCTGACAAAGGAAGGATCCCCCACTGTGTATACGAACGTAGGGAGCACACGGGAAAAAACGCATTTTGTGCAGACTTGGGAGGTTAACTGAAGTGCCATTACGACATCATCTGTTGTGCCCCCCCCCCCCAATCACCAAAGCCTGGCTGCGCCACTGGTCAACATCTGAATATTTTACTGATAGAAAAGTCGAGAAAGTCGCATAATATCTCAACATCTCCTTGACACCTAAAAGCTCCGTAAGAATCTCATTATAACGAAACTGAGAAATTTTACAGAAAAAAATGTCCATTGACGATGTCGCGAGTTGTGATTGGCTGATTAACATCGAACCAATCACAATGGTTTTTATATAGATTCATCGCCGATTAACATTCCATTCGTTACACTTCTATCTCTAAACGTCGCGGCGGGAGTTTATATTCTCTTTTCGTAACGTTTGTTTTATTTTCTTCGATAATGCGCGCCTGCCGTTAAGGCAATCAATTGATAGCAAATATTATCCGGTCGTTTACTTCACTCGCAAGTAGTTTCTCCGGCCGGCTATTCTACTACCGAGTGGTTTATCCGGTCGGAGATTCTACTTGTGCGGCGGATTTACTCTCCTATACCGGCATATGGAGAAGATTTCCAGATTCTATATCAATACGTTTTCAAATGAGGTTTGGAAATGATAGGAATGAAAACGACTGATTTCGTATATTCTGCTAGTAAAACATTTTAAGGTATCGTTCACTTAGTGATGAAACAATTCGCTTTCAATTTTATCACCAATTATCAAATGAGTCCCTCAAACTGTTAGCATGGACAAGTTTCTTTATATACACCACACTTTACTTCTTGAAGGAAAATTCTCCATTTCAGGGGCTGGAAATCTTCGGCCCGCGAGCCGGCCTGTGAGACCATTTGATCAGGCCTTCCAAACAATTCATCAATGTAAATTCATAATTACTTGAAACATGGTTGTTCATAATCGTTTACCTCACCAGGTACCTTGCTTATATTATTTTCGGGATATCTTACGTAACTACGCTGTGAATGACACTATCAGGACATTACTTAAGCCCTTTTTTTCGCAATGTAATGTGTCTATTATTTCGTCAGACATGATATAAACTAGGTGACGAATCTTTTTACAACTTGTAGTAACGGAAAAATTGCGTGTGATAGGTTACATAACATTGAACAAAAGTGCAAAATCACATGCACAGGTCTACCTATAACTTTATTCAGTGGGCACTGCTTTTCTTACCGTAGAGTGCAAGGGCCAGAACTCCCCTCTCTCCCTGAAGAGAGAAAAAAAAAAGAAAATTTGAAAAGTGGGTGATTTTGCTATGTTACAATGAAGGAGAAATTTGTTTTACATATGCGGCTCTTTCACTCGCTTGGCGCCCACTTATGGTATACACTCGTTCATTATTACATCATACATATTAAATGGCCATACAGAAATACTTCTGGACGGTGTAGCCTTGCACATTTGGTGTCATGTCAAGATAATAGATGGACATTCTAATGCCTTCAAGTTTTAACAAACTCAAGAGTGTCGGGGTTTCGCCTCAGTATCGTGGCTGAAATTTTCAGGAGGAAAAGGTTGCTCACCCGGTCCTAGTCATTTGCTTTTGTTCTTCTTATGCCATGTGGCCAGGGACTCATTATTTATCCACTGATCCAAGGATGAAGTGCTTTGGAAGCCCAAAGTAACGGAACAAACTCAGATGCTAAGCATGAATTTCGTCTGTGTTTCCCTAGTCCGTCTTGCGGTCAGGTTTTGTTACAATCGTTGCGAAAATCCTAGGCTAGAAACTAAAACTTATCTACATAATAGTAATACTGTATACACGAACCACAAAGAAACACTGCACCATGCAATATGCTATTGGCAGATAATACTGAAACCGCACTGTATGTGTGAAGCCGCTCGGTGATTGAAGAACTATAATACAGCCGACCAAACTCACTGAGGAACTAAGCACAATATTGGATCGTAATCTACCAGGGTACCTCGCTAACTAGTAAAATTTGGATAGGACGAAGCTCGTGTGCACACAATGCCTAGAATGGGACGGGGATTACTTAGATTATTTAAGGCGAAAAACTTGCCGTCAACTTTCTTCCCTAGCGTACCTAGCTACCAAAGCAAGAGAGCCAAAAAGTGATAACCCGTGCGCAACAATCAAGGTGAGTGGTAGGAAGGAGAAACGATGTTTTTATAAGTGGCTCGGAACCCCTCTTAAATAGTGAAAAATCTTCTAGGCTGTTACTTGAGTTTTCTATCACACAGTGGTTGGTTGCAAAGTATTAAAGTTTTCGTAACACCTTCGCAATTTATGAAAATTTCCGCTGGCTTCTTTTTCTAATACCACCTTGAAGGTATTTTGTTCAAGATACGTTTGAGGATTTACAACAACTCTGATGCGAATTTTAGTGCTTTGCGCGTATAATTGCCGCGGTTTACCCTCCTTATCTGATGTCCGTTATAAGGACGATTATGCATGAAATTATTCATGTCCAAACTCAGGCTTGTATCTGTCAAGGAGAGATTATGTGAAATTCCAATATTTTGGGTAACACTTCTACCATGATGTAAGCTTACATAATTTGAAGTAATAATCTGAGAACACGCGCATTGAAATATGCTTTCAATCATGTACTCCTTTTCTTATACCTTTACTACTATGTCAGTTATTTCTCATCGGATCTTGGTCAGTTGGATTCCCTTTCAAAATTAGTGAAAATAAGTTTTTTTTTGTGAATTGCTTGGTTAGGTCTCTTATAGTGTCATATTGGTATTAGTTGAAAGCATCATAGTAACGTCTCCATCTTGTACACACATAAGGGGCTTGGTGCCGGTGTCATGGCACCAGCATTAAAGAGCCACAACCAACGTATTGCTAACAAAACGTAATTCAACGTTTTGTCAGCGAAAACACCATTTAGCGTCTAAGCCACCTCAAAAAATAAAATACTTCTCAAGAGTAGAAGTTTCAGCCTTCCACTTAGACATCACACCCTTTCCTTACACCCCCAGAAAACTAAGTACAGATCAATAAGTATTTAGAATATTTTAACATATGATCAGTTTGAAATTTTGCCAAAATTAGCACCATTTTTCATCAAGGGACCTTTTATTAACCAAAATTTCTCAAACGGCCCCTTCCCGTTAGATCATTCCTCGGGACGGCACATCGGCAATAGGTGACAAAGGAAGGATCCGTCCCTGGTGCAAAGTATCTGACTCCTATTTTGTCCCAACAGGACGGTTTTTGACCTCCCCGACAGGGTTGTTTCAGAGATCAGACTGTGAAATAACCCTGTTACAACCTGTGATAAAGGACGGGCTCCGGTAAATACAGGAAAAGGACTGTATTATCCCCTCTTGTAACAAGCTTAAGGCGTTTTCGGAAAATAGTTTTAGCTACAATTCCTTGAATTATCGTCCTAATAATGGTTATCGGGCATGACGTGTACATTGTAGCAATAGCGGGAATAGCGGCCCAAAATTTGTCTTTAAAATTTTTGTAAAATGGTAATTTAAAACTTTTACCGTCGTAGAACGCAAAAACGTTTAAGACTCTACAACTTAAAGAGAAGCAATAGAATAAAGGTAATGCTCGTAAAGCTGTCGGAATTCACTTAGTTGCCAAAACGAAATTAAAACATATCCAACATTTGTTTTTAAGACATCTTACGCTACCCATACAGTGAGCTATCTTTTGAACACCTTTTTAGTTCATTAAAAGTAAGGATATTGATTGGAAAGGGGGTCACCCACCCTTGTATAGGAGCCACGGGATTCGATACTTTAGACTTCTTATAGTTTACATGATTTTTCAGCTCTGGCATTGCACTCACAAGGCTGGTAAACCCTTACAAACTGCCACCCACGTAGGTAATGGGTATACAAAACGGATCAATGGGGGAAATAGAATATCTCAGGGTTCGTCTCAGGCCTTTGTTTTGTGCCCAAGGACGATTCAAGATATCTTCAAACGCATGTGATTATTGTGCACTGATTAGAGTACTAATTTAGCAATTTGAATTTTTGTTATCATAACCTGACTCAGACTAAGGCCGGTTGGTTTGATGATGCTCGCTGATTGTGAATAAAGTGGGACTAGATCAGAGAGGGTAGGGATTGTATGCCCCGTAGAATGATCATAACTTAAGACCGATGTTGGGGCCGAGTGGGTAGAGATGGTGGCATCTGAATCGATTTAGCTAGACAAATCCATGGGGAAGGGGGGCTTGGCTCCCTGGGTCCTCCTTTTTAAAAGCCTGTGTAATTTGGTCTTTTAAGTTTAATATCAAAATTTACTCATACAAACCTTCCTTCCAATGTATGTTACCGTTCAGGGTGTACTGTTCAGCTGTATCAAACACCCGTATTCTACGTACAATATCGCACAGTATATAGCCCTGTGGGACACCTCCCCTCTTCCGCAAGCTATGCCTATATGTTTATGTTAGTAACAAATACTTGTAACAGAAACCGAATGCAAGTTTAAATTTGTATTATTATATTTTTTCAAGTCCTTGCTACAAGTGAACTCCTTTATTTTACCAACAAAGTCCCTGGGATAATTTTCTCCGAGAAAAAGTGCGGTGGAAGCAATATTAGCCACGGTATTAGTGAAAGGAAAAATAAGCCGTAGATAAGAAGGTGTCTGTTATAATTTAGGAAGTCCTGAAGGATGTGGCAAAGGATAACGAATCCAAGAACGCCTCCCCATCCCCCTTTGATGAATCCCCATCACACTGTTCCTTGTTCATATTTGAGACCACTTGAAAACCAGAGCACTGAGAGGGTGCGAAACACCTTTCACAAAAGCAAAATTTGCAGAAAATGCAAAGGCGAGCTATAATAAAATGTATAAAGGCAACGTTTTGGGTTATCATGCTAGGGACGAATTTTTAAGGGTGATAATCTCCCCTCCCTTTACACACACGCGCGCACTTGGCCGAGGGTTTGAGTGGCAGCAACGACCCCGATTCTCTTTCCACGTGGCAACTATTTTACACTGTTGGCAAGAAAAGTTTTTAAAAGTAGCCATGCCGACGATAAAGCAACCCATTTGTTCCACGGAAAATGAAAAAGTTCATTCCTTCTAAACAATTATAGGAACAAAAATGGTTTTACTCAAAATCTTTAAACGGAAATTGAAACTAAATTTTAGATTAAGCATCAACCAGGGTCATGAAACGATCTATAATTGCAGATCTTCCCTTTGGTCAGCTGAGAGAGTGAAAGCGGATTGTACACCTGTCATACAGGTAGTGTGCAGTTACTACACATGTGCCGATGTAACGGTTATCTGTAGAGAGGCAGCAATGGACGTCAACAGCTTCTTAAAATTTGGAAGGAAATAACCTTGTCAATAATAATTCATGTGCAAATCACGAATTTCTGCATTTATAAGCTTGATTTCATTACATATAGGCTGGAACGTTTAACAAAAATATTATTTTAATTTTGCATTAAAATCCTTCTATTGTTTGGGGGCCAGATATATTTTTAACTTGTCAGAAGTCAGAAAACCAAAATTAATACAGACTGTGTCTTATGTCAAAACTTCCATGAAGTTTCCACTCAAGGTAGCATATTGACTGGGTATTTAGTTATTACCTTTTGCTTTTTGACTGGAAATTTGCTGTTTGCTCATGCTTGGAAGTTTGTTGGATACATGAAAGTTACACTAAAGGTAGTAAACTTCCTTATTTACCTTGGGGAAACCTCACACCTCTTTCGTGGAATTCTACTTTGGATTTCACACTGATATGACTTTACCCTCACAAACTCTACCACCCTCCAAGCTTTAACATTATACAATAAAGTTTGAATACCATGCGATTTATTGTTCTTGCATATTCTTCATTCACATGTTTTCGGTAGACGGTTAGAATTCTTGAAGGAGTGCCTTCTGATCAGAATGAAATGAAGGACTTCCAGAAATGATTTTCCTCTTTGGGATTGTTTCTAATGATATGTGCTCGATCCCCAAATTGTGTAATTCTTTGTACATGTTTCAAACCTTGTTATATTCAAACCCTAAAGGGGGACCATCAAAGGAGCTATGGGATAGATGTAGAGATTTGAAGGGCTGTGGGGGAGGGTAACTAAATTTGCTTTTCGACCTTAATATCATTCGACAAACTTTGAGTTGACAACTCGATTTTGGACTTATTTCGTACACACATGAACACATGTGCCAGCTTATTTGTGCCCATCAATACGATTAGCAGAATGAGGATTGTCTGACAGTCACCAATTTTTTGCTTTTGCATCTAAAATAACAAAGTGTTATTAGTGCGAATGTCTTAATACTGGAACTTTGCAAAAACTGGCTTTCCTATGAAGGCGCCGTCTACGATTTGGGACCAATTTTTTTTTTCATTTTATTGAAGAATGTCGGTACGTATTTTATTATCTGCATATTGACTGCCTGATACTGTTATTAATTTGTCGCTTTTTAATTCTTTCTATTGGAGGAATTTCATTTTGTGTTCGTCACTTTATAAAATAATCACAAAACAAGACATTGCTTAATAAATTAAACCCAATGAGTTACATGTTTATACATTTTTAGATAATTTATTTTTCCACATACGTCCATTTGGCTCTTACCTTTCACTCTTCTTAAACATTAAGCAGGTGCTTAGTTACTTTCACAAATTTCATTAAAAGTCATATTCTGTCCTTTTTCACACTACGTCGTCAACCGAGCAGCCCGGAGATCCTGAACACCCACCCTTCCTTCGAGTTTGTTCATTTACGTAATCTATCGTAATGACTTTTGGGTCATTATTCGCATATCAGGTAAATTATCCAGCTCAATTATCTCAGTTTCTTTATGTACGTGGCACCATAGCTTTCACTTTCACGAAGTTTGTCGTATTTTTAGCTCTGTATATTTTATATTGCAGTAATTATAATAATAACCATCAAAGATAGTCTTTCCATTCCCGCAGCTGTAGACACCGTTAAGGTTTGTACAAGAACAAATTCGATGGCAGCTGCCTTCTGGATAATAGTAGCAGTAATAGCTATAGGAATAATCATAGTAAACACCACCGTGCCACCAGCCACTTCGGTGTCCTGCAGCACAGTTGGTGGCGCTTTGTCCGTCGTTGTCCTGGTCGTACCTGCTGAAAGCTTTGTTCTGAGTGTAATAGAGGCTATAACCTGCAACGCAAGAGAAAATGGAGTAGCAAAGGCCCAGTAAGACATTACGAGTGCGTCTTTATTTACTAAAGATTAATTATACGAAAATATCTTCGTGGTTATAAGATTCCGCGTATTAAGAGTATGGCATAAATATTTTGTCCTTTTTCACAAATCGTTTAATCGTAAGTCTTTAGTCAACGTATTACAGAAAAATGCACGCCATATTTCTTAATTTAGTTAATTACGATAGAAACAAGCTTCTTTGTTAGTTTTTTCCTGTTGACATTTTACAAATGCCATAGCTTGGATGTTTCCAGTATAGTGTAGCTACGGATACCGTATTATATTAAATCAAAATTAACCAACGATGTGGATCCAATACTAAAACTTTAGTCAGCAGGTTGTATACGACCACATCCATGATAACACTATAATTATACAAACACTGCATAAAACAGCTCCAATGCATGAAAAATTGTCATCCACAATTTGTATGACTTATATTTGCATCTTTGTCAATGTGTCTGTCACAAGGAAAGGTGTTTGCGAGTAACACAGGAAATGGTGACTGGTATATTGTTGTGAAAATTGTTTCCTTCTCATCTCAATACAGTCCATTTCGGACATATCTACGAATACCATTGGGATATTGCTCGTATACCTGTTTTATTCATATGGAGGGGGAATTTACTTGATTGTGTTTCCTTAAAACATTGATATTTACAAAATTGACTCAAGGGAATAGCTTCCTTATCACAATATTGAAATGTGCCTGTACTGTTCGCAAAGCTTCTTAGGAAGAGCGTTTGTGAATCCTCCATTTAACTAGATACATTTCTCAATTTTCTCATTCCTATTACCTCAGAAGACTTTGCAGTTGAATCGAGCGGTTTTTTTTTATGACAGGTAGGTTGTATTAATTAAGACCTGAACCATCAGCTTAAGTAACGTAGCAACCTAGCCTTTGGGTCATTTGCATTTAAATTAATTATCGTAATGTTAACGTCATTTTCCATATTCCACGTTGACATGAAGTGTAAAATATTTATTGCATTTATCGACATTAAAGTAATTATTAGGTATACTCTTCAAATTGTTTTCATTACGACAGATATATACACTGCACACCAAATGCAGGGAAGAGGAGAGCATTTTCATTTCGATTTTTGTTTCTAAAACTTAGTGAGATCTTGCTACGTACCCGATCCACTCCCGACGCCAGTCACCTTGTATTTGTTGGCTTCGTTGTGAATGCGAAACCTGCTGTACGTATGAGACCTGAGAGAATTTGATGACAATACATAGTCAGCGCGGCATTCGTATGTAGCTCGTTGTATAAAGTAATAAAGCTTTTCATTCCCAAGCAAAAATTCTTGACGGACGTTGCCGAATCCTTTTTTGTAAGAATTCCAGTTTCTGTAAAAGTTGGTTGCACCATTGATGCGGCGTTGAAATACCTACGAATTAAATTTTTGCAATAAATAAAGCAGAGATGCTAGGATGAAACGATCACTTAAGTTGACTTCTTTTTATGTCGGTGAATACATTTTTCAGAACAACTGTTAGGTACAGAATGATAACAAACTGAACTTGTAAAGTGAAACTGCCAGTTAGTCCTAATACTGAAGAAGGGCAAAATCATATCTTCTGTTCACACTTGAGCTCTGTATGGTGATGAGTTTCTCAGTTCTGTTCAATTTCTATGCTTAAAATGGTTCTTATATTATCAAATCATAAGCTACTAGTTACGACATACCTAAAATACTTATTTCGAGTGAATTGAATTAAAAACGGATTTTGCAAAGAAAGCATCCAAATTATAATCGCTTATTCAAAGGAAATTAGATCTACAATGATTGTTTATAAAATTTTCTTTACATTACTGAGAGGATAATCAAATTTTAGGCACACAAGGAGTAAACTTTTGAAAGTTGTTAAATTACATTCTTTATTTGCCGGCACGAATAGACAGTCTTTGCGGTAACTAGCGGTTGTTTTAGTATTTCAAATCCTCTTGAAACAGGACAAGAATCTTACAGCTAATTGAAAAGTTTCTTCAGTCTTATCGATATGTTTGGGCCAGGTCTTCTTTCAACAAATTAACACAAAAAATTTATGCATTTTTACAATAAAACTTACAGTCCAGCCTCCACCATCTATCGTCATGTTACAGAACACATCATAGGATGATCCATATCCTGCAGGAAGGATAGAATACACATCACTTTGTGTGTTTCCTGCGTTCTGTACGTCATTGCAATCTGTGTAAACTTCAGGGTCGCAAATTACACCGTCACCTACATAACCAGCAATGCAGTAACATTGTCGGACATCGTCTTCCACTCCACAGGCTGCATTTGAGTGACATTGGTAGTTTGAGTCACAGTTTAGGTGATCGTTGCCACATGGTCTTACTTTAATCCATTAATATCATTAAGATTGTGGCAATGCTACACTTAAGCAGTGTAGATAACTGGTAATGCGTTCCTGAATTCCTGAAGGGCAAATTTTAGCCGTATGTTTGAGTCATACTTTTGAAACGGATCAGTTATTACTACAACGTAATTATACATTTATATTAGCCTTAATAACTTACGAATAGAACAAAAGGTATTTTGTTTGGTTACATGGTTCAGAATGTGCCACTTAGCTGGGAATAGACATTACCGTAACCGTAGGGCCGTTAATAGAGTAGTTATACGAAAGTCATAAAATTGTGGAAAAAATCCGTAATTATTGCAAGGTTGAAAAAGCCCAGAACTAACTTTAATGATTTGCTACATTAATTTATTAATTTAGAGGAGCATAAGTTTCTGTAAAAATTGGCAAGCTAATTGTTATATCTCCAGTGTGTATTCTTATTTCATTTACTAATATTTATGTTAAATAACACTTATCTTCCAAACGCGCGAACTGTTTGTTTCATTTGTCTGTAAATGCATGCAATCGTTTTGAAAAGACCCGTTAATAAAATAATATTTCCTCATATGCAACATGGTATTTTTCCTTTGATAAATCACCGGTAAAGACAGTTGAAAATAGTTCCCACCGTAAAGACGGTGTTCTGGAAAAGAAAAGATAGCTTTTTAATACTAAATTATGTTAATTTTTAACCACGTACTGGTAGTAGCTACACTTTCATAACAATAGTAATACTTTTGGCTTATTCGAAAATATTCAAAAGTTTTAGCAAGTTGAAAATCTAACCCGTGAGCTAAAAACTATACATTCCTGTTATTTTGAAGAAAAAGTTACCCAGCCCTTCTCTTTGGAAATTCTAGTATTTTACTATAAATCACATACTCAATAAAGCATTTTAAGTAGCATTGAAAATGGTATTGAGAATTTATCATATATGTTCATAGAAACAGAAGCAAACATATTACACCAACAAAAACCCTTTTTTAGGCTTGATGAAACATTGCAATTATTTCTAAAGCTTAACAAGTCACATTGAAAGACAATATATGATGCATCTGCAGTGTTCTGTACTCCAATATTTGCTAAATCATCTCATTCACAATTCCTTCGAAAGAATAAGTACCATCCTGGCAACTGAGTAATACAAAAACTACTGTCAACACACTGAAATGAAGACAATCTACACTTCCTCAGTCTAAAACTCATCGATATTTCAGCTTCCGTTCAATTGCTATAAGAACAACGTATTGAAAGAAGTTGAAACTTCAAGACAATACCCATTTTGGCTAGACAATCATTATCTTCGACAAATAAAGTTCAGCGGTTACAGTACAGAAAGTTTCATATTGCTAAACATCAAACTTATTTACTTTTCAAGGGTACAACCTCAGCAGCCTCAAAAGTTTGCAGTTTGTAAATACTAGGGTCTTTAAATGCAGTCTCTATTTTTTTTCGAATACCCGACAATTGAAAAGACCTTACTCCACATACTTCCCCTATTCCTTATGCAAAAGAAGCCGCGTTGTCTGATTCCTTTCCTATGTTTATGCACAACAGTTGGTTCCCTAGTGGAAAAGATAAGAAAGGGCGTTTCACTTAACATGTCCAACTTTTGCAGACCAGATGTTCGATATGAATCTAGGTAAAGAAAAAGTTACTTCAATTTGAAAAAAAAAAACTTACTTGCACGGTCTATAGCAATGTGGCTTTCTGTCTTTTGGTAAACCAAAGCAATCTGTATTCCATGTTAAGCGAACCGGCAAATTGAATTTTCGTCTATTGTGTATCATTAGGGTTGTTTCTGATGTTCTCTATACACAAATAACATGCTATATGGTAAGGCTGGCATGCTTCCTGGTGTTTGTTTAATGAGAAACCAAATACAAAGACATTTTGTTAACACGAAGAGAGTTAACATTTCCCGGGAAGGGTAGATGATACTTCCGCTGTCTCCGCTGTCTATGTTACATGCTTGTCATCAATACGTATGAGACTATAGGTATACTTGAGAACACGAGTATTATTATTTTGTAGTTTGTAAATTGGCCATGCGTTGTAAAATGTTTGATTTTACATATATACAAAAAGGTAAATTTGCACTTGGAAGAGAAAAAAATTTCTTATGCAAATTGGATAAAATCTTACTGTAAATATCCGTTTCAAGTTCATTTTATCGATGTCCATCACAGTGACCACACTTCTCAAAAATAGTTTTTTTTTTTTTTTTGACATAATTTATTATGATTTGTCTAACCTCTATTATATTAAACAAGGAAATTATCACAAACTTAAACTTCATAGTTTGTTTTTGTAAAAGTAGCACACATATCACTTGGTTTAACTCCAGCTTAGCCAGTATGACCTGACTTCCTGATTGGGCATTCCCTAAAGACTAACCAGAGAACATTTCGATCAGTGTAGGAACAGTTCATGACACTATCTAACCGGAGCGCTTAATACTGGTAAACGTGAGATACTTTGCATCAGATCAAATCCGTCTTTTTACCCTATGCAGCCATGGCCCTCCTAGGAGAGAGGAATGGTACCATTTGTGTAATTCTTGTTTACTTAAGCTGTCTTAGAAGCACACTGATGCTACCTTTGGCAATGGTTGTATCTCATAACGCCCTTAGAAATGTTTATTATGTACTGAATTTGTTCTATTTCTGGCTGGAAGAAAGAATAACTTCTTATGTTAGTGCCATGCCTAATACCAATCCCCAACCCCTGATTGTTTGTTATACTATGATAATTTCTCATTTTTTTTCAATTTTCGGCTGTGGGATAGCGCACCTGGTACCTGAGGTAGGCCCCATTAGCGAATGACAGGAAGTGCCTCTATCAGTTCCCACGTTGTCTAAGCCGACCAAGATTTTGTTTTGGTCAAAACCGCTCTTCTCACGCTCGGGAAATTTCACTTTCGAGACCCTATACACATTTGTTATTTATGCTTTATAAGCTTAGATTTCTGGAGCTACCGGTAAACTTGAAAACACGTACTTATTAAAATCATCTTGTAGCCGGAAACGAAGTTTTCAGAATGTGGAGTACCCACCCCTCCTGTCAAATTACCGTAGGGACATGGCCCACCGTATGCTTACCTTTATGTGGGTAAGAAGTCCTAAATGAATTATGCTCCCGTTTTTTTTTTCCGAAATGCTTGATCCGTCTATGACAGCTTACAAATACTGATACGGTCATTTTTAGAACTGCTCTGTCTAGTGGTAAACAAAAAGGTAGTTCAGACAATAGATGAAAGTATTTTCGCATTTACGTTTACAATGTAGGTCAATAGTGGCTTACCGCTCTACGAAGAATTTGCTAACAACATACATGCGTTTATTTAACATGTGTCATGTTGAATATTCATTTTGGGAGTTAGTTTTCTTTAGAAGTTCCCTTCATTGCGTATTATTTTCGATAAGTCACAACATTTTAGAGAAAAACATCGACCGCAGAAAGAAAATGACAAACCCACATATCAATTTTGACGATATTCGTTATTCTATTCACATCTGATTCTATCCCAATTGTTGGAAATTCAAAATGTTTGTAACTCAATACTTGATTTGTCTCTCGTTCTAGAAAAAAGTTTTTTGCCTAACAATGCTTTTATGCTGAGCCATTGGGCAAGGTTATCATACAAGGAGTTGCTTAGCCCCCCCCCCCCCCCTCCCATCCTCATCTCTTGCTTCCAATTGTAGAAACACGAAAACAATGCTCAGTTGTTTGACGAGAGAATATTTTTGATAGTGTCAAACGTGTGATTACCTTAAAAACTTTGATCTGGGCTAACCTTTATTTCAAACACTGTATCGTGCACTTCACGATACAGCATTTTCTTTTTGAATACTCACAATTCATAGGGAGGGATACGTATTGCGAGGGGTATAAAATGCTTTTATTCATTGATGCAACCCCTAACAGTGAATTGGCAAGAGAATGCAGGAAGATTTACAAAGAGTGTGGTCTAAAAGTAAAAGAGGTGGAGAAAACTGGAACATCTGTGAAGAGTATGTTGGTAAAATCAAATCCCTTCAAGAGACAAGGAAAATGTGGTATGGGTGAAGAGTGTGAGGTATGTGATGATACAGAAGGAGAGGTGGACTGTAAGAAGAGAGAAGTAGTGTACGAAATAAAATGTAAAGACTGTGATGGAGCAAGGGGAAGGTATATTGGTGAATCTGCCAATAGTCTTCAAGAAAAATATAAGCAACACAAAGAAAAGCTAAAAACAAGGAGTAAAGACTCTGTATTTTGGAAACACATGAAAGTGCACCACGGTGGTAAACTGACCAATTTAGAGGTAAAAATAATAGGGAGCTACCCATTTGATGCAACCTTACGTCAAGTTAGTGAAGCGGGGTATATAAGAGAAACCATCCCTGACTTAAACACCAAAGAGGAATACAGAGCAAATATCCCAAGACCTTTAAACATCAGTATTCAGTGACCCTTGCACCTGTACAGCTGACCCTTTTAACTGTTTTATCTTTTAAATTGATTGCTTTGGCATTGAACTTCCTTCACAACCAATGCCAGTCTCTGCTGAATGGAAGTTCAACCAAGCATGACTTAAAACCTTCTCCATGTGTATCTGTATGTGTGTGTGTGCTCTGAATAGCACAGCACTACTGTTGTCAGTGTTTCCAGAGGAGACAGAAGGGGAGCCTTACAGCTGATGAGGAATCCGGTCTGGATTTGAAAAGCTTTCTTTCCCCCAAGTAAGTCCTCTTTAGCGTTGGAAATGGTCATGAATCCATCAAAACTATCAATTAAGACGCTGGCCAGAATCAGGCAATTGACTAAGTCAATCACCTACAACAAGAACACTCTTCTTCAGCAGTTTTCTTGTACGATATGTTTCCTTTAGAGTTGCTTGCTTTGGCTGGTAAGCTATCCTAAAACGGGTCTATATAAAGATTACGGATCCTATCCTAGTGTTGTGAACAAACTTACATTGGGAGGCAGTTGCCGATTTGGTTTAAGGATTGGTGCTAAGTTTGCATGCAGTAGAAAAGTGCAGCGCGTGATCATGATTTATGCAAGGTAGAAATAAGCGTGGAAAATTTACGGAATAATCTCTAATTTCAAACCTCATTTAAGGCCTAAAAGATGTTTACTATTGTTTTCTTAAATATACAGAATTTATAGGAATATTAGCAGGAGTATCCTTTACAATGACTTTTTTTAATTTCATACCGTTACAAACTGGCGACCAAGTTTTCAGTGCAATTGCAAAGGGTTACTCTCAATAAAGATTGCAAGGGCAGGTGTCGAAATAACTCTTCTAGCAGGCCTGGCGAAATTAATTACCACGAGAACGTTAACTGGAAAATAAACAAGAGAGTTTACGATGCGTGCTTATCCTTTCCGTTCTTGGCACCCACGCCCAACTTTAAGTTTGTCAATACATTTACTACCAGACCTTGTTAGGCATCACTGAAAGCAAATATTAAATGCTTGTTCTCATTCTGTTCTTGGAAAACGATCAAGTAGAAAATATTAAAGGCAACGGATATGTCGTTTTGGTACACTTATTAAACGATCGTTCTACTTGTTGGATAGAACGTTTCATTTTATTTGTAACCCATTTTCAGTTTTTGCATAGATAAATGACCCAGAAGACGACCCCATTTTATGAAAGAAAAGTTTTATTGTTAAGTAGTAGAGTAACTGTAAAAATGTAAATGATAATATTTTAAACTAGGAAAAAATACCATGTAGGCATACGGCAGAAATATTTAAGTACACTGGTTAAGGTTTTACTCAGACATTTTACAAGATAGCGTTTTCCTGCTACCAAAATCATTTGGACCCTTTCAAATGAAAGAATTGCTTTACTTCTAACTTGATAGCTTATACAGACACATTGAGGAGATGTTGTGTCACTTTGTAACCAACATTATGAATGAGAGCCTAGTTCTCAGTGAAAATTGAATCGTTTATACTCCCTTTGTCTAGATAGCTTTAGAGAGAAGGGATTAAGACTAATAATACGAGCCATAATAAGAACCATTTGAAAAACTTCACAACCGTGCAGGTTCTGTAACAGACGCTTTGAGAAGTTAAAGCTTCCTCTAAAAATATGGACGCTAACCCCTCCTGTCGTCTAGACAGTTTGCGAAACAGAAGTTTACGTTGTGAATGTGGTAGCTAATACTAACCATGAAACACATCGAAGATGAAAGTACCTCAAAGGTTTTCAATGTGCTTTTTAAAAAGGAGCTAATTCTTGTAACTAGAAATGGAGAGTATTCTCTTCCTTTGTCTAGAAACAGTCAAAGAGGAAGATTGACACCTGTCAAATGGAAATTTAATACAGACCACATAGAGACATCAAACAATAAAACTGAACAATTAGTCAAACGCAGTTAAACAGAAGTTTATATCTTGGGCCAAAATATGGCTAGTAAGCTTTCCCGTCGTCTGGGTATAGTTATTTAGAAAGTTGTTAGGATTTGAATATGAACCATTCTGGTATATTTGCAGCATTCAAAATTTTGTAAGACACGCTCCAAAAAGTGTAGCAGATACGTTTAAAAAATTGGATACTATACTCTAAGGTCGTCCAGATACCGTCAATGAAATTGTGCCTCTCCGTTAATAGGGCGGAAAGCACACACTATAAAGGGACATGCAGAACAAAAAAAGTACATTTTGCAACGCGTTATTAGACAAGGGGCAGTAAAGTTTCGCTCAGACAGACTGTGGCAGTATACTTTGCCGTATCTGTATTGTAAACAGACGAATCTCGTTTTTGTCACGTTCTCAAACGTAGTTGTAATTTAAGAAGAAAAAAAAAACGATGATTGGAGTTAAATCACTAACGCATACATTACCCAATAGAAGAGGGCGTGAGAGTGAAACTGGCGTAATGAAGTAATATTCTGTTTCTAACTCTGAGGGATGGAATAAACACTTGTCACTAAATTCGTTCGCAATGACTCCCTGGCGCGTAGGCAAGAGAGGATATGGATCGGATGTGGGGCTCAAGAGAAACAAGCGATGTCCAATACATTCTCCACTTCCCTTTCCAGGAAATGGGACCAAAAAATAAATTACTGTAGCATGTGAACCCTGCCTGATTACTTATCATCATGTGTACAATCATGTACACCTTTTTGCATATTTGATCCAGATAATCCATTGCGTTTGCTAAAGCGTTTTTTTTTTTTTTTTTTTTTTTTTTTTTGTTTCATCAATTAATCTGATAAAGTATACTTTCCACTGAGATGGCTATTTTGCGTATGGCCAATCCGTTAGGACAGCACTCTTTTCATTAAATTATTTAGCATACACTAAAGTAAATAGCTTTATCAAGGGCCCCCGATACTGTAAATGGGTAATCTGATGAACGAGGAAGTTTTATACAGAAACACAAGCTACTGTCGAGATTACAAATGTTAAGCTAATGATCATTTTGGGAAATACAGCGACTGATATTTTAACAGCTTCAACCAATCACCAAGGAGTTTCAGTATCCCCGGGCAGTTATTAAATATTCGGTTCCAACCTTTCACACAATTAGGGGTTCTCTGTATCTTGTTTTACAGAGTGAAGTCTTGTCTGCTTAGCTCTTAATGCTGGCCCGTTGAAAAGGTTCAGGATCACAGCTTATTTTTGTAATCAGTTTTTGCGGAAAGACATTCTGGAATGACATTATTTTGTTAGCTTGAATTCATTTCGTTTCTTATCTACACTTATGATAATCTTTATTTGGAAATCTATCTATCAATGAGGATTTGTTTCCTCAATAGATTTTTATAAGAAAGTAAAACACAACCCATCTTGGATTTCATATTCAACAGCTCATATTTTGGCAAATATCCAAATTCCTTTGAACAAAGAGAAATCTGGTAACCTTCTTCTAAAAGTGTTCTGCATGCACGCCTCAAACGGCCTTCTGTGTTTTTGAAACTAGTATCGGATATGTTAGACGTTAAAAGACCCTAAAGAGTTCTTTCAGTGAAAATTTGACTTTCTCCAAAACGTAGTATTACTGTAAACTGATGCCATTAAAAACGCAAAATATCAGGGCTAGTTGTTTTGTTCAATCAGGAGTGGCGTGTTGATTTGTCCGAAAGGTGGACCATCCTGTCCGACTAAAGAGTGCAACAACGCGAAGCACTGCAACAACGAGAAAATAAAAACGATTGTTTGCCTGAAGAATGACGAGAGTAATTATTTTTCTAAGCAAAATTACGCAGAATTTGTAGTGGTTTAATTAAACAAATATGAGAAAAAAACTTGGGGTTTAATGATTTGAAACATTCCGAGGTTTGAGTTTAGAAAATTTAAAAATTTTTGGTTTCATTGGTGTAAATGTGGAGTTTTTATGGAAAAATCTGCCTACCTACAGAACAAAGTCATAAAAAACTTCGGGTAGACTATTTGCCGCCTGGGATTAATGCTCATGGTCCCCGATGGGGTCCACTCTTCCTCGACGGAGCCATGCACTCCGACTGGTGCCACTACAAATAGTTCAGAGTTTACTGTAGGTGTGTGAGTATTTTACCAAGGATCCCATAAGTTGTGGCAAACAAGGCAACCGGATAGAAGAGTGTTCTTGATGGTCTTGAAAATAATGAATTCTTAGGCGATTGGTCTTACAATTGTCATATGATCTAGTAAAAGATAGACACCCATTTAAGTCCATATATTATGGAAGAAACTTCAGCATTTTATGTATATTTGTTTGGGAATACACTTAACAACCTACTTTCTTAGAGCTATACGGAATATACCTTCAAAAAAGTCTTAAATTTACTGTTTTAAATGTCTGGTCTTTATTTGTATTTAAATGATTTATATATCAATTATTTATTGGGTTGTAATAAAGTACTGCCCTCTTTGTCTCACTAACTCGTTACAATAACCACATGTACCCACGGATTGGTTTTAATGTAGCTAATGCATTTAATAGTGAACGGTTTAAGTCTCCATTTCGATTGTATTGTTCGTGACGGCACCGATAGTTATCCGTGACATTTTCACAGGGTGTCTGTTTAATTAGCTCTAACTGTAGTTTGTAAAAATGGGGTATAATTCTTCCTTTGGGTGAAAGGGGTGAATGTAGGGGAACTGTTACTCACATATGAGGAAGAAAAAATCGATAGAATGGAAAACATGCTTCAACCTGCCAGTAGAGAACACAGACTGAAAGAACATTCTTAAGATTTTCTTACATTTCAAGAGTCACTTTTTTTCATAAAATGCATCTCTCAAGCCGTTTATAGTAATACCGAATAGTACTAGAATATCATCAGGAGCAAAGCTAGTTAGAGAAAAGGTACAAGCTCCATGCCCAGTTTAGTTGATCTGGTTTTAGCGTCTGCCTTCCTGTGTGTATGGGCGGTGATGGCGGTAAATTTGCCCTAAATCCGGTGTAAGCAATCTTTTAATATCTATTCATATACGTTCAAATCTATTCATTTGCTGAAGTCTGCAGTACCCTGAAATTGAAGATATTTAAAGAAACCCTAAATGTAAATACACCTAATTGACCAATCTGATTTTCGTTTTGACGAGTGCCCCTGTGGTTGTGTCGTTTCCTGACAGCGAGTGATAGGACATGACACTAACAATCCGTAGTCAAAGAAAACTAATAAATAATCAGCCATCAATAACATTTTTGGCTAGTATTAAGACCCACATGAGAATCTATTGTACTGTCCACAGGATCAATTATCCCCTTCACTGGAAGAAGTTAAATGACTTTGGTCATACGCAACGATATAGTCACGCGGAATTGCTGATCATTGATGATTCAGTGTCCCCTTTTTAACATTTTATAGTACAAAAGTTCCAATTTTTATAGAAAACCTCCCTTTTGCATTAGCTAACGGATTTAAACTGTATCCGTTTAAGACTGTGCATGTCCCCTTGGTCACGTAATTGCAGCAGCAACCTGCAGGTTGCTTCATTGCATTGAAACGTGTCCCTAAAGCTAGACCTGCTTTACTCATTTAGTGTCACATTTCCCTGACCATGCAATGTTGGGAAAAATGTGCCTAGTTCTGCATTATATTCTGAGGGATACGTACTGCGAGGGGTATAAAATGCTCTCAACCAACCCTTTCGGTCGCCATGGTCGCAATGGCGACTAAAAATAATACCTGGCGACAAAGAAACACCTTCAGCAAGTGTTGAAGTTGCCAGTTTTTATATGTAACGAAAAATATTGGTGACTAACTTTTCTGCAAGACAACATTAATACCCAGTCTCAAAGTACCCCGCAAACACACCGACAAATAGACTGTAATAAGAATTACATCAAAATATTTTCACATTGATAAAATACAGTAATTCCCACTAGTACACACTACTGCATTCCTTCAGGGAGGTGTTAGGAAGGAGATGCAACGCTCTTTAGACTCTTTGAAGCAATGCTAATTTCCGACAGTAATCTTGCTTTTCTTCTCAAAATTCTTATCTCAATACCTAGATGAACTAGGATCAGTTAGGCATTGTCAGGATGACCTTGAAAACACAAACCCCTTACGTAGAACCCATAAACTTTGCGTATTCTTTCCTGATTCCTTCTCAGGGTAGCAAGCTCAAAACGTAAAACAAACAGGCGTCCAAAATTATCTAGATTGAATTGACTTCATAAAATAGTTTCGAGGCATGTGTAAAAAACTCAAACTAAACCCTGTTCAATAATCTCAAAAACTCTTCTTCAGCAGTTTTCTTGTACGATATGTTTTCCTTTAGAGTTGCTTGCTTTGGCTGCTATGCTATCCTAAAACGGGTCTATATAAAGATTACGGAGCCTATGTTAGTCTTGTGAACAAACTTACAATGGGAGGCAGTTGCCGATTTGCTTTAAGGCTTGGTGCTAAGTTACTTTGTATGCAGTAGAAAAGTGCAGCGCGTGATCACGATCTAAGCAAGCAGGAAATAAGCGTGGAAAATTTACGGAGTAATCTTTAACTCCAAACCTCATTTAAGGCCTAAAAGATTTTTACCATTGTTTTCTTAAATTATACAGAATTTATAGGAATTTTAGCAGGAGGAGTATCCTTCACAATGATTTTTTATTTCATACCGTTACAAAACTGGCGACCAAGTTTTCAGTGCAATTGCAAAGGGTCCTCAATAAAGATTGCAAGGGCAGGTGTCGAAATAACTCTTCTAGCAGGCCTGGCGAAATAAGTTACCACGTTTACTAAAAAATAATCAATAGACTTTACGATGCGTGCTTATCCTTTCCGTTCTTGGCACCCACGCCCAACTTTAAGTTTGTCAATACATTTACTACCAGACCTTGTTAGGCATCACCGAAAGCAAATGTTAAATGTTTGTTCTCATTCTGTTCTTGGTAAACGATCAAGTAGAAAATATTAAAGGCAACTGATATGTCGTTTTGGTACACTTATTAAACGATCGTTCTACTTGTTGGATAGAACGTTTCACTTTATTTGTAACCAATTTCTAGTTTCTGCATAGATAAATGACCCAGAAGACAACCCCATTTTATGAAAGAAAAGTTTTATTGTTAAGTAGTAGAGTAACTGTAAAAATGTAAATAATAGTATTTTAAACTAGGGAAAAATACCATGTAGGCATACGGCAGAAATATTTAAGTACAATGGTTAAGGTTTTACTCAGACATTTTACAAGATAGCATTTTCCTGCTACCAAAATCATTTTGACTCTTTCAAATGAAAGCATTGTTTTACTTCTAACTTGATAGCTTACACAAACACATTGAGGAGATGTTGTGTCACTTTGTAACCAACACTATGAATGAGAGCCTAGGGCTCAGTGGAAATTGAATCGTTTATACTCCCTTTGTCTAGATAGCTTTAGAGAAAAGGGATTAAGACTAATAATACGAGTCATAATAAGAACCATTTGAAAAACTTCACAACTGTGCAGGTTTTGTAACAGACGCTTCGAGAAGTTAAAGCTTCCTCTAAAAATATGGACGCTAAACCCTCCTGTCGTCTAGACATAGTTTGCGAAACAGAAGTTTACGTTGTGAATGTAGTAGCTAATACTAACCATGAAACACATCGAA